>OW052221.1:150080649-150620394 GCA_932526605.1 Nephrotoma flavescens | reverse complement strand
ATATATATATATATATATATATATATATATATATATATATATATATATATATATATATATATATATATATATATATATAATATATATATATACTATATATATATATATATATTATATATATATATATATATATATATATATATATATATATATATATATATATATATATATATATATATATATATATATATATATATATATATATATATATATATATATATATATATATATATATATATATATATATATATATATATATATATATATATATATATATATAATATATATATATATATATATAATATATATATATATATATATATATATATATATATATATATATATATATATATATATATATATATAATATATATATATATATATATATATATATATATATATATATATATATATATATATATATATATATATATATATATATATATATATATATATATATTGTATATATATATATATATATATATATATATATATTATATATATATATATATATATATATATATATATATATATATATATTATATATATATATATATATATATATATATATATATATATATATATATATATATATATATATTGTATATATATATATATATATATATATATAATATATATATATATATATATATATATATATATATATATATATAATATATATATATATATATATATATATATATATATATATTGTATATATATATATATATATATATATATATATATATATATATATATATATATATATATATATATATATTATATATATATATATATATATATATATATATATATATATATATATATATATATATATATATATATATATATATATATATATATATATATATATATATATATATATATATATATATATATATATATATATATATATATATATATATATATATATATATATATATATATATATATATATATATATATATATATATATATATATATATATATATATATATATATATATATATATATATATATATATATATATATATATATATATATATATATATATATATATATATATATATATATATATATATATATATATATATATATATATATATATATATATATATATATATATATATATATATATATATATATATATATATATATATATATATATATATATAATTTGAAATTACTTAAACTAGGAAGGTAGACTTAATAAAAATTGTCAAAAGTAAGTAATGTAAGTAATTGATAAAAGTACGCAAAAGTGGAAAATATGTTTAATCATGAAACAAATATATATTTTAGTCTAGTGAAATTAAAGCGTTTAGGTAGCTGTCCACGTACGTGGAATAATCTATAAATGGGAGTAGTTTGGATAGTGTTGTTTCTTTAAGGAACGTGACCGAAATAACGATTACTCTTAAGAGTGTTCTTTACCAAATTAAATTTATTGTTGAACCTAGACAAAAAATTAAATTTCTTTGTGTCTATTTATACACTTATTCTTTACAATTCGAACTCACTCAATAGAAAAAATCATCCGTATTTACTTACCAAACCATCTCTGGCCCTTTATCGGCAATTTTCTGAGTTATTTATCATATTCTGTTTTTATTTAAATTTTTCTATAGTTTAAAATTAAAATATTTAAAAACAAACAAAGCTGGGCAGGAGATTATAGTTTTAATACTTAATAAACAAATTTTATTAAACACTTGTTTTTTATTTCGCAAAATTAGATTTTTGAATATTTTAATTAAAAAATTTGTTCAAAAAGTTTAAAAAATAACTCGATCGATTTCGACTTGTTAGGTCATCATCAGGAGTATCTACAATCCTGGAGTAGATACTCCTGATAATGACCTAACAAGTCGAAATCGATCGAGTGATTTTTAAACTTTTTGAACAAATTTTTTAATTAAAATATTCAAAAATCCAATTTTGCGAAATAAAAAACAAGTGTTTAATAAAATGTGTTTATTAAGTATTAGTGTGTTTCGCCAAGTGCACACGGCAAATAGCGTAAAGAGTATTACAGATTTAAGTTTATTACAGCGAACAAAAATTGAGTTTATTATTGTTGTACATTCCGGACGAGCTTGCACAACTTCTCCAAGTTTGAGAGCTAGTAACAAAATATTAAAAGAAAATTTGAAAAAAAGGAAAAAAAGAAGCACGAGTTTTCCATGGTAGCTATTGAATATCACAAAATTGTAGAAGAAATTATTATCACAGTTGGTTATCGAACCTGCACCCTTACTTAAGTAAAGAACTCTCATTTAGAGCCATTTATTAACGATTCGTTTAAAGATTTAAAGATAATGTACGGTAATTATAAATCGCACACAATTCAAAATTACGACAACAACGAAATCAAGGAAATACAAAACAATTCAGGTCAAAGCAATCATGGAAACAGGATTTTTCTACAGCAAAATTATTATTTTTTATTTCTTTTTTAAATGCTACAAAATTGCTAGCACTAGATTAGTAAACTATGAGTGTTTTTTTATTCATGCCAAAGAAGGAATAGAAAGAAAAGAATACTGATCATATGTCTTTAAAATATTCCAAACAGAATGTAATAATTAGCGTCTTACTTTGGGAATTTTACAACAACAATGCCATACATTCCATTCCAACCAGAATAGTTTCATTCCAAGTTTTTGTTGGAATAGGAATGAAATTATTTTACGCAAAGTTAACCTATTGACCACTAGAGCAACTTTTTCGAAAATTATTATTTTATGGGTTGGCGTCTTGACAAGAAAAGTCAATTTTAAATTTGTCAACGATAAAATAAATTAGATTTTTTTTTGTCATCGCATAAAGAACCAAACGATATAAATCAACGATACAAAAAATGACCTCCGATGCTGATTTAATCTGAAAAATAAGACATATTTATGTCGGAAACGAATTTTATATTTTCATAAATGTTTGTTATGACATAACAGTAAATTGCATGCTTCATTTGATTTTATTAAATTTTTGTACCAACCGATAAACGTATAAAAAAATCATTCATTCCTATTCGAATAGGAATAATATTTCCCAAAGTAACACCGCAAATAACACGATTTGGAAGGAATGGAACGGATTTTTGATAGTCATTTTTTTAGTTGTTTAATATTTACAGTGTTGTGCGTACATATAAAAAAATAATGCGAAGAATTCGGACTTTTCCGAAAAATTATCGATGAGAAAACGAATATCCCCAGGGGTCGTATTCTTGAAATCGGTGAAAATCTCCCCAATCGGAATACAATTTGCTTTGAGATTTTCTATATTATTCGGATTTTTCACCGGCTACTTTAATTAATTTCTTTTGTTTTTTTAAATTAAGAAACATAATTTTCTCCCCACATTAAGGGAAAAATACCGACTGAGTAAATCGATTCGAAATCATTCCCTTAGTAGTGAAACAAATATTAATAAACTTGAAAACAAATTTGAAAAAATGATTAAAGTAGCCGGCGACAAATTCGAATAATATAGATAATTTCAAAGCAAACTGTATTCTGATTGGGGAGATTTCCACCGATTTCAAGAATACGGTCCCAGGACTCCATTTAAATTTTTCGACGCCATTTTCAGTTACAACATTTTCATTGCTATAGTTATTATTCTCCATTTTTAATTTATTTTATTTACCTTCACCAAAACAAACAATATAGCACCTAATCGGCCTAATATTAAAAATATTTCTTTTATTCTACTTTTTTTAGCAATAAGAAATACAAAACATACAAATCGTTCAAACAATTTTGACAAAACTCAAAAACCACGGAAATTACTTATCCCACAGATGCAGAAAAACAAGATATAAATCTCAAAATCGCCAAAATTTCTTCTAAAGATTATATTTTAATTTCATTTTATTGCAAAACACGTATAGAAGTATAAGTAGATTCTTCAGCTGTACACTAGGTTGTTCAGTATGATACTACTTTTTTATGAACCCGTATATGAAGTTTCATGAATTCGTTATTAACAGCTGTTCAAAGTTGACGTGTCCCAGTATTTTTTTACAATGAAAAAAATTGAATATCGTGCAGTGATAAAATTTTTATTTTTGGAAGGTGTAGCCAAAACAAATTCATGTACGATGGTTAAAAGTGTATAAGGACTCTTCACCTTCAATTAGAACAGTAGAAAGATGGGTTGCTGAATTTAAACGTGGTCGTAAGTCTTGAAGATGATCCACGTGAACGACTTTCAACAAGTGCATCAACACCAGAAATCGTAGCAAAAATACAGCATATGGTTTTTAAAGATCGTCGATTAACCGAGAAAGATTTAGTAGAAGACCTAAGGATCTCATCAGGCAGTGTGAGCAACATTTGGACTGAAGTTTTGGGTTTCAGAAAGCTGTGTGCACAATGGGTGCCGCTTTCGCTAACAATGGAACAAAGCAACATTTGGAGCGTTTTAGAAAGGAGAAAAAGGATTTTGTACGTCGTTTCATCGCTCTCGGATGAGACTTGGGTCTATCACCATGATCCATTAAAAATATGCATGCGAATGAAGAGGTAATTGCAGCCGTGGAGGCGTATTTCGACAGTCTTCCAGCTTCTCACTTCAGCGATGGAATCCATAAATTAGAAGATCACTGGAACAAGTGTATTGAAGTTCAGGAAGATTATATTGAATAATAAAATGTATTTCAAACCATAAAATCGTGGTTTTGTTATCGAACGATAAAACTTACTGAGCAAACTGTATGCAAGTATTTGTCAGCTTTAAAACAAGTATCACAAAGTAGAGGAAATTTGTACTAGAAAAAAATAAAAATAACAATAAAACTAAAAATAACGAGTTAAAAATGTAACAACTTCACATTAAAATCTCGATTTGTATCTTAATTGGAAGTAAAATTTTCACAAATATAAAAATTTATTCGTTAGAATAATATTAACATTTTAAAACTGTTTTGTTCGATTTGTACAAATAAATAATTCTGAATTACCATTCCTCATTGTGGTACGTACCATCAAATGAAATCCAGAAACTAAAATCTAAGTTTTGATAGTAATAAAACAACATTGAATTTTCATTTTGTATACTTTGTTTGTCGAACGTTTAAAACAAACCTGAAAAAAGGAAAGGAATAAAATGAGAGATCGGAAACATCAACAACAAAATAAAAATCGATTTTCCATTATGTTTCTTTCACATTTTTTTTTATTCAACAATTTTAGATGGCACATTATTGGCTTAATATTTAATTTATGTTTCACAAGCCAGATAACCAAGAAAATATGTAAGAACGACACCTATTCGACTGGTGTATCAACAACAAATCAATATTTTAATAAACATCTACTTTGTATCTCTTATTATGTAACACATGCATGTACATTTACAATATCTTGAGCATATAAATATACAAACATTATACGAGTACGTAGATTAATTTTACATGATGCACCTTAAATCAAACAACTTATTTAGAGTAATTTATGCCTTAAACTTCTTAACCGGTTCTTAATGAATCTTTCTTAAATCCTTATGAAGCATTTTATATCGTATTGAACTCTGTAGTTGGCCGATTCAATCTCGATTTTACGTGCAATCGATTTATTGTCTGGTAGCGCGGCGCGGGCTATAAAATGTAGTCTTTTACATGTAAGTGATCAGAACAGAACCACTGTAGGACACATAACACGCTTAGTAACATTCCATACAATCAAAGAACAACTTAATTATACATCTTAACCTGAACATGAGTTCCTTAACCCTTTGAGTGCCAACATGATTTATAAAGACTTAAGTAAAAGTGCCACACTGCTATAGAGGAACATAGAAATTTAAAAATATATTTCATTTTTCAAAACATTTTATTTACGAAAAGTATTTCAAAAACAATTTTCTTTTATTTTTTGGGTGTGTAGTAATAAAAATATAAGACAAATTTTTGTGTGATATACCGATATATGAAATAGGGATCGTATTAGTTCGGGAGTAAAAGTGCAATTACGCTCTTGGCATTTTCGGCTAATGTATTGAGTAGCGCGATCGTGCTCCTTGGCACTCAAAGGGTTAAACCCTCTGATTAGGACTTAACAAATAGCTCGTTAAAATGTTTTTTTTACTCTTTACTGATCGAACAGCGTTGTTTTTAAAACTGATGAATGAGAATAATGAAAAGAAACGAAAAATATTTTGTTTTACATTCACTTATGAAGAAATAGAAATAGAGGAGAAATGGAATAGAAAAGTAAAACAAAAAAGTAATAGATTTCGTTCGCTAACACAAAAAAAAACGTAATATAATGAAATTTTAACGAAGCCGTTCACTATGGCACATTTCAAAACAGGATGTAATAAAACAGGACATCACAAAACAGTACATGGTACGGAACAGGACCGATAAAAACAGTACATCACAAAACAGTACATGGTACATTAAAGTACATGGTACGAAACAGCACCCAAATTCCGGTTTAATGATAAATGGTAATGGGAAATGGTAATGGTTTTTTTTCGACCAGTCATTTACCATTACCATAAAATTTTCGATTCCGGTTCAACAAATGGGTTTTAACCTGGGAAACATTTAATAAATTACGTTTTTTGGTTTATTGGGCTATATTTTGACAGAAATTGTTTTTCTTGCGATGAGCAAACATATCAAAATACATAAAATATAAATATGTATATATAATATACTACAAAATGATTGTAAGAAATATTCAAAATAAATTACAAAATTAATTGAATTTTAACTTAATTCTATTTTCAGTAAAAAATGTAAAAAGTTCCGTATCGAATACAATCGGAAATATTCTGCTACCACAAATTATGGGTGAATTATAATCGTAAATCCTAACTAAAATCGAAAGGAAGTAGTTGACTGAATACCACGTCGCCGTTTCACCGTATGGATTTTGGAGAACCACCTATAAAGCGTACGACTACCAGTCCATCGAAAAGGGATATGTAGTAAGCGCGATCTAATATCTCAGCGATACACGAAATTAACGATGCCATTGAATCTCTATGTAAAGGGAATTACTATCGTTGTCAAATTATACAAGGAAACGGATGATCCGTGCCCAGCTGGAATTTTTGATAAGTGGTCGGAATATTTAATGTTTTGTAGAAATTTTGTAGGATTAGGGCTCCTGCAAGTGATTTGGCATATTTATATCCACTTATGTTTCAATATATACTTAATATAAAATAAATCTTGATGTTACCGCTATCAAAATAATATTTTTTTAATTGGAAAATACAAAACCAAACAATTCGCATGAAAAAAATTCTTGTGGTGTTTTTTGACATTAGTTATGGGTTTTATTTTCTCAGTCATTTAACAGGAATCGCTTTTCTGGGTTTTTATACCAATTGCATATTTTCGACTAATAAAAACCATAATGGTAAATTTACCACCGAACCGGAATTTGGCCGCAGGACCGATAAAAACAGTACATCACAAAACAGTACATGGTACATTAAAGTACATGGTACAAAACAGGACCGATGAAAACAGTACATCATAAAACAGTACATGGTACGCTACAGTACATGGTACGAAACAGGACCGATAAAAACAGTACATCACAAAACAGTACATGGTACACTAAAGTACATTTTACTGAACGTTAAGCTGGAGGATTTTTTCAGCTTGATTTGTTAAATATTTTTTATTGAATAAGTTTAGTAATTAGGATATTATCAAGTGGCTATTTGCCTTCACCTAGAGTAATTAGACAGTATATGAGTATACTATATATTGCTTTAAGTTATAATAAAATATCCCTTCACCTAACAATATATAACATTATTTTTATTTAAATCGCTAATACTTGATCGTTGCAAAATAGATCAAAAATTAAAATAAATATACATATAAATAAATATATCCCTTTTTAACCAAAAAAAAAATGGATCAATTTAAGTACAAACCACACAAATGTGTGAGTAAAAAACCATAGTATGTAATGGCGTGTTTGATAAAAAAATTCGCTTGATTTGAAGTACAACCAACACAATTGTGTGTATAGTTTAGTGTAAACCCACACAACTAGTTATTAAAACCGTAAAATTGACTATCAACTATTTCGTGGTGTTCCCTTTTATTATGTACTGTTTTGCGATATACTCTTCCGTACCATGTACTTTAGTGTACCATGTACTGTTTTGTGATGTACTGTTTTAATCGGTCCTGTTCCGTACCATGTACTTTAGTGTACCATGTACTGTTTTGTGATGTACTGTTTTAGGGTCGATTTATATTATCCGTTCCGTTCAGATCCGTTTCTTTCAGATTCAGACAAAAAAAATATTGTTACATATGTTTTCTATATAAGTATTTATATTTTCCGTTCCGTTCAGATCCTTTACTTTCCGTTTCAGATAAATATTGTTGAAAAGAATGTTTTATCTGATGTCTGAACGCGAAAAAATACGAAAGAACAGCGAGGAAAGTGGAATTTATATATATTCCAGCAACAACAATCAAAACAAAATTAAATTGCTACTAAAAACATTTTTTGATTTTTTGTTATCGTTTAGTCTATACGTAACCAAAGATATGAATACATGCAGCATGTGTGAAACAAATTAATAATATTTGTTTATATTCTCGTCATGCCAATCGTATGCTAATGTTTGTCACCACTAAACTTTGCTTATATGCTCTTTTAAATTATCCCATATATTTTATAGTTGTTTTAGTCTAATAAACTATAAAATATAAAAAAAATTGTTAAAGTAAAATAAACTAAGGAGCATACGAGTATATACCTGGATTATTATATCTGAAGAACTGAGCAATAAAACGCGTGTTCATATTTTCTATTGAATTCGTTTTAAATTTTTTTTTGTTGTTATTTAACGTTTATACAGGGTTTTGATAAAGGAACGGTAAAATTTTATGACAAATAGGGTGGGTCATTTTGGAACCTTTTATCCTATGGAACAGATTTTTAAAGTGTCACGATAATTGAGATGATATTTTTAAGTTTCTTTTAAATTACCCAAAATCTCGCCTTTAAATGGTCATAACTTTTTTGTTTGTAATCATAAAGGCTCGAAATAACTTTTATTGCATTCTGCAATGTGATTTTATTCTAAATAAATCGTTATTTAATAGAATTGGTTAAAGAAAAATGACTTATGGCTTTCCAAATCCTACAAAATGTGTAAAAGTATGGAAAATGTCTACCTTCTAAATTCATTTAAAAAACTAGAAGTGATTTAGAAATTAGCTTTGTTTTAATTCTCTAGTTTATGCTCTTTCCAATGGTATGCTATTTGTCATAGAAATCATTCATTTTGGGGTCAAAATAAAAGATACTATTTTGCCCGGGTTAGGTTTAAGAAGATCGAAAACTTTATTTCCCAAACTTGCATACACAAAAATTAAATTGCTACTAAAACATTTTGGATTTTTATGTTATGTTTTACTTTGTACGTAACCAAAAAATACGAATATATACGATAACCATACGATGAAAATATCTGATCTGATAGTATAAATTGATGATGTCTGAATCTGAAAGGAACGGATCTGAAAGGAACGGATAATATAAATCGACCCTTAATCGGTCCTGTTCCGTACCATGTACTCTACTGTACCATGTACTGTTTTGTGACGTACTGTTTTAATCGGTCCTGTTTCGTACCATGTACTGTAGCGTACCATGTACTGTTTTGTGATATCCTGTTTTGTGACATCCTGTTTTAGCACATCCTGTTGTGAAATGTGTCGTTTCGTATGAGACCCAAATTTTAAACAGTTGAGAAATTTAGGATTAGGTGTTTTGGTTCTCTCAAATTTACTTTATATTTTTTTTGATTTCTCTGCATATTCTTGGGACAAAATTTCGTTGCTTTTTTCTATACAATGCAACCCCAACAACATCATCGATGTTAAAAGATTCATATAATTATGAACCGAAAATGAATAATAAGCAAGTGAAGAGTATTGTAGAACGGTGTCTCTGACAAAAAGCGACCACTGACCCGGTTTAGAAAGAAGTCACTGAAATAATAATATTCGTCAATAAACTACTAATTCATGAGGGAGCACACACTATGGGTCTTAACGACAAACGAAGCTAAAATCGCAACTGCGAATAAAGCCACTCGTTTACTTTTTTAGACCAGGTTAAAACGTCAAAATGAAGCCGGGATTTAATAAGTAGCCGGGATTAAAATCTAGGATATCGATGGTTTTAACCGTGGTTACTACTGACGTTCGACACCGAATTTTCTATTCCGAGTTTCGATCATAATTTTTTAAATACATAGGTACATATATAACACAACATTATCAATTGTAGAAATTTATAACATTTTCATTTTAGTGCGAACTTTGTGCTTATATCTACTCGTATACCTCGTTTTGTATGATTCTCTTTCGCACACGATTTTTATGTACACAATTGTAATAGCGGGCCGGAAAAGGGATATTGTATTCTATTTTTTAAAAATTAATATGTAATTTCTACTTTTAATCATTTCCAAAAGTTGTACTTTTAGTTGCACTTAAAAATAACAAAAAATTTGCGAATTAATTCGCGATTTTAGCCGCGTTTAAAATTACAGTTTCTGAACATCATTTACGAAAAAATCGCGACTAGGGCTAAAAGTCGTAGTCACATCTGTCGATACGACCCATATGTTCGTGACAAAAATACCCGATTTTATGAACGCGGTTAACGATTAATCCACTGTTTCTATTTTATGAACGACAGTAAAAGAACGGCGATAAAGAAAATTCGAGAGTTTTAATTTATTGTCTGATTTATCTTATCTTTTTTGGTGAAATCAGATGATGAGACTTTTTGTTGTTTTGCATATTTCGTTTTGTGGTGTTTGTTTTCGTTTATACAACATACAAATAAAAATTAAAATTTGCAAATCAAACAAAATAACTATTATATTAAATTAAATGTGTGGAAATGGACACATTTTATAGTTTCTTCAAATAAAATTTTAGCGTACAATTAAAATCTTTTTGTTCCAAATGTTATCCGACAAAAAAAAATATATTTTTGAAAATTTCTGAAAACAAAAATAATTTAGTTTTACGTAATTTTGTATTATTTATCAATTCGGCTAACATAAATAATGTATTGAATTGAAATTCATAAACGTTTTTCAAGAAAACGTGTTGTCAGCATCAAAAAATTGCTATAAAACTGCAATAAAAGAGAAACTGCCGCAAAACATAAAATTCTCGGGTAAAGATGAATCTATACTCTCGGATTTTTGGTTTTATTGTTTGTTCATAAAATAGGACCTAAGTAACCAAAATTACGTTAAAATTTAAAATTTTCTATTTCCCGAATCGTGCGAAGTGATAAATTAATAAATTAAAATGATTAATATCCTGTTATACCCCAACTTAATAAATTAACTCAAACTTAAAATAGTGTGATAGAATGAGCCAACTCGTATAATTAGGAAAAACTTTCTTACAATTTTACCTGTTAAATGACGTAACGAAATCGTATAGTATTCAAACCCTGGATATTTTTGATTTATTCAAAATATATATAAACAAAACGTGCTTTACAATTATTTTACTTACCTACTCGAAGTTTTATATCCTTAGTAGTGGATACCACACCCACTTTTGAGATTTAAGGCAGTGAAAGGAAATTGTATTTGTTAAATAAAATAGTCGAATAAATGAAGACTTGGACCAAATAGTGAATAAAATTTTTTAATTTTTAACAAAAATAACTTAATTTTATTATGATGTTGAAAGACACAAATTAGTGGAAAAATTCGTTTAGCCACATGATCAAGTAATTGTTAAAAATAGACAATTTAAAAATCTTCTTGTTGTTACTTGAACTTAATTACTAGTGTACCCAATTACTTTGAATTAGAATGGAGATTGGTTTGCTGTTTTGTAACTTTTAAGGATAAAATGAAGTCATAGTGGCTAGGTTTAGTAATATTCTTGACCAAAATTATTCCACATGTTTCCGAAAATTTTCATATCAGGGATGCAATTCAATCGTATCAATAAATCAACAAGTTTTTTTCAAGAAAACCACAAGGTACCGAATTCCTTCAAGTATCTCAGTGTTCAACTGAACTCGAATCTATTCTGGGTTTCTCTGGGAATAAGGATTTAGAAAAAGAAAAATTCTTTGCAGCACTTTTCCCCAATTGATCCTCCCAATTTTGAGAACATGTATTCCGGCAGTTTTGGGAATAAATTGTTGAGGAAATTAAATTTAGTTTAAATGACAAAGTTGATAAAAAACGGTTTATTCGTTTGCTTCGTTTGCAGGAGTATAAAGACTCAACCAAGAACTACTGTTTATATTATGCGAAAGACAAAAAAATTTTGGTGAAAACAAACATACCCAAAAAATGTATGGCCTAATTCAAAAACTATTTGTAAGCTCTGTAACTGTAAAATTTCCGATATGTACTAGAATGGTATTCGTAAAATGTAACTCGGCTCTATAAACGGAAGTTTTATTCTGTAACTTTACAGCACCAAATTGTATGACATAAAGTTACATATCACGATTTCAATAGCGAATAACTCGAAAAAATTGTTATTTCTTATATACACCTAAATGTTGATAATCCAATACATACAGATACCCGTACAGGTGAAACAGTTTGTCTGCGATATACATAGAAAAAATATTGTTCTTAAGGTACACAAACGAATGACACCAACTGTACTAACATGTTGTTTGACAACTGTACAACACATGTTTTTTTAACATCTTAATTAATTTACACAAAATTCAATGTTTTTATGTTATGCTTTAGAAACAAACCAAATTTTATTTATAAGGCGAGTTTATGTCAATATTCGATTGTCTCGATGGCGGCAATTTAATAGAATATTTAAAAATTACATACAATTTGGTTACAGCGGCGAGTTTATAACGTATTGATTTACAGCAACGAAAAGTCTACAGTTTGTGAATATCAGTTTTTTTTAGAACACTATCTTTTTCTCTGTAAGCAATTTCTATAAAGTTGCAGCTCCATGTAGGCATATGCCTGTATGGACGCTTGCCGAATGACACCCAACCTACAGGGACTATAGGTGGTGGTGATTCATGATAAAAATTCCATTTTGCATTCTGCCATTCAAGTGATCCAAGCACATCTCGATTTAAATGCTTCAGCATTGGCCGCCGCTGGTTCGTTCAAGTTTAATTATCAAATACAATTACCATTACTGTCTATACTAAAAGAATTTGAATAGCACACGAACTTGGCTGAATGTATGAATATTGTAAATAGGCATTCCCAGCTGCACTTACCTAAAATTAGAAAAGAATACAAAAAAAAAAAGTTTTTAGCTACATTAAAAATACTTAATGTCTTATTTTTATGTACGACCTAACTATATTCATGCTATATCATTGTTCGAATTCACTTATCACCTAGTCACACAATTTCAGTATACTATATACGCGTTGAAAGCTCCAGGTTAGCTTTTTCACTGACTTGGAAGATGGGTTGGCGCTGTTTCTGCACTACCCACAGTGGTCATAGTTGCATATATACAATCACCGATCATAATCAGATAAAAAATTTCCTTAACACTCTTTATGCTACAATTAATATTTTCCATGAGTAAATGGTCACTTTAGAAGTGTGGAGCGATCAATGGTATCGCTTCACACATCTAAAGTCTTGATAAATTAGTTTCTAAATATTAGTATCTAAATTCATTCAAATCTTGAACTGGGGGTTTAAATTTAAGTTGCACTACTAGACTATTTTATAAAAATTTATTGGGGCCGATTTAGATTTATAATTTTTTGTTATTGATACAAATAAAACATTTGGTGGTCGAGTGGTTAAGGTGTACAGTTATACACCACCAAGTGTTACCACCTTATAGCATTATAATTCTAGTTCTAATAATAAAATTATATCAAATATTCATCCAATATTGGCTGGAAATTGGATATTACAATGACATTCCAAGTGCAGGAGAATATTGGAATAACAAAAGCAATTGCAAACGACGGCGATAGTCATCGTGGAAAATACTGAAATTAACAATGACGTTAATCATGAAGACAGAGTAGAGATGAGATGCAAGTGAATTTCAGTTGTAATACAGATACATCAGCAATTTGCGTTTCTAATTTTGAATAGCGATGAACACGTTTATCGGCGCGAAACTGGAACGCAGAAACAGTTGTAGTTTAACAGTGTACAATACAAGTTAAGAAGTAAACAGTGAACTGTGTGAAAGTAAAAGTACCAGTAGAAGTGAAATAGTAATCAGTGATACAAAGTGATAAATATACATAGTGAATTTGTTGAACATAGTGAGTTTGTTGAAGAAGTTAGAGGTGTTGGGAAATAATATCTGTAACTTTAAAGGCTGAGTGTTTTACTTGTAAAGCCCGAAATTCGTAACATTTGGTGTCAAAAGTGGGATTTTGCAAATGTCCGCAATGGTCATAATCATCCCATAATTAAGGGATAAATAAGCTCCACAGTCCCGGGCTTTCAGCTGAAGACAATAAAAACGTGCTCCTATCGAGGTTGAATGTCCTGGCTTCAGGGATGAATCCGAGTAACCCAAACGATGGATAGGAAGTCCCGCTTTATCAAGAGCAAGTAAAAAATAAGGGAACCGGAGGAAAGGGATTAAACATAAACAACAATATCAGTAAAGCCGCCGTTCAGGACAACAGACACCCTCTTCGAACATGGAAGATATGATAAAGGCACTCTTGCTTCAACGAAGGGATGGCTTCGAAAATAAATCAGCAAAGTACTAAATCCAATTGCCGCCCAATTGGTAGAAATACGAGAAGAGAAACTGGCAAATTTACTGAGGTGCATAAAGATCAAAGCGCCCAGATGGTAGAACTGCGTGCAGAACAAGGTGGAGGGTTTACTGAGTTAGACCAGAACTTCAACCAAATTCGGCACGCACAAGATCTTCAAGTTGAATAGCTAAGAAAAGAAATAAAGTCGCATTTGAATGATAAATCAGACAGGTGCTTGAAAATAAAATTAAGCAAGTGACCCGCTTGTAAACACATACCTCGCAAACTATGGAGATGATCAGCTAAATGAAACGTTTTCAACAGAACCAGTAGCCGGAAGCTTAAGAGGCATTATAATAATAATATTCGATGGCAAGATCCCATCTGAGAATTTGAGGAGTGCAGTTCCAAGCGGTAGTACAGCACAATTGTTGGGGCGCAGGAATGAAGTTCAACGCTCTCATTTTGTTTGTTTGAGGGGAAGCTGAGATGTCTTGCAAAATGAATCCGCAACAAAAAGGAGTTATAAGCGACGCATGACTGAGTTGTAAATAAGATACAAGCAGTCACACGCCAGACAACTATGCAAGATGCTATAACGAATGTAGTAAAGCCGAAGTGAAATGAAAGCGGAGCGACGCACTTTATAAAATGATAATAATAATATAAATAAAAACAAAGTATAATTTAATTTTAAAATTTTAGCTGTAGCTACTTGTTGCCGCTTCGAAACCCCAAAAATGAATAAAAAAATCACATAATGTTGTATGATTTATATACAAATTTTTTAGCTAGAAATCTGGTTTTATTATCATAATAAAACTCAGATTGATCTAGTATTGTTGCTAATGGTAAACAAAACAATAAAAGGTTGAATTGCATCCACTAAATCGAAATCACGAAGTCCGAGATTCATACCTACTCTTGGTGCTCTCTGGGTAACTCTAAATGAATCAGGCGGTGTAGTGGAGACGAGCAGGCTAAATCTTGTTTATAGTCATGGACACTACATGTCAGGGCGAGTTATTGGCACCTCAAAACCAATACCAAATCAGCGTCTATTCTCCAGGTTAGGTGCGGCTTAAGCAGGCGTCTGTCTTGTATCAAGCGGCTCGCTATATAAATGTGTCCAAGGTAGGACTGAATGTCTTAAGATTCTCACAAGCACGTGACCCACACACGTAACAAGCGAGTTGAGCGGCAGGCCAACAACCTGCCCTCATAAAAACAATTAAGTTATGCCCTAATCAAAGGCCTCGGATTACCATACCATCACAAAACCGACCTCGGAAATTGTACACGGACAACGCTTTAAAAACGGGAAAATGGAACGTGCTTAGCCTCTTAAGACCTGGAGTTCTTCAGAAACTTTCGAACCAAGCAAAAAGTTACACATTAGACGTACTTGCACTACAAGAGCTCAGATAGTCTGTGAGTGGGATACATGAAACTACCAATGATTACACTCTACATTATAGCCGCCATCAGAACGGAGGAGAATTTGGAGTTGGCTTCCTCATCCATCTGCGCGTGAAGCATCATATCATCGGTTTCCGCCCTATAAATGTGCCGATATGCACGGTCAGACTTCGCACTAAGAAATTTAACATCACGATCGTCAATGTACATGCACCCACCGAAGACAAATCTGATGACATCAAAGATCTATTCTTTGTCGAGCTGGAGGAAATCACAGCAGAAAATACATAGCACATCGGTCCTAACAGCTTGCACCTAACTGGTAACAACAACGGCCAACGCGTAACCGACCTGGCAATAATGTACAACTTAGTTGTATCAAGTACGTTTTTTCCACATAAGAGAATCCACAAAGTAACGTGGAGATCGAATGATGGAAGAACGGAAAACCAAATCGATCATGTCATGGTGTCTAAGAGACACCAGCATATCTGACGTTAGATCTTACAGAGGTGCAGATATGGACAGCGATCATGTGCTTGTCATATTTAAATATAAGTGCAAACTGTCATCTACGTTTAACAGACAAGCACAAAAAACGTTCGATGGAATGTCGATGCTCTAAAAGACCAAGCGTCACTGCAGAGTTACCAATCAGCTGTCACTAACTATTTAGAGCGGTCCAGCAACAACGAACAAGCTACTCTTAACATCCAGTAGCAGTGGCTGGTGGTCCAAACGCCATGGATAAATTGGAGACGCATAACACGACGAGCGTAAGAGGTCGACGAGGTGATTTGGCTGTACAATCCCAGGAAATGGAAAGATAGATTTCGAGATGCACTGCTCAATTGGAAAGGTCCTTATAAAATTGTTTAGTATTTCAGTGAAAGAATTATTGCCAATTATGACAAGCGATGTCATTGCTCATTGGTCAATACTTTTAAGTTTTTTTTACAAAAACCATTAAAAATTGAAGAAAGTTAATTAAAATGAATAAAAAATATTTAAACCTTTTCCGGCCCTTATTTGCAATTGTGTATGTAAAATTCTATTCAAACTTGTTTTCGTGCATACTTTTAAAACTTGTTTTCGTCCGAAAAAACACTATAACTAGACACTACACAATATAGTTCAAGCGGCACAATTGTGTACATTGATATTGAGATGTCGTAAAGTTCAGCTAATTTATATGTTATCAAATTATTACACCTTTTTCAAAAAGGATTCTGATTTAACTAAAATCCGTCAAAACATATTTATATTCTGAAACGCCAGGAACTGACTGTTATGGCAGTAATTGACACAATTGTGTATGTTGAACTCCAAAACAAGTGAAAAATTTATATCAAAACCGACATTACAAACTGTGGTTATTTACATACACATTTGTGTTATGTGAACTTAAATTACAGCGAAAAGAAGTATTTTTTTTTTAAATCGAAATAGGTAAAGAAAGAAATAATGATATTTTAACTGTTTTAGGATTTAAATTTTGGTATGATATCAAAGGGCCGAATGTCGAAGGGCCGAATGTCGAAGGGCCGAATGTGTTGAAGGGCCGAAGGTGTCAAAGGGCCGAATGTCGAAGGGCCGAATGTCGAAGGGCCGAATGTCGAAGGGCCGTTTTTATCGATGGGTCGAATGTGTGGAAGGGTCGAATGTCGAAGGGCCGAATGTCGAAGGGCTGAATATGTCAAAGGGCCGAATGGGTCGAAGGGCCGATTTTTTTTTTGTTTTTAGAAATATATTTTTTTTATTTTTTTATTTAATTTACTTATTTTTTTATTTTTTTTACATACACCTTTTCCAAACAAAAATAAAAAAATTGCCACTATTTAACTCCAAACCACACAAATGTGTGGGTAAAAAATCATAGTGTGTAATGGCGTTTTTGATAAAAATTTTGGGTAAGATGAATTTTTTTTAAAAAATTACGCAAAAAATTTGGCTTGTGTGGAAGTACCACCAACACAATTGTGTACATAGTTATATCGTTTTTTTTTCGGGCGAAAATAATTTTAAAAGGAATGCACAAATGCGTAAGTTGGGTCAAAACACATCCAAAAATATATTTTTGACATGGTACTTTTACAGTACCCACATAATTGTGTTAACGGGCAGGAAAAGGGATATACCTATTGGTGGCACGCATGACAAAATTTTCCTTCACCAAAATGTACCGCTGACTGGATACGTGATGAAAAATAGCAAAATACATAAATTCATAAAAAATTCATTTATGTTTAATAAAAAAAATTTACAAAATATTCAATAAAACAACAAATTTAAAAAATTATATTTCAAAAAGAAAAAAAAAAATCGGCCCTTCGACCCATTCGGCCCTTCGACATTCGGCCCTTCGACACATTCGGCCCTTCGGCATTCGGCCCATCGACATTCGGCCCTTCGACATTCGGCCCTTTGTACCCATTCCTAAATTTTGTATTGTAATTATAAAAACACAAATAAATAGTAAACATTCCCTGACAGAATGCCAATAATAAAATTGATTTTGCGTTAACACTGAAGGCGTAACAATTTTGATGTTTTTACTAAAACCGAAAAAACTTATCAGATTTTTTAAAAACTATTGTGGGCAATATCTCGAACATAGAAATTTTAAAATTGAGTTTCATTTATAAAATTAATTTAAAGATAACTAACTAGTTTAACTTTGTACATGAAATTGTATACATTTGTATATATGTATTTATATATATCTATATTGTAAGTTAAACCCATTAATTCTAATAAAATGAAAAATACAAGTATGTGGCATAAACGATTGTCTAGAAATTCCAATAATATTAAAAACAACAATCATGGATTAATTTAAAATTCGAATAAATAGGGAATAAGTGTCTTTATAGTGATGTTTTACTATGATGCGCACATTATAGGTATAGTGTTGCACAATACACTAATTTTTTCTGCGGCTCACTATCAGGCCAACAAATTTTACACTAATCGAAAGTTGTAATTTAAATCAGCCATTTAACCGGCACCATTACTTATTTTTAAAGCCAAACAGTACCACTATGTGGAACGAAAATTTCTTTCGCCCAAAAATCAAACGCATGACGTTGTAAATTTTCAGCCTGAATTTCTGTTTAATATTCTAAACAACCAATATGTATTGCATTCAACGCCTAATTTTGGATTATTTAGTAAATAAAAACTTCAAAATTTCCAATATGACAATTGAGACAGGATTTAAAAAAAAAAAAAAAAATATTCCACGCAATTGCAATCAGAAGCAGAAAATCTCCTCCCAATATAATTTTTTTTATTAGGGACAATTAATATTAAGGTCAAACTATTTATCGTTTAAAAACACACACACAAATAGTAAATATTATCTTATGGAATAATATAATAATATTTGATTGAATTACTTACATTTTTTTGTTATCCAAGAGGATTTTTATGATGTAACAAAAATTTAATTCCCAAAGAAATTCAAAATAAAAACACAAAATAAAATAAAAACTAACACACACCAAACATGTACATAATCAATACAATTTACTCTTAGATTTTTCACTTAATATTTATGTTCAAATATTTTTTCAGTAGGTAGATATTTCCTTTTAACTATAATATTTTTTAAATCAATATAATCTTGTAAGATATTTAATGCACATTTTAATTTCATTTAATATTTTAATCACTCAGTTTGAAAATATATTTTATAAGTACCTAAACAGGAATTTTCCTATGAAAATAATCAACCACTAAAAGGATTGTTTTCGTCCTCTGTTGATTTGATGTGATAAAAATGTGCAAGATGGTGATAGTAGTTTGAAAAAAGAAAATAAACAAAAACAAAAAATTTTGTATTTCTTTTTTATTAGATTACTGTCATTCGATTTATGTCATATAGAAGGAACATGCGCGAACTGAATGATTTTTTTTCATTACCAATTTTTTTATTACTTTTATTGTTCTATTTTCTATGACAAATATTTTATGTAATAAAATAAATTACTCAAAGTGCATATCCATACTACGGTAACTTGAATCCAGTAACTTCTTCGTTTCTTTCCCCTTTATATATAAAAATTTGTTTATTTTATAGGTAAATAGGAAAGAAATGAAGAAGTTACCGGAATCATGGTACCGTTACCGTACTATGATGAATATGCACAAAAGGACGAACTTGTTTGAGGGGAAGAGAATGAACTCTTATATTACCTGGTGTAGCGTGCCATCTAATATAAAAAATTATAACTATTCTTTTGTGCTTTGCCATTTCGCACTACCTAGGTAGTCAAAGAACAAAAAAGTACTTTATGATTTTACCTTTTAAATACAGTTCGTGTTATTCCGCCATTTCACACTTTGATTCTTTCCTCGTTTCTTTCCCCTTTACCAACAAACTAAAAACAGTTTGTTGGTAAAGGGGAAGGAAACGAGTAAAGAATAACGACGAAAGAATCAAAATGTAGAACCGCAGATTGGAGGGTCAACGATAGAACTATATACGAAAATATGGTTCTATATACGAAATATGGTTCTATATACGAAAATATGGTTCTAAACGGGATGTCAAAGAAGCAATGCTTCTCGATTCAAAATAAGTAGTATAGATTTTTTATTGCTTATTTAAAAGAAAACCTTATGTAGTGTTGCTTTCACTAATCTAATCGGATTAGCTAAGAAATGTGAAAGCAACAACTTTTGGCTTAATTTTTAATGCGTTTTAATTTTTCTGTGTTGGTTCATTTTATTAATAATTATTTTAGTTTTTTATATTTTATGAAATAGAACAAATTAAATTCGGTATTTTGCTATCAAATAAAAAATGCCAAATTTTACTACAATAAATTTTTTTCGAAAAAATAGAAAAAATAACGCCTTGCGGTAAACACCATAACCATAAAATGATTTTATTTCCCCTAATCCTAAATTTTTTTTTCTTAACATTCTAAGAAAATCGGCTTTAATACAATGCAATTGTTGTTGTAAAATTTTGAAAGCAACACAGCTTTACTTTATATTCAAACACAAATTGTTTTTTATTATTTTATACCCCATTTACATGTGACTAACATTTCTCCTCTGCAAAATGAAAGAGATGTAACATCGACTTTTTGCACACGAGAGACAAGAAAAGAAATATATCCCAACAAAATTTTCCCAACAAATTTTAGATGTTTAAGCCACCACACCGCAAACACCACTATAAAATGTTGCCATAAAAATAAATGTTGCCGTTTCGGATTTTCGCGACACGCTTCATACGTTTTATTTTAATAAATTGCAACTCAAACTTAGAAAAATACTAGACTAAGTTTAGTACTTAAGTACGAATATCGCCAGAAAAATTGAAAGTAAAAATACTTGGGATGCGAGTATTATTATGGCAACAATTTTAAAATAAAAAAAAATATTTTTTTTATATTTATTAAGGACTCATAATAAGAATAGGCGGCATAGATAAAAATGTAAATTTCGCATTTAAATTAATTACATTAAATATTTGTACATAGCGGATGCTTCTTATTCACCTACAAAAATTTGCAGAAGAAAAAAATATTCGTCGCATGTAAATGGGCCACACTCTCTCCAAAATAACATTTAAACTAAAATCTACATCTCAAAAATGGCCTTAAATTTTTTTATTTCATTTCTATTTGTGTTGAAGCTGCTTCAGCGCAAAAATTTTTTCGGTGAAGCAGCTTCAACACAAATAGATATGAAATAAAAAAAACTTAAGGACATTTTTGAGATGTAAATTTTATTCTAAATTTTATTTTCTAGAGAGCAGAATAATTCAACACAAAAAACTTTTGTTGTTTTAAATTATGTAGCAATAAAAATTACGACTTATTTTGAAGCGTGACGCACTGCTTCTTTGACATTCCGTGTGCCACGACCTTAGAATAAAAGACCAGAATGAATGATAGCAGCTGTCAAGTGAGTTAAATTCGGAGAGTAAAAGAGAAAGCATATAAATCAATGGGTCATATTTAGAATTTGTTCGATCGAAATTAAAAACTACACAAATTCACAATTATTTTTATTCTGATATAGTACGCATTAATTGTTTTTATTTTCGGTAAAAAATTGTACTTAAAGTATTCCAAAATAAAAAGTAATTATGAAAAGAAAAGCACGTAGAATATGTACGTAGCAATAAAAAAATGCGACACTGTAATATAACATCTGTTTACAAAAAGAAAAACTCCAACAACAACAACCAAAATTTTTTTAATTAATTACAAACGATGCACTATAATACACGATTCACTGTTTTATACTTAATATTTTATTTATTTTAATTAATAATATCACGATTTTTTCAATACACAAAATTTAGCAACTAAATTTTAACAACAACAAAAACTTGTTCGGTTGGCTTTTTCTTTGACATTTGAGACCGCCATATGCATTTTTTATGTAACCATCCTGCTCTGGCGTGACTCAAATGAAATAGCAAATTTTATATGGGGAAAAAAAAGTTTCTACTCTGTAGTGTAACTCTATTGCCACGACTGAATGAATGAAAAGATTTTTCCAATATAAAATTTGATATTTCATGTGCACAAGCCAGAGCAGGATGGTTATATAAAAAAGCATATGGCGGTTTCATATTTCAAAGATAAAACCCACCAAACTACTTTTTGTTTTTGTACAAAGTGACGCGCTTAATTTTGCGCTCTTAAAAATTCTTGAAATATTAGTTAAAATAATTAAAAAAAATAAAATAGTTAGTGGGTTGTGTAGTAGTGCGTCATTTGGTAATAAAAATGGGAAAATTTTAATTATCACGAAGTATCTTATGTAAAGTTACCAAAACACGCCTAAAAAATTACAGAATGGAACTGGAAGGTTTAAAAAAGAGTTTATATAAAATAAAATGTAAATTATGTTAAGAAGAAAGTGATTTGTGCTAAAATTATCCTTATTTTAAGTTATAAATCAGAAAAAAATAAAGAAAACAATTTTGGTTATTGGCGTGGGGTTTTAACTTTAATGTTGTAAGTTATATTACTAGTGCCGCATTTTTTATTTTAGTTTAATAAAACGTCGTTAATTTCATGTGCTACGTGCTTTGCTTTTCATAATTTATTTTTATTTTGCAATACTATAAGTACAATTTTTTAACTTTAATTTTTTAATTTTAATTTGTGTAGTTTTTAATTTCAACTTACTAACTTCATTGCATTCGATCGAAAAAATTCTAATTAAAGCTCTGTTGATTTATATGCGTGACTGCCACAGTGAAACAATTTTTTCAGTAAAATTAACACGAGATAAAAATATAAATCCTTTACTTGTTAGAGAACAACAAAACAAAAATTCAGTAAAATTTACTGGCAATAAGCGGGGAAAATGTTGTCATAAAAAGTATGAAACTCAATACTTTTTATGGCAACATTTGTTTGTCTTTACCACTCTAACGTAATTTTAATATGAGTACTCTCCTCTTTTCTGCTTCCCAGTATTTTTTACTGAAAAAAATTGTTTCACTGTGGAATCCAGGCATTACTTGTAAAGAAACAAAACAAATTTTCAGTATAATTTACTGGCAGTAAGCGGCGAAAATGTTGCCATAAAAAGTATGAAACAAAATACTTTTTAAGGCAACATTTGTTAGTCTTTATCACACTAACGTAATTTTAAAATGTAAACTCTCCTCTTTTCGGTTTCCCAGTATTTTTTACTGAAAAAAATTGTTTCACTGAGGAATCCACGCGTTAAGGCGGTGATTCATGTAAAATTTTATCTGACAGGCATAAATAATAGTCGCTCTGATTGATTGAATGTCGGCCATATTTTTTCATCGTACGACAAAAATTAAGAATTGAACATTGTTCAATTTTGTATACGATTTGACTACAGTGAGAACAAAAGAATACGTATTCTAAAATATAAAAAAAAATCAAACAGAACAAAAATAAAAACGCTTTTTAGGTGGCTTTGCTTTATAAAATGTCAAAAAATATCCATACGACAAAGTTTTATACATGTGTCGCTTAATGTGATTTTCGTGTTTATCATATAAGAGAAAAAAATATTAACCAATCAGAGCAATTATTATTTATCTCCGAATTGTACTCCGAAAGTACTCACTTGACCAACCGTTCCACACGGGATGTCAAAGGCCCGTTCCATTCACGGCTTCAGCTTCTGGCTTCAAACTAAGTCGTAATAGATTTTTGATTGCTAATTTAAACCAAATATAAATAGTATCAATATAGGATACTGCCTTGTAAAATCGTGTTCCAAAATTTTTTTTTATAAGACAAGAGTGAAGTAAGCTGTTTTAGTACAAGTTCGATAAACAAAATCGAAAATCAACACAGCTGGTGAAGAAGTAAAAATAAATTTAACTTTTGCAACTGTGTAGCTTAGTTGTCAAAACGACCAAAGTGACACCTGTGAAATCTAATTACGAAAATGAAATAGGATAAGAGAAAAAAAGAAACGCGTATGTCCTATATATAAGCTATTTAATATATGTTTAAATCCTTATTTTATATTAAAACACCAAATTTTTTCGTATTGTTTTATTCTACTCTCTCGAAAAAAAAATTTAAACAAAAATCTACATCTCAAAAATGGGTAAAGAAGCAGCTTCTTTTTCGTCTCTTTCCCCGTTTACCTATGAAACCGGTTTTAATTACGACTCATTTTCAACAAAAAAAAATTCGGTGAAGCAGATCTAATACAAATAGGAATGAAATAAAAAAATTTAAAGCCATTTTTGAGATGTAGATTTTAGTTTAAATTTTTTTTTCGACAGAATTATTCTGCCCTCTCGAAAATAAAATTTAAACAAAAATCTTCATCTCAAAAATAGCCTTAAATTTATCAATACAAAAAAATTTTGTGTTTAAATATAAAATAAGGTTTTACATTAGCAATAAAAATTCTGTTAAGACTTATTTTGAAACGTGGAGTACTGCTTCTTTTGGCATCCCGTGTGGAACGGCCCATTCATTATATATCCCTTTTCCTACCAGACAAAAAAATTTTGTGCTAGGATTACGTCCAACCCACGCAAATTTCTGTGTAGAAAATGACAGGTTGTAATGTACGGATAACGGATTTTAATGGATCTTAGTTAAATCGGAATTATTTTTGAAAAAAACATTATAATTTGATAACAATTAAATTACGTATATATCATATTAATTATTTGTTCTTGATAACATATTAATTATTTTACTATTATTTTAGTTATAGCATTTTTTTCTCTTTTTTCTCTTATCCTATTTCATTTCCATAAGGTCGTTTCTTTCAAACTTTTTTCGAAACGTTGCCGTTGTTTGTTTACTTTTTTGTGTTGACAACTAAGCTACACAGTTGAAACAGTTAAATTTAATTTTTCTTTTTCAATAGCTGTGTTGATTTTCAAGTTTTTTTCGAACTTGTACTAAAACAGCTAACTTCACTCTTGTCTTATAGAAAAAAAAATTGGAACACGATTTTATAAGGCATATAGGACATATTGATACTATTTAATATTTGGTTATAGTGTTGTTTCTCGGACGAAAAGGATTTAAGTGGGATGCCCAAATGTGTCCAAAATACATACAAACATATATTTTTGACATGATTTTTTGCGTTACCCACACAAATGTAATGGCAGGTAGAAAAAATGGTACAATCTCAACAAGACGCAGTCACCAAGACGGCCAATATTTGACGGTAAATATTCTTTAAAATTTAACTAATAATTTTGTCATTAATCATAAATTATCCACTAAATACTCTCACCATTAATTAAAAATAATTGCAAACACTGACCTATATCCCTTTTGCTACCCGCTAACACAACTGTGTGAGTACGGCAAAAGTACCATGTCAAAAATTTATTTTTGTATGTGTTTTCAACCAACTTACAGATTTGTGTTTTCCTTTCAAACTTATTTTCGTCAAAAAAAACACTATGTCTGGACGGGTTTTAATTGCGACTTAAACAAATTTTCGGTGAAACCACACTAACACAAACATAAATGAAATAAAAAATATTTCAAAGCCATTTTTGACATACATTTTGGTTTAAATTTTATTTTCGAGAGAGCAAAACAAAACAAAATAAAACACACATACATATACATTATCTATTACGATTAGTTGGCCTTGAAAAAATAACCAAGAAACCAATAACCTATATTATAATTAAATAAATTATTTTTATTTATAATATGTGTAAAAATCATCATATATTTGTGTTAATTATTTTCAACAAATTATATTGCATACGATGCGCAAACATTTCAAAAATGATTTTTTTGTCAATTTTGTTACACATCCAGATTGGGCGTATCCAGCACGTTGAGATCTCACTAGAAAAATGTAAACCTCACCCATCTCATTTGCTGGATTATATTATAATTTATATTTGTCAGCGATAAAAGAAAATCGAAATTAACTTAAAATGGGTACAAATAATTTCGAGAGTTATGTGTGTGACGGTTTTATAGGTAAATATGACCAAACTGTACTTTTGTATTGTTTCTTCATTATAATTTTCGTTTCGAACTGGAGTTTCATTTAAACCGTCCTTTTCCTCTTCAGTTAATTTGGAAAACTCGTCTAACAAAATATTTTTGATAAGCTTATCCATTTTTGGCTCACAATTATCAATTCCTCGAAAACTCAACAATTTTCTCGATTTTTACTACTATCATTTAAAAAAAAATTAAATGATAGATTCGTTAAGACACAAACTCAAATTTAAATGTAGATTTTTCATCCAGCATTTGTAGATAGTGTACAAGTGAGACTATTCTCCGTAGACTATTATCCTATTTCTCCAAATATACTAATTTAACAAGTAAATCTCAACGTGCTGGATACGCCCATTATCTATTACGACGTAGTTTGAAGCCAAAAGCTGAAGCCGTGTGTGTAGTGGCCCATAACATCATGTAGTGGGGGTGTGAAATGTTACATAGGGCGGGGGCAATAAAATAAATTAAATGATATACTAAAATATTTAAAACGTACTAAAATATCCTTTATCATTAAATTTAATCGATTTATTAATAATCAGAAGTATACTTTTACTATTAAAATTCATAATTGATTTTGAATATTTGTAATAAATCATATGTGCATAATAACTATACATACTTAAAACTAAACGAAATAAAAATGAAAATAAATCACAAAATTTAATACAACTAAATAGCGAATCGTTGCCCCATAAAAATTAAATTTAAAAATTTTAGCAACGCACTGGATTTTCAATGAGAATTTACGATTTTTTTACTGTTATTTCCTAAAATTAAGAGCAATTTTTTTTCGTTTTTTTTTAAATCCGAATGTTTCTACTTATTCAGCCAAGCTACACGAAATTTTAGTTTTTGGTTTCAAACTAAGTCGCAACAAATTTTTATTGTTAATTTAAACCATTATTTTATATTAAAACACCAAAGTGTTTTGTATTGTTTTATTCTGTTCTCGAAAAAATAATCTACATCTCAAAAATGGTCTTTTCGACCCATGCTACACACGATTTTGGTTTTTCTGGTTTTAAACTAAGTCGTAATAGATTTTTATTGTTAATTTAAACCTTTATTTTATATTAAAACACCAATTTTTTTCTATTGTTTTATTCTGATCTCTCGAAAATACATTTTAAACATAAATCTACATTTCAAAAATGCCCTTAATTTTTTTTTATTTTCATTTCTATTTCTCCATTTCGGACTCAAGGATGAAATTTGTACGTCGCAGCTGCGACATAAAATTTTTGTCCTTGAGTCCGAAATGAAAAAATAGAAATGAAAATAAAAAAGTTTAAGGGCATTTTTGAAATGTAGATTTATGTTTAAAATTTATTTTCGAGAGATCAGAATAAAACAATACAAAAAAATTGGTGTTTTAATATAAAATAAGGGTTTAAATTAACAATAAAAATCTATTACGACTTAGTTTTAAGTAAAAAGAAATTTCCATTTTCACACTTGAACACACAACATCCTGTCATTGTAATAAGATAGAACACTTATTTATTCACGTATATTTTTTAAACTAAACAGTTTTCATTCAAGTTGACGTCACACAAAAAATCACTTTAAAATTTCATCTCATCTGTGTTTCTCTATTTTATGCATATGTACCTCTCGCTTACCCATACATTTTTAGTACTTCAATTTTGGTTTGTGTTTTGAATTGAAATTTGTATTGTTGCGTTATCTATAGAATAATCTAAGGTTTATACTAACACTTTTAAGCTTTTAGGTTGCCTTCGTGCTTTTATCATGTAACGGAGATTGCCACCAATTAGCAGGTGATATTGCGAGGCGCGGTGAAACAACTTACTAATAGTAGATATTTTACCAAAGGAAGATTAGGAGGGGGAGTTCTGTTTAAAATTTATATTCGTTTCTTATAGTCTCAATGTTGGTTAATGTTTGTTCTCGGGTGGAGAAACAAATTGGTATCATAAAAAACTGTTTGGAAAAAATTCCACATATGTATGTTCATTATTTCTTTTAAGATTATATTTGTATAAAAATAATCACATTGGCAGAGTGCAATTCCATCGAACGTGCAAGTATTGTGTTTCGATTTTAAGTTGGATCATTTATCAAAATATCATTTTATCATTACAGTATCTGGCCAAATTAATATAAACTTTTCAAAAGTTAACTATTCAGCGAAATTTTGGTTAAAAGAGGCAGGTTTTTGTTACCTAAATTCATTAAAATGGATTTATTAACCTTTGTACTATAAAGAAAATAAAAAAAATAAAAAAAAATTCAACCGGCTAATACGAGATTACGTCCACCTCCCTTTATTTTTAAGCAAAACTGAAATACGACGCGGCATACTGTTGATCGATTTTATGTTGGTATCTTTGATTAAGGGGTCGTTGTACCAACTATTTTTATATGAAATTTTGGGTCATTCTGTATTTATAGCCAGATAGTATTTTTACATCAAGGTGAGGTTATCAAGAAGTTGGAAGTTATGTTTCGAACTAATGAAAGCCCAAACATTTTCAATCGGGTGCACATCTGTCGAATTACCAGCCCAATCCAGAATGGGTCTCTCTTTTCGTTTCATGTACTCAAGGAATATATACAAAAGAATATAAATATGTAACAAAACTTTTTTAGTTCTATGAAAATTTACGGTAATTAAAAAGATATTTAAAGAAATATACAGTTCATATTAAGTACATGGCCATATGTACTGAAACATTAAAATTTTCTCGCGATCTAATTTAATTCCCATTCACAATGCGATTTCCGGCCACAGAAAGGACATTTTTTCATTTAGAGTGGATCAATATCGCCAATACAAGTTGAGTGGATTTTAGTAGCCCTAAAACCAACAAAAATCCTAAATGGAGTTCAAACCGGCTCAGTTGCATCCCTTCAGTGCGGTCCAGGACTTGGTTTAGAAATGACATGAATGTACAATATTACGTCTGAACTGAAGCAGGTGATGATGTATAGAAGGATCAATTTTCTAACCAACCCTAAGTTCTTGAAGGATCAATTTTTAAACCAACTTAAATTTCTTGAAGTATACATTTTATAAGCTACGCTTGCCGGTGCACATAGAAGTCAAGCTTATTAACGGAGACTTTATCGCCCAAATAAATACTGATAACAAGGATCTTCAAGAACAAGTATTATTAGTAATAATTTATTACCCTTGGTTGCTCGGAAATATTTACAAAAGGAACACAAAACAAGTTGTTGTAGTTTTATTGTCAAAACACAAACAGTCATTTTAGAGTTAAAAAATTTCTGCTACTGATACGATCTTATTTTCGAGTACGAATATACTGCGGACTGCCTGTGCGAAGCATTGTAAAGTCGAATGGGAATAGTTGCAAAGCCAGTTAGGTTTTTGAACCTAAAGACATAGCAATTTAATATTTTAACAAACAATTTTAAAATTCCAGTTATCACCAAATTTAATATTGTAATAGTATTTATAGTCTAATGATTGTGTTGAACGTGCCATTGAGATGAGGTTACCAAGACGTTGGTAGTTGAGTTTCAACTTAATGAAAAATTGATACTTTAAATCAAAAAAATCAGTCGTCGCATCAGATTGCCAAAGTTCAAAAATATTTAAAATACTTTGAAGTTTCTTGTTTCCATGCAGAGTTGAAAGTGGCTTGAGTTGGAGTTAGCGTTCATGGAAACAGAGTAGAGTTGAGTTTTCGCTAAATTATTTTGAACTCGACGAAACTAGTGGGATTGAGTAGAGTTGAAAATCAAAATGGCGGCAAGGAAAAATTGTCATTCACAAATATGTATGTATGTATATTTAAAACAAAGAAATATTTTAAATTAATTTTCAGAGCTTATATAGGATTATTCGGCTCAAATAATTAAATTTATCAAGCGGTTATCAAAATTTCAACTTAACCTAACTCTACTCCATGGAAACGATCAACGCCTTTTAGAATTAACGAAAACCTAATTTCAACTCAACCTAACTCCAACCTGGGGCCCTATTCCTGAAGACGATACGAAAACGAAAGTACAAGATTCCTATTGAATTTTAAATAAGAATCGTACGAATCTGATTCAATTCAAATATGAATTTTGCAATTTCGTTTTCGTATCGTATTCAGGAATAGGGGGGCTGGTTTATGGAAACATTGGGCGGTATGTTATACCATCACTTCGAATCGAAAAAGTCGAATTCGAAAAAAGTCGAATCGAAAAAGTGAAAGTTGTATCATTTTTGTTTTTCAAAAATGATACAACATACCGCCATTCGACTTTTTTCGAAATTTGATTCGAAGTAATGGTACAACATACCGCCCATGGTAAATTATTAAGTTCAAATCGTTCAAATTGATTGAATTGACAATCGTTTCATTTCAGTGATACAAACCGAGATTGACGAGACAAATTCGTAACAATATAGAATGATTATAGCTATTCCTGTATTATTCCTCGTCTTTCTATGGTAAATTTACAACAACAATCCCATATATGTAATTCCAAATTGGAATAGTTTTAAACCAACTTCTCTGCTGTGGCACTATTCTGGTAATTCCCGGGGGATGGAAATTTTAAATTTTGTAACAGTTTTATTCCCTTTTCCTCAAAAGTGTATTCCGGGGAAAAAAAAATTGGGAAAGTTATTCCCCGTTTTTCCGTTTATTATTCCATATGTATTTTAGGAAAGAGTTAACTGGGAATAGAATTTAACGGAAATTTATTGTATTGACTTATAGCAATATTATGGCTGTACATTTATAGTGAAAACCAATTAAACGTAGTAAACTATTTTTAGACATTTGTTTTCCTGTTTTATTGCGATCGCGTGTTGACCGTGAATAATTAAATTATTTTCCCGTAAACTTATTCCCCAATCGCCAGAATTAACTTTTGGAAAACGGAAAATTGGGGAAAATGTCCGGAGAATAGCTGCTACAAAAAGAAATTATTCCCTATTCCCGCGGAACCACCAGAATAGGGCCACTGGTATAGAATAATTTTATTCTAGACGAGAAATTAGTTATGATTTGTAATAATATTCAATAATGTTCAAGCACATTACTATTTAATTGAATATATTTAGTTGCATTTTTACGTTGTTTGGAAACTCAAAATGTAATTGTCACCAACTAATAAAAATAAATTAAAAAAGGTTGTTTCTTTGAGCACAATATTAATTCCATTTCATGCAGAATGGGAATTGCTTGTAACAAAGAAAGACCACAATTTTCTCTATACAATGTCAAAAATTCTACCTTACCGTTATTTCATCCTGTTTTAATATTGACATCAACTACACAAATCCGTAAAAAGAAACGAAATAATTTTTAGAAACTTTGTAATGGTCTTTCGCCATAGTAAAAAATATCTTCGTTGTTTATTTTGGCAGTGTAAATAAAAAAATATTGAGTATTTTTCCAGTGACATACATATGAGTATCAAAAAAATGATAATTAAATTAAGTTAAATAAAAATACTAATTAAATATTTTTCCTTGTAACACGCTTAGTATCTCAGTTTATAATCGTCGATCATTTGAATTACTCCATGATACTTGATTGCGTGGTGTAAGTCTCAGTGAATTTCTATCTTCTTCCTCGACAGGTTCATAACCTAAATTCTGTTGACCCGCAATACCATAAATTTCCTGTGCAGCAGTACCGTTTACGTTAAAAACATCTTTTATGTTAATTCCGGCATTTGACGAACGTGGATTTCGAACTGGAGGATTTAAATTGTTGTTAATCTATAAAGGAAAATAGATGTTTAGAAATATTTAAGTTTTATTTTATAAATCAGTTATTTACTGCTGCTGCGGTGATCCCATATTCATTATTAGCTCCTAACGTTTGCATTTGGGACTTTCTCCTTTCGGCCATTACTGAATTTTTGCGCACCTCTAATGCACGAATTGTTTCCCTTCTCATTGTAAGGCGGCGTGTTAAAATCGGCGTATTAGGATTGTTCTCATCTGCTGTTAATTTCAAGAAACGTTTTTTAAACGCAACATCTAATGTACCAATCTGCCGTCGCGTTTGTCGTGCTTTCTCCAAATTATGTACCGTACGACGTCTTGCTATACGATCTGGTCCCGATCCCGAATCATTGTCGTAATCACCATCAATACCTTGCAATCGCTGCAAGTTTTTCACAATTTCCACAGCATGCTTATCAATTAGCGCGTCTTGGGATAATTCCTCAGCTTTTTTATTGAAACAAAAATTTAAGTCGGTCGATGCCAGTATATGCGCTAGAGTTCCGAACCGATGGAACAACATAGCGGTAAACTGAATGACTAAAATTAAAGCGAAGAAGAACACGAACACCAAACCGATAGGTTCAAGTTGTAAGTATTCTTTAGAGATGTGTACCTAAAAATTGATGAAAAATACGTTAATTACCTTAGGAAAAATTACATTCCGCAGTTAAATAGAACACAAAATTATATCAGAAAGACGATAAAATTAATTTTTAATTTCTCTACAATTTCTCCATAAATTCTAATGCTGTATGCCTCAGAAGACTTTTTGAACTAAACTTTTCGAATTTTAAAGCTTATGAAATTCGGATGAAAAGTTTAGCTGGGCATAAGCATTGAGCAATAAATATATAAGAGAAATCAAGTAGTGCAAATTTTATAAGCAGGTTTTTCCGAGGTTAATTATATTTTATAGTTTTAATATAATTATATACACAAATTTAAATTTTTTCTATATTTAATCCATATATACGTATCGCAAAAACATATCGGCATAGTTATTTTATAGTTTATTGTTCTTGTTAGGCTTATACAGGTTGCCAAAAGTAAGATAGATTAACCTCGGAAAGTCTACATGAGTCCTCGTATATAAATTTTGCTTTGTGGCATAAGGCACAACTGAATACTTTTACTCTGGTGACATCTCTTTAAATATTACATAAACTACTGCGTCTTACAAAAATATAGTTTGAAAAGACTTCTGAGGCACAAAACATAGATGTCTGCTTATTATGCATATGAAGCACACTTAGAGTGTTGAATGAAATGGTAGAGAAGAAATTTAATTTTAGGTTACGTTTACACCGATATTTCATATTAAGTTATTTAATTAATTTTTAGTAAATTAATTTTTTTATAAAACAGAGAAAAGTGTAAACAATTAAGGTTATCTCACACGTATGACTATTATGGATTAAGAAAAAATATTTATAACATAGAAACATAAAAATTTGAAAGGATAGTTCTAAAGAGGGCATAAAGGATCTTAATTACAAATAGCAACTTCCAACAAATCATTACAATTTTATTTACTTGGTGAAGTCTTTAAGAAAGTAACAACTTGCTGGTAGTATATAATAATCGGAAGTGTTCAAAGGAAATATAGTCAAAGTGATTGTAGCAATTCCAAAAAAAATTATTATCCATAGTTATTAAATAAAACAACCCATGCGTAATTATATAGAAGAGTAGTGTATATATCATTGCTAGTTCATGGATAAAAATAGTGTCTCAATAATTATATTCTTTTGTTTAATTTAAAAAAGGTTCATAAATTGGATGTTTCGGATTAATTACAAGGTATGTATGAATGATGTGTATTAGACATAAGCGAAATGGTATCACTCGACATAAATGAAAATAGGTAAGTGTGGATATATTATGTGTTGATTTAGAATGCTGTCATAGAATATTTGCCTCTCTGTTTAATTAAAACTCTAGCACTAATTCTTCATCAAGCTTATTAAAACATTGTGCAAATTTGAATAAATATATTTTTAGAACCGTTGTTAATCCACATCTCACACTATATTTTATATTATTACCAGCAGTCACCAACACAAAAACGTTATCGATTTCATTATTTGCAAATGTAACACCATAAAATAGTTACACAGTTAATAATCCCGGAAGGGATAAATTTAAAAAATAGGTAATGTGTTAAAATACAAAGAAAATTAAAAAACAGAAAATCCGTGTAAAATGTGATAAAAAATACTTGTACATAATCAAATAAAACAATTAAGAAGTGACACCACGTTTAGTATATAGAAGAACGCCTCCTCCACACACAAACACATATACAGAAAATGAATTTGCATCATTTTGTTTAGTTAAAAAAAATAAAACTTAAAAGTAACACAAACATTACCAATTTAATGTTAAAAAATAATAATTATTATTATAAAATAAAGAATAATTTAAAAAATATTTCAAAAATTCCAAACCTCTGAGGTTTCTGGTACAAACGTTATATTTGTCTTAACCCCAAACGGCCATTCAATATGTAGCTTATCTTTGTTCAATTGTAGCAAAAACACAATTAAAACGAACAGTGCGTTGAACATGAAAAACGCAAATACCGATTTATTCCGCAGCTCGATCAAATCGGCGGCAATTCTTGCCTGTATTTTAATTTGTATATAATACACACAACGATTATTTCGATGATGATCAATTTATGTTTAATGGTTCAATGTCGAAGAATTATTACATGAATTTTAATAAATATTATGCATGTTTATTGAGATGTCGCAAGTAGCGCAGTCAGATTTTAGGTTTTGTTCAAAAATCCGCGCCATAATAGTAGAGTAGTAGCGTAATATAATAAAAATATAATAAAAAAAAAAATATTAATTAAAAGTAATTAAAAAATTTACCTCTTGTGTGGTCTCATCATAAGTAATGTTTGTTTTAACACCAAACGGCCATTTCACATGGATATTATCTTTATTTAATTGTAATAGGAACACAATTAAAACAAACAGAGCATTTATCATAAAGAATCCAAAAACCGATGAATTACGGAGTTCCTTTAAATCAACTGCTATACGGGCCTAGTTTTGTTGCAAATTTTCGATTAATTATTTTTTAAATTTTAAATTAAAATGAATTGCTTTTTGTAGTTTCCAATCTTTTAAGTACTTCTTATATTAATGTTAAATGCGTAAATGCTGTTCTAATTATACTCAAAAGATTTAGTACAACTACGCGGCATTTTAATGATTTTAATTTAAAAAACTATTGTATATTTATGCGTGATATATAAGCAAAACATTAAAATTGAAGCAAACTTACAAGCTAAGTATGATTTGGTCTTCTAAATTTGGTTAGTTCTAAAATAAAATCTTTTAAATAGGTCAGTATTTCATAAAATAATAAACGTGTAACCCGTTCCATCAATTTGCGTTTCACAAAAAAATAAGTAAATTTATTATTTTATTCCGGAAACGGATATGTGCTATAACGTGTTATTTCTGTCCCAGTTCTGCATTCTCTTCAAGATTACAAAACTCTTGTACTAAACATTATCTAATAAAATTATATAGATTTACCAGAACTATACAAATATTCACAAGGAAATTTTTTTTGGTCCAATAGTCATCATTTGGTCACTGTATTACTCATTCAATTAAAACAATCCGTAATTATTCGTAGTAGTCACAACATTTCACAGACATATTACGTTAGTTCTATTGTTTTATATCGATAATATAAAAGTTGATACAATTCTCATACATAGCCATGAGTTAAATTAAAATTTTTAAAAATACTTTGGATTTTCAGATATGACTTGTTTCTTTGTAAAATGAACTGGTTTATTTTTATTTGTTTTATAGGAGAACAGGTAGACTACTGTATAAAACTCGATAACAGAAAATTCCCAATGACTCTAAATGTTGCCTTAAAAACAATTTCAGGCAACATGTCTCGTTTATTCAAGAACCTTCGATCATTTAGCTATATAATATTTGATTGTGAAAGTGCTTTGGACAAGATAATCTGGCCAAGCGACAAATATAAAATGACATACAATTTTTGTGATTTCGTACTAAAATGAAATTATTTTATAAACTAAGTGTGAATAAATTTTCTAAATACTTTTATGAATATTTCGAAAGAAATTTCTTTGACGATTTTCGAGTGAGCAAATCTGGGCAAAAATTTAAGCCCGCTCTGTACGTATACGTTATATTTACTAGACTTAAGCGTGACAAATATTAACTATTCTCCACTCCACTCTCAAAATAAAATCACATTTCTTCCGAAGTTTTTGAGTTTTTCTCTTTACATATTTTATTTTCCACTGAACTAAGAACTTATTTTGTGCAGCATTAAGAACAGCCACAGTCTTAAAGTGTCTAGTTAATACCAAGGTATTTATAAACAAATAAATGCAATGTGAAACAGTATACTAGCGTAAAGCGTACTGGCGTTTGTTTAAAATATTTTTTCTTGGTCTACTAAGTAGAAAAGTTGAAGCAAATGTTTATAAATTGAGATGTATTTAATACCTACCGAAAGAATGAAACCCAGAATAGCCCTACTGTGGCATTATTTTGCTAATTCCTCGGGTATAGGGAATTGAAGATAGAATTTACATGTAATTTCTGTTCAAATATCCTTTATTCAGCATACTAAGGAGAAAAGTTTGGTGTAAATTTTTATAAATTGGGATTAATTTTGCTATACATAAATTGACAGGGAAAATATTCCTAATTTAATTTTATTTAACCCTAATGTGAGTGATGTGGGTACCCGGGTACCTTTTGCACTTTTAGGCGTCTATTTTTGTATGTTTTACTACCAATAACACTTTAAATTTTATGAGAACCTCTAATTCAATTGGTAGAATACGATCTTATTTAAAATTGAGAAATGTTACAACTTGGACGAACGTGAAAAAAATAAGTTTCCATACAAAATGCATGTAGGTACTAATCACTCAAATTAAGATATTTTTTCTTCACTCACATGAGGGTTAAAAAAGGCAATACTAGCTTTTTACATTAGTTGCCAGAAAAAAAATGTATAGGCAGAAATTACATATATATAACTTCTTTCCCCAAAACCCTAGTCCTATGGGGAATTACCAGAATAGTGCCACTGGAGTAATAAGAATTAATTGAATATCCATTCGGTTTAAATATGACCGTTTAATTTAATTTGATTTGTTTTCTCACCCAGAACTTTGAATTCTCTAGAGCAATGGTCTGGACGGACTCGAAATTATGGATGCTGTAGTTGTTAAAAAGATGTACTAACACAAAAAATACGTAGATGAATAAATAAATAATTTGTAAGATTAAATTTACTCACAACAATATTCAATCGTCAGTTAGCCAGAATGTAAATCAGACGCTACCACTAACGCAAATAATAAATAATATTTACAAATTATATTACCTTACCCGCACAACAAACTAAACTATTGGTTATAACCGAAAGTGATTTAAATAACACATTCCGATTCTACACAACAAATTCTACTTTACAAAAATGCAATTAATTAATAAAATATGCAATCTACTTCAGACTAAATCATACATTTGTACCAGCCTTACTTCAAATTCAATGCATACTGCTCATAAATTTGGTATATGAATAAAAAAAAATGTAAGCATAAAAAAATTCCTTTACAACAACTAAAAAATAGTTACGACGTCTTGAATTTAAACAAGCTTATGCATTCAAAAGACCACACACGATAATTGCTCCAAAATAAAATTAATACAGAAATGGATAACAAAAAAATTGTACCTGCTCCTCTTTGTTTTGATCAATTGGATATAAATATTTGTCTATCAAATCTTTCCAGAATTGAATTTCGGCGGATGACAAGAAATCTACTTCACCTTTCCGTAAACCTGGATCCTCAATCCAATATGGATTTATTAAGAAATCACGGTCTTCACGTTGTACGGTCGATGATTCGGAATCAGATTGGTCACTGTATTACAATATGATTACAGGCAAAAAACGGTTATAGAATTATGTATTGCTATTTCATTTGGATTACTAACCTTCCGCCTTCGTCAGATCCCTCGGCAACCGATCCTAAATGATGATCTTTCGACCCGGCTGATGTTGTTCTACGTCTTGAGTGATGATGATGCGTACCATGTGGGTCAACTGCCTTTTCTAAAGTCTCCAATCGTTTATTGATTGCATCTAAACTATCCGCTATACTTGTTAATTGCATTTTTTCGTCACTTGTTTTGCCATGAGTACACAGAATACACCGGAATAAACCGGCCAACGAAACTTCTATTGAACCTTCGTCGTCCTCATTTTGCCCTGCGCCTCCTTGTAAGAATCCGAAGATGGTCTTTTGTTTAGATCGCTTGCTCGCTTGTTCGGCTTCTTTCTTCTCTGCTTCCAGTTCTTTTTTTGTTTTCTTGGCGACTACCTCTCGGGTTCCCCATGAGACAACATTTAAATTAATGATTGAGTACAAGATCAAAAGAAGGTACATAGATGGAATGGAAAGGAGATAAATAATTCCTGATGCTATACACCAAAACTCCTGCGGATGCAGGCACGCTGCTATAAAGAACGAACTCGTCATAGATATCAAGAAAATAGCTGATGGAGATCCGACACCATCTTCACCCAGCTGCAGAGCAGTACCAACAATTACAGCCATCATAATTAAAGCATACGCCGTTGACAATATTTGGGCACAGATCAGTTGTATATTTGCTTTGCAAGTGAAACAAACAAACATGAAAAATAAAATCGGTACAATATTATAGTAAAATGAGGTCCAGTTATCAATTCTAAAGGCGGCGACGAAGGCACCCACCAACATAAGAAATATAGTTCCGGGTCCTAAAATTGTACCACCCATTAACATAGTCTGGTAGAATATATAGATCAACGATATGTTATCGTTAATTTTAATTGTACGTTTGTAGTCTGTCAACAGATCCATAATGTTAGCAATGGTGGATGGTACCCATCGACGGCGCTGATTATAAAATTCGTTAAATCCTTCTGGGCAGTGAGTGTAAGCGTCTGATGCAGCTGAATATTCTACGCGATAACCTCGCTGTAAGAGTAATGTGCAAAGCCAACGATCTTCTCCTTGATCGTACTGCACGTAATGCCGTGCCTCATCTGATCGTAACGTATATTTTTTCATAACATTATCATCCATCAAAGCTTTACCACGGAAAAGTGAGAAACATCCAGGACTACATAAAACACAACCAATCATATGCTCTGTTGCTTTTTGCAACCAATGTCCTATAGCATATTCGAATTTCTGATACCACACCATTGGGCCACTCCCGATTGGATGAATACGACCACAAGCTGCTCCTAAGTTACGATTTTTCTTCATCAAATCAATAAGTAATGTCACGGCAGATGGTTGGAAATCGATATCACCATCAAGTGTCAAAAGATATGTATTCTCCGCCATTGTGTCTTTACGGTCTACAGCAATTGGTAGTTCCATTAAGCGATGCCCGAGTAAATAGTACATGTACATCACTTGAGACCACCGCTTTCTGTGCCGAATACGATCTTTGTCTTTCAAATGTGCAATCATCTTAGTTTTACCAGGAAGTGTCCATACGAGTCGTCCTCCGTAGGGTGCTGGATATTTCTTAGCCGCTCTAATTCGAATATTCGTTTGATGTACGTCTGAAGCAGCTTCGTCCATTGTATCAATTAGCAGTTTTACGAAACGATTCACTTGAATATCGGAATCGCTGTGATCTGAAATTTCAAAAGCGTCATCGAAGAAGATATGTGTCTCGAATTCATAGTAATCAGGATCGACAATCCGAAGATATTTCTGCGCTACGCGGCGGGCACATTGATCTTCATCCATTCTCATAATACTTTTCAAGAATTCTATCATTTCGTCTCTTGTTTCATGCCACATCGTGCAACATGAATAAATACGTGTTATGTGATCGGAAGATTTTATACTCGATTTATGGACGGTACTACCATCCGTGTGCACCGATATCGTTTCATAATATTCGTCAGCTTTTTCTCGTTCGATTTCCGCTAGATCCTGAAATTTATAAAAACGTATTAGTTTAAATGTTTGATGTATACCGCAGAACTTTACCTCTGTTTTGACGTCCGCTTGATCGTCTCGTCGTCTATTTAGTGCCATCGATTGATCAATAAGTAAACTAATATACATTGGGCTTACAAACAATTTTTCTGTCGTAGCCAAACGTTCACATTTGGGTGTCCATAAATGCAGCGTAATCCAAGTTTGCGATAGAAGCCATAACAGCCATGCCCATGCCATTTGTTGGGTCGCAAAATCAGTCAAACTGAATGCTGGTGGGCTTGTAAAGAATAAATAATCTGGTATGATGCCGTGAAAGAAACACGGATCATCATTTCGAATGCCGCATGCGGCAATTAAAAATGATATTGTTACAGGAACGGTTAGATTGACAGGAAATGCGTAACTGAATCCTTGAATTAAAATTTTGCACGCAAATTTTCCGACTATAAAACAAAAGTATCCGGAGAAGATATGAATTAGCAGTACATGAATAATTGTATTATAGCTTGCTTCTACTTCAATTGAATCTATTACTTGGGTAGCGTTGACTAGATCCGGTAAGTTCTGGCTCAATGATACGGAAACCTCTTCGACGATAATTTTATGTGGTCCAAATCCTACTCCATATAAACTGAATAATGATAATGGATCATCACCTTGGAACCATAATACTACACAGAGTGTACACGCAAAGAATAGACATTTCCATATTGATAGAAATATCGTACAGAAATATCGAGTGTACCGTAATTCTTCTTTGACGCGTCCCATTAAACGAACTAGTGCAAATGGTGATTGAGTGCAAACATAATTCTCCCACCAACCACATGATGTCATAAAAGCCGCAACAGGAATCAACCATAGGATTGGACGGTTTTCTAGTAAAGGCCAAAGCACAAAGCCTGTTGCTTGTGCGACAACAGCTCCAATATCGACCAGCGATTTGATTGCCCGGTGTCCTTCCTTTTTACTTCTTGACACTAACCCAAATACTCCCGGAATAAAGCACAAGCAATTTGTCATCATAGCACCTTTGATGGCATCCATTTCGGGAAGCACAACAAAAATTAAAAGGGCCAATCCTAATGTATGTAGTGTCTCCATGAGCACGATAAATAAGAAGTACGTTGTTGTGGGTCTTTTAGCCGATTTGAAAAAGCAAATTCGCACTGCTCGTATCAAACCACCAATTTCCGGTATTGCAAATGCAATCAACAGAGTCCACATCCATGCAATTCGTTCCTCCTCGGGCAGCGTTGTTATAAAAAATTTATCTCGCCCTAAGTCATGATTACAGTAAGGAACTTTCCGATTCCGTTTAATTTGTGATGTCATAAATAATACACAGCCTTTTGCTACTACCGCCCCCACTAATACAATAATAAATGTAAATAAATAAGCAAATAATTTTAAAACTTTGACTGTGGCATCCATGCATTTTTGATTTGCCATGGACCCACTATCAAGTTTGATAGGTGGATCTCGGAATACGTCCCATCCTTTTGTGTCAACCACAGTTCGTTGGCTATAAAAAAGAAAAAAGATATGTTATTTAGTTTATATGAGCTCATCCGTTTCACGATTTGGCAACAAGCCACTTAAATTTATATACAAATTAAATTTGATACATTGCGCATTTCTCATATGTACAACCTTGAAAAATCTAAACTTTAGAAAAAATTTGCATAAAAAATGTAAATTATTTCTAGAATTATTTGAATACCGGGAGAGATTGTGATTTTGGCAGCTCAGCTAGCAAATCCAAGTTTTAGTTATCTGAAAATTTCTTCAATGACACATGTATATAGGAACTTGAAGGGCATTGCAACTTGAATTTGTCTTATTAGTCAACAATAAAAATTAAAAGAAAGCATTTAAGGTTAACAAGTTTGTATGTCAGTCATACAAACCAAATTTAATTGGAAAATTTAAGTATATTGTACTAGCATGTATTTACTTCCGGTAAGATTTAAATTGATTTTACCTTCCTCCATAAATATCTTGTGTTAACGGCGTACTTTCGTCATCTGAAAAATTTTCGTCACTTTCATGTTCCGTACCATTTGGTAATAAACCAAGTGCTCGATGTTTTATAGCTGACATTTATCAGATGATTTTCTTTTGGGTCGATCGGTTGTTTTTTTCGGTTGACACCGACAACTGTAAAGAAGAAAAGAAAAATTTATAAGGTATAACAATATTATTGCTCAAAAATCACTATAATAGTCCAATCTCAATGTTTCACCTAAGTCATCACAGACGATTCTATATAGTTATGAATGAATTGATAAAGTAAATAAATTTCACCTGACATCAAAAAATTAGATTTATCTAAAATGAGACGTGACAATGACATTTAGTAAAATATGTATTCTGTAACTTCAGTTGATACGTTTATAGCCTTGTTCATTTCTCAAAATGTTCATTAGTATATGAGTTTAAGTGTATAATGTTGATTAGTCAGATACAAACCTCAATTACGTTTTGGGGCGTCATCATTTTGATTGGATTGATGGGTTTTCTTTATGACTAAATCAACAAGAAATTTTTAAGAAATATTCAGAAATTTTTCAGAAATATACGAGTCTAACAGTTTTTGTAGTAAACGTAATCGTAATAAAATTAAGCTTACTGACGCAATGAAACTTCAAACCGCAATATTAAGTCGACTATATCAGATTGCGGCTGCGGAAAGTTTAAAAATGCGTCATAATCCTTTGTTTAAGTTGATTCATTGAAATAAAATTAATATTCTCGATACTTAAATACAAGGATTTAAAATATTAATTAAAGCAGATCAACTCGATGTATTGTAAGTCGAGCCTTAAAATGCCAACGACTCGCGTCGTTCTTTAGTATCCATTATGTATTGTCAAAACTTTTTTTTTATAAATATTGGTCGTTAATTATGTGCCTGAGATTATTTATTTATTAGAGCCATAATAAGAATACCACAAATACTACTTTTAAAGAGGAAGGGTAATGCACAGTACACAAACCAAGCCCAAATTGTTCGTAATAAAAACTGTTGAATGCACGGTTACGCAGCAAAACAGTGTATTTAAATAGGTGGAATACAAAGCTACTTATTGACTTATTTAACACCATCTTGAATAAGTTCGTTAACCAAGTCATTTCAATTCATTGTACCGACTTAGTTGTGACGTAATAACAAAAATCAAAACACAATTTCTATTAAATGGGGGAAAATAAATTTCTTGACATGTTGGACGTTGCCACTAGATTTGAAAATAAAAACTGCATGTATGTATTACATTTAGTCAAGACACATTTCTGTGTAGACATGCTTATCCAAAAAAGGCTCCTCGCGAGGTGACTTATTTGAATAAGTCGGTGTTCACAAATAAGTCGGTGTTTGGAAAACAGCCTAAACAGTGAAAAATGTTTGCATCAAGGTGTTAAGAAATATAAAATCAAAGTATTAATACATGATTATCAAGATAATGCGCTAATCCAAAAACTTACTTATTTGTAGAGACTTACTTATTCAAAAAAAGTAACCCTGCGAGGTGACTTACTTATTTGAATAAGTACGTCTACACAAATATGTCTCCAAAATTGTGTCTTGACTAAATGTAATCATCGGGGAATAAATATATGTATAAGAATAATCAAGTAGTGCAAATCGTATAAGCCAATTTCTCCGAGGTTAATCTTATTTTATCGTTCGCCGTTTTAGTTTTGGGTAAATCTAGTGACAACGGTGACAACGACTAACAAGTCATGAAATTTTTTTCTTCCAAATAATAGAAATTGCGTTTTATTTTTTGTTCCACAAATAAGTCGGTACAATGAATTGGAATCACTTAACAGACTTATTTAAGATGGCGCCAAATAAGCCAATAATTTTCAAATAAGCAATTGAGAAAAGACCTAAGTCTTGAAATGACGTAGAAAATGTAAAATTTAATTTAAAAAGGTTAAAAATTTCGATTTTTATCGATCGAAAAATTGCAACAAATGATGTTTATTGTTTTCTAGGCCGAAATTAATTGTCCCTATATGGCAAAACACGGAATAAAAAGTGTGTCAAAGATAAGTGGTTATTAATTTACAATATTATAATATGCCAGGTAAGAACAGCAATAATGAAAAATAAAATATTTATTAATTATTTTTACACATATAATAAGTAAAGTTTAGCAAATTATACAAAATTTTGGTACTCACATTTATTAAAGAAACAAACTATTGCATACATTTAGGGGCATTTAAATATCGATACTAAAACAGAAATTTTTCTCAGTACCATACAGCCTTAATAAAAAAATAAAATAATTGAAAATTCTTAAACGTGGTAAATTTGTCAAAAAGCAAATAATTTAGATTTTTTAATTATTAATGAATGATGTTAAAGTTATAAAAAACTAAATACATATGTATATTATCTTTAAAATATTAGATTAATCAAATAAGAGAATGTTGGCGTTTCAAGCAAGCACATAAAAAATGCGAAGTGGAGATAGTATTCCGAGACGAGTCCATGATTTTTGATTAAATTCAATAGTTTCAATAATTTATAATTTCAATTAGGGTTTATTCTGTAGACTCTGATGGTTGTTAAAATCAATCCTGCAGTTTTGATGTTGAAACCTGAAATATTTTTACAGATTAATACCTCAACAACCATCAGAATCTACTTTAGTTGTGTTTTATATCGCGTATTACGTTACGCGAAGAACGTTAAAAATAGCGTAACAGCGTGGTTTTAGAATAATGTGACGCAAGTTTCGAATCGATTCGATAAAAATGAAGTTACAACATCCGAGCCCAGGATTGCAAAGGTGCAACCGGATAAATACAATACTCGTCTGTTCCATGTTGTAACTTTATCTTCATGTAACGTAAGCCTCGTATATTAGAAACGCTCAATTTATGGTTACATGTAACTTTTTAAATTAAATCAATTTACAAAATTAACAATTTGTGCAAAACTGTATTCAAAAGTATAAAATTTAATAAAGAAGTAATATTCTCAATTTAATCGTAAAAATATTATATCTCAATTGAGTTAATTTTGAAAACTTAGTTAAAAGTTTTGAAAATTCTATAGAATTGTGTAGCAAAGTAAGAGTCGCCTCGCCTCCTGCGTAGAAAGCTTTACTCTTTAAAAAAAAATTGATAGCAGAATTAAATTGATCACTATCGATAACTTGAAGTCACAACAGTCCATCGTTGTACCCTGAGATATTGGCCTTACAAATGTTATTTATAATAGTTACTAAGTGTAAATGTTGATAAGATATAGAAAATAATCTCATTTCTCTTATTAAAATTTTTCAAGGGACTGCACCATTTAATATTCAATGACCCTGTCCGTAGTTACTCCCACATCAAAATATTTATTCATTCTCACACTTTATTCCAGGTTCTAACCTAACATGCACTCGCTACAATAGACAATTTTTGAACTATAAATCTTTCGTATTTTATTGAATAAATATGTATTTTTAACTTACTTTTAAATGATTAATCTATAAGAAATACGTAGCTTAGACGCGTATATGAATGGTTATATCCCACTCCACATTATAACGAATGTTACGGTCTTGCATATATGTATTATAAAGGCAACTATCGGAAACTTAAACCAATAATTTATTGTTTAATTCGTATATGATATACATAGTTGTTTAAATAAAGAAAATAATAATATGTAACTTTCAAAAATTGTATACTCGTACGTACGTAGCTATATAGAACTTTGAGTACTGCAACAAGACGAGGTAGTAAAAAAAATGTTTAAGAAATGTTGTATATCTCAAGGTTGTCTTTCTGATATTTTTTTTATAAATTTTATAGCAACAAAAGCTGAAACTTTATAAAATTAAAAAGTGTAAATGTATTAAACAAATTTTTTCAATTTTTCAAAAGCATAGCAAAATCTAAAGCAAAAGACAAAAAACTGTGTCGGAACAACACACGACAAGGTAATAAGTGTAGTATGAAAAACAAAACTGAAAGAGGCAGGGTGTGGTATAGTGGAATAGTATACATATTATAGCTAGAGATTGTTGTACCACTAACAATCTAAAAAGCAAATCTTAACTGGTTTTTTTGTTATTTAAAACTATATAAATAAATAAATAAAAGGTTATATACTTCCATTTATTAGATTATAAATGTTAAATATTTTCGATATAGCCGTATAAAAATACGACAATTTCTGTGCTACACAATATAATAAGTGAACTCCATAAATTAGCGCTTTGCACACATAATGTATATATGTTCAATGTGTATGTAACTAACGTATTACATGTCAAGAAAATACGGAACTACTTCAAATAAAATTTAGTGTCGGTGAGCGCTTTATTATTGAAAGTTATTCCAAAAATGGAAATTGGTGTGATTATAAGATAAATAATGATTAATTGTCATCAATACGACTTTCCCAAGCTATACTTTAGTACGAACACATAGTTGAGAACGATGTACATAATAGTAAATAAATGTTTCTACTCATATTATAATAGGATAATCTTTCATCTAAAAGGTAATTAAAATTGATAAAATTATGTCATTTCATCAAGTGTCGAAAAGTTTATATGTAATTCTCTAAATGGAGGTGATTGAACTTGATATATCACACTTTGCTAATACGAGTAAAATCACGATACTCGTCAATCGTCAGATCTGGCCTTAATGCGTTACGAAATTTATCTTCTTGTTATTGCTAGGATGTGCTTAATAGCAGTTCATGTTTCGTGAAACAACACAAGGACGCTTACTAAATTTCAAATCAAAATTTATGATCTGAAACAAAATTTGGATCAAGTTTTTCATATAAAATTTGAACTGATCCGGATCAATTTGTAAACACGGATATGATTGAGGTTATAGTTTTCTTCATACTAATACCACTTTCCGAACAGGATTAAATTCTATTAACATTTCTTATTGCCGTTGGCTTTTGTAATAAAAAGCATTTTTTAAAAGACATTCAAAATGTTTAATTTTTTTAAACAGAAATAATACTCAATTTGGAACTGTTCCAATTATTTATTATGTCTATATCTAGCCTCGGCAATAGTCACGTAAAAAGTAAATATTTCTGAAGTATTGGAGATCACATTGGAAAGAACACAACCTTATATTTACTCAAACACCATACCTATAAAGTAAGTTTATGTAAACTCACCGAAAATCAAATACAGATCATGGTTTTACAAAGACGAGACACTTTAGACACATACTCATCGCGACAAACACTAAAATATCAAAAAATATGTATTATACGTACAATACGCGTTTTCGTAAATAGATCCGAATATCTTCAATGTATGTTCTCTAGTGCTTTCAAAACACAAATAATCCACAAACATAATGGTTCTTCTATTGAAATATACGCATGGACCTGCAGATGGTCGAAAATCCGACCTATAGTCGTACGTCCTCGGTTTGGCGGAAAGCGAACTGCAAAAGAGTAGCGAATGCTTCGACCCCAGAACAGATTGTAAAGATTAAATACTAAAAAAAAATTTGTTCATCAAAGTTTTAAGGATCATGAAATCTAAAGATTAATACTGTTTAAAATGTCATAGAAATGGAAAATTTAGTTCAAAAATATTTAAAATTTCGATTTTCATCGATCGAAAAATTACGTCAAACGATAATAGTATCTATAGTAGATAGCAATCTATTAAAATGGACAGTTGGATGCAAAAAATTCACACATTGATCAATTTTCAACAAAAGTTCAAAAATATCAAAAAATTCAATTTGTGTTTAATTTTCTTGAAACCAGATTCAACGTCTACTTCAACACCTATCCAGTGGTTTTTTGTATACTTATACAAAATAAATATGTGCCAAAAAGTGATTTTTGGGGCAACATCTGAAGTACCCGTTTTTTGTGAATTTGTAATCATGAAAATAAGTGGTAAAAATCGAATTAAAACATGGCAATCCGCCAAGAAACCATTTTATTAGTAAGAAATGTTACATCCCTAACTCGGACGATAGCTTCCATTCGATGTTTCTTTGATTTCACTAAAGTGTTCACCAAATTTTGTGGTATCGCCTCCCATTCCTCTGCGATCGCCTGTTGCAGCTCCTGAAGGCTCGTTGCAGCAATATCTCTGGCTCAATCTCTTTAATTCAACTCATTCCATAAATGCTCGATGGGTATACTATACCAGCCGGTATACTATACCAGCCGTATGCGGTTACTATACCAGCCGTATACTATACCAGCCGTATTCGGTTTTGCATTAATCTGCATGAACAGGAACTTTTCACAAATAAACCCGGGAAAATGTACGACGTAGTCCTCATTTTCTCAATGAGAAGTCAATTATAAGTAAATGGATTAATTGTGTTAGAAACGTATACTAAAAATTAATTTATTACGGGGCAAAACTCAAATGTTGGCCTACCGTGCATCTGGAATGGCTACCCGAAAAATTGGTGGTTATAAATTTGCCGAAATTGATAGAACAGTATGATCAAACAGTTGGCAGCTTACAAATCGAATAGCTCTGCTAAAATTCGGAGCCCTCTCGAACTCAACATGAATGTAATATGGGTTCCGCAAATTGTGGAAGCTGATTCTAATCGTGGATTACACGAAACTAGTTGCAAAACCACAGTTATTAGTCCGCCACCAGACGAGTGAAATTAGATTTCGCGGAAAAATGCCAATTTTAGGATAAAGAACGGGCATGGGTTATATTTTCAGATGAGATCACAGAATTTGCGATGGGTCACAGAGAAATTTAACAAGAGAGAATGTCTCGTAGTCTTGGCGGTGGATCGCTGATGGTTTGGGAGGCCATTGGGTATTATGGAAAAATCCCTATATGCATTATCTCAACGAAAATTGCAACCAAGTATGTTGAATTGTTAGACGATTTACTAATAACCTATGGAGACGAAATTGATGGAACAACAAATCGCCCCATTATCTGAGTGGCGTCTGAAGTTCAGATTTAAACCCGATCGAGAAACTCTAGGCAAAATTATAAAACAGGTTTTCAAATTGGTCGTCAGTTCGACAACTAAAAGGAGCTGTTAAAACCGAAATGGACAAATATGATCAGGACACAGATGATTGATGATAAATATATGTCTCGCCATTAATAACAAGCCATTATCAACCAAAATTTAAAAAAAAAGTAATTTATTTTGATACAAATAGTTGTGGTCTTATAATTTTTTTTGTAAGGCTGACAAATTCAAAGTTACTTATCTATGTATTTATTTTAGTATCCCAAATAGTTTCTGATAATTTAAGCTAATTATTTAATCAATGAAATAAATAAATTTCTTACTACAATTTTTAATTAAAATATCAGATTTTTAATTTGGTCCTATCATTAATTTGTATAAAAAGTCTAGTTGAAATTAATTGCTCCGTATACATCAATCGGGTGCTAGTAAGTTGAGATGAAAGTAAAGATGAACGTTATATTCCGTTGTTTATCTCATAATTCCCAACGTTGCTGATTATTTTAATTTGCAATGAATAAACGTTCAGATAAGCCAAGATGCGGGAAACGTCTCCCTAAACCAAAGAAGTACAAACATAAACATAAATTATAATCTCGTTAACTGCGTGGAGAATTGATTAAAACTTTATATATTGCGAGATTAAATCTACTTTTGGATTCATTTTGCAGAGCAAGAATATTAAATGAAAGCCGGAAATAAACATGCCATCAAATCTATCTTTATCAATCAATTTTATCATCGTATGTACATAAATATTTTTTTTTTTATTAATTTTACAGTGCTTATTTCTCATACATATTAACAATTTAATATTGCGCCATGATGGTTAATTTGGTCGGAAATAATATTGCCGCGAAACTTTTTCTTTTAAATTTTAAAATACATAGAATCGCGAGAAAAACGCAAGAACTACCAATAAATATGTGATTAATAAAATTTTGGTATATTGAATAATTCGTTTGCAAAGCATTACTGCTACTCCAAAAGCAATTCCTTTAAAACCGAACTAGCTCCGTAACAACAACTTAGGCTCTAGTAAAGCGTTATGAAATTACTAACTTAAATCTGTACACGTTGGTTATTTCCCATTTAATGTTTCAGATGATAAAATTTTATAATTGCATTTTTTTCCTGAACGGAACATAAACAACTAAACAACCTTCCTTGACGGTTTAGCGTTCGACACCCGACCACCATGCATTTATTCCTGATGTAACATAAGGCTAAATTGAAGTTTGAAGTAACACAAACAAACATACCCAGTTATAATTAAAAGTATTGACTCGAAGAGAACTCTGACTTAATATCGGTGCAGATGCTTAAGTACAGTACATCGTTCACTATTAAAAATTCTAGTCGTAAATTTTAGTGTAATACATAAGATTTACATAAATTAGAATACACCCCATACTAAAACTTCGGTTTATTAATTTTTGGATACCTTTTTTTATAGCGCATGACAAAAACTTGTAAGCACAATAAATCAAGTTAATGAACAACCACAAACTATGTCATTTCTAACAAAACCAACCAATATTTAGATTTGATTGGAAAACATAAATTTAAAATACTTAAAAAATTGATATCCTTGAACTAACACAATCCAACTCAAATATCACCAAAAGCACAAAAAATCATTATCTACAGCGGCAACACCAACAAACCAACTTAAAATATCTTATTGTATAGTTTAGTTGTATTAGCACGTCCATAATGCCCATAAGAATGTTACAGATTTTTGTATGCAACATTTTACATTACCGTCAAAATCACGTCTCCGTGTCATACAATTTTGAAAGTGCAAATTAGGTTGGTTAGCAGTTTATTACGCGATTTGTAAATAAACTTTAACATTTACTCGCGATTATCAATAGATCGATCGATAAAAGCATATTTTGGTATATGTATTTAATAAAACGTTGCTTTTTTACGTAGTGTTCAGTTTGTGCTGCGATAAATATTTGTGACGACACACATATTTTATTGATTTTATTTATGGTTCTATTATGCTTGTCAATTAGGTCATCTTATAAATGTACAGTATATGCATATTTGAAAAGTTACAAATATACAGTTTATTAGCAGCCAAATGAATTATAAATATGACGAATAAAAAAATTATATTTCTACCAAATTGAAATTTGTACGTTCTGGGGTTTTACTTTCTTTAACTTTAATTTGCTTAACAACGCAGAGAAATGAAATTAGGTTTAAATTTATGAGGTTTTGTGAAAGGTTTTGTAGATTCAATATTCGTATGTTTAATGTGTAATGAATTACATAATCATGCGGATTGGGGGTGATAAATATTCACTAATAAAGCATTCTTGTACATAATATTTCAATTAACCATATTATGTGATTTAGAATTGATAATAAATTTTACTTTCAATTTGGAAACAAAGCAATAGATGACATATAACAGTGTAGGTACTTACACTTACACAACGACATATACACTAATTGACATAATATCAAATCCAATGTGCATATAACAATAATATATGATTTCCATATCTTTAATTCTTTAAGATTTTAAACTAGTTTCTCTCGTAATCTAAATTCAAATGATCTAAATGATGACATAGCTAATAAATCTCAGTAAATAACGTACAATATTTAAAAAAAAACTTCCACATTTAACCGGTAGCGACTTTTGCGCATTACGACACGTTTCCGTGGTGCAAAGACATTGCCTGTAAAAATTATGAATAGACGCAATATAATGAGAATACAAATGATTAAAACATTATAAAAATTCAATATTTAGAACAAAAAGTTTATATCTATAACCAAATGGCAATATGGATAAATGCAGGGATTTACGTGTGTCAACTACGCCATTTTTTCATTGTTTTTTGTTTATCAAGGTTTCTGGTAGGTGATTTAATTTGAAATTTTAAAATTTGTTTGATTTCATTGACAGCAAATTGTATTTGTTTTAATTGTAGCCAAAGTAGCCAATGAAATTTCAAAAAAAAACTCTGCGTTAAAACGTTGGCAAGCTCCGGATAAAACCAACAAATCCAAAATAAAATGATGCTCCCAGTTGAAATAATTTGAAGCAATTGCTCCGAATATTTTTGCTAGCGTGTTTTTTTTTTTTTTTGTTAAGATAGATTTCGACACTAAAATGTCTTTGAAAAGAGGATGCCTTGTTGAAAGAATTCGATGTTAATGTATCACTCTAAAATAAAATGTATAGAAATTGGAACGGATATTATACAAAATTGGTGTTCAAATCTTCGTTTATTTATAATAAAAATTGTAGTGTGGTCCAATCAGCTCAGATATCAGTCTCCACAAAATAAGTCATGAATTGGACCGCAGTCATAATAAAGTATTATGGTATAAGTTTACGTCACTGGTCATGTAAACTGAAGGGGTGATGTTTTAACAGCGCTTTAACGACAATTTATCGACGTTTGTGTCTTGTTTCTCAAGTGTGAATTACGACTCTATTTCGCTTTTTATATCATTTATCAGCCTTCTAGAATAAAACTTTGTAATGTTTCTGCTCCATTTATCGTCTATATATCGTCAAAAAATTTAAATATTGTCGTTACTTAACGAAATTAAAATTTTTCTAATGGGTTGTGATTGTAATAGAAAAAAATAATTGATAAATGGAACAGCCGCAATTTAAATCTATAGAAAAAAGTTTTGGATGAGTCTCGTTGAAGTCAAACAAGTCTATTCAAAAGGAGACTTATTGTTGACTTTCGAATAAATCAGCCTTCACAAAATTAGTTATGAATTTGACGGCAGTCACAATAAAGTTTTATGGTATTGGTTTCCATCGCTTGTCATGTAAACTGAAGGGGCGCTGAGATGTTCTAAAATCACTTTATCACGTGTAAATTACATTACTCTGTTGTAGAATACGATTCTTTTTCTCTGTTTATATCATTTACAAGACTGCTAGATTAAAACATTATGTTGTTTTCTACTACAGTTATATAAACAAATAATTCAGTTATTTCCGTTACTTGAACGAAATAAGAGATACTGTTAGATATTTTTCAAATTTATCTAGTAGGCTGTAATAGTAATATAAAAAAGAAATAATTGATACAAAAAGCAGTTGTCATTTGAATCCTTAAAAAAGAGACATAAACTTCGATAATGTATAGAAAAAGTGACGTTAGAACATCCTCGCAAGGGTATCTTACCACACATAATCTTTTACTCGTTTTAATGCCTTATTTTAGTTAGGCCACAAATAAGTAAGTAAGGTGTTAATAAGCCGCGGTTTCAGAAACAGCTTTGGTAGACAATTATAAAATATAGTTTTGTAATTAAGAATTTAGTCGTACATTTTTTTACCGTACAGAATTCTAGAAACGGAGAGTAAGGGCGTCTAGAAGATCTGTATAGTCCAAATGTAAACCTCACCTGCACATGGTGCTCACTGCTAATTAACCAACTAGGCTCAAGCGACCGAGAAACTGCGGGAAAACCTAACACTATGAACCATCAGAAACGGCGGGAAAACCTAACACCACTACCAATTTCACTGGTTAGATTGGCTGCTTCAATAACCAGTTCTTAAAGCAATGAGTTTACAACAAAAATCAATTTGTACCCCAGGTGGTACCCCAACTGCTCAGTTGGCTAATCCACCCTCTAAAGAATAGTGGCACTAAACAATAGTTTTGGGAGATCAATACTCCCAAAGTAATACTCCCAAACTAAAGATCCCGATGTATATATAGCTTTAGTCACAAAGCTTACTGTAGAAGGTAAAGAATGGTACACATACGAAGATAAAAAAAACAGAAATTAAGATTATGGCCAGAGGTATTCATCTCACCTGCAAGAAGATATAATAGAAAACCTCAAGAAGAAAGAATTGCAAATTAAAGAAAATTTAAAGTAACCAAGGAAACAATATCATTAAAAGAGGGCTCCAAAAGGCTACCCAAAGAAATTTGGAGCGAGATATGCAAAAAGCTCGTGAATCCTGGGATCAGTCTCGTGCTCCGCTACACAAAAATATCCTCAATTGTATGTACATCTGTGCAACAAATTAAAACAACTTATAACCACAAATAAAGAACGAAAGCATAAAAAAAACGACTTCGGGGTCTTCTGAACTAAAGAAAGGCGATTACTCATTTCGGAAAGCAACGAAAGGTTTAAAAAGAAAAAATATTTACTCTACAAGTTTGTTTGAAAATAAAACTTGAGGAAAAAAATGGCGTTTTCGCCAAGCTGAAGGTTAGCAAACTATAAGCTTTTTGCCTTAAGAAACAACTAATAAGTTAACTACAGTTCAAAATCGGCGGTTCTGTTGTCGGTTTTTTTATTTTTTATAGATATGCTAAACAGATAAATTTAACATATCTTAACCCGTTGCCGCACACTTCTAAATTGACGACCTTGCTCAGAAACAGACTTTTTTGTTTTCAATTGTTTGTGACTGCCATATGAAATTGAGCGTTATTTATATGTTTTGAAGTGAAGATTATCACATTTTCTCACAGTTTTTCAATGAAAACTCTCGACGATTATAGCCGTCATTTGCTCATCACAACATTTTTTCTATTTCCAGAATAGTTGTAGGACGGCTATAGCCGTTATTTGTCTCTGAAGGCGGAAATATATCAAATTATTAAATATGAAAAATCAAAACAATAAAAAACAATAGATATGTTTTCTGGAATGTTACTTCATTTTTATCTTCGACGTATTACTGAATAATTAACAAATAGATGCATTAATACACTTCGTGTGTGTATTAATGCATGTATTTGTTAATTACGTACGTTCCTTTTTTATTAATTAAAATATGCAGCACGACTATAGCCGTTATTTGCCTACATATCACCAAAAATATGACGGCTATTGCAAGTTCGACGAAGAATAGAGACGTAACCAATGTGGGTTAGAACATGCTTATTATTTTGCAGGACATATATAGATAATAGTTTTATTCTATTAAATGAAGAATATTGGTTGCTAGAGGACACCAACTTGGTTCAAACTAATAATTAAAAGTCTATACAGGGCTCGGCGCGTTGTTAAATTTAGATCAAACCAACGCGCTGAAACCTCATTCATAAATTTAAATTCTCATTATTATCAATTTTGTTAAGATTATTGGTGCCGCTTCAATTAATCAGTTCAATCAAATATATTACTGAATATAAATATTAACAACCATGTATAGGTTATATTTAGAGATAGGCATAATGTTAAGCAACATAATACTCGAAAAACTAAAAAAATAAAAACGCACAATTTTTAATTAATATTAATAGATGCGTTAGTTATTAATGTGTCCCAGTTGAATGATTTTATTAATTTTTTATTTCCTCCCTTAACTAAAATCAAACGAAAACTGTTAAAATATTAATTAATTGGCAAATTTCGTATTTTAAATAAATCAAGTCGATTTTTATATCGTATCAACATAATTATCGCGAAAACGAAATTGCTCGTTTGCTTGTTTCACCAATTATTAATTACGATTTGAGATTGTGATCGGTTTTATATTATTCCATTGAATAACTTTCGTTTGAGATTGGATCACACATATATAAGTAATTAATATGAGTTTTATCGTATTCAGACATCAAACGTTGTCTTTCAATCCTTTTGTACGTCTCTCATAATATGTATACGCGGTTATGTATGCGATTTCAAAATGGGTGTTAATAATTTCTTGTACGCAAGTTTTCATATTTCTTCTAAAAGTTTGAAAACCCTGGAATTAACCAACCTTTGTAACTTAAATATTCTCGTAAAGTTGTAAATGTGATTAAGCAATTCACCTACAATGACCTTCGTTCACCCTCCATATAATACTTCATATATAATTTTCAAAATAACCCAAGTACATACATAAATAAATTTGAATTTAATTCCTTTAAAAGTTTTGTTAATTTATTCAGATGTATATCACAAGATAACCATTTACATATCGAATTGCATAACACATCCTGTCCGCTGAACGAAACAAGTCATCACACTTCTTGCAAATTTATGATTCAATATAAAAACCCTGTTTTCATCCAATTTAGCATTTTCTTTGTACGACAACATCTTTCTTGTTTATGTTATGCTGCTCTTTATGAGACTACCAAGGCCATCGAGACATTAAACGTTTTATAACACAGAAAATGTTTTTAGCTTTCAAAGACGAGTCATGGTATTGCAATTTTTTGCCATTTTGAATTAAAAAAAATTATTTTCTTTTTCGACTTCTGACCTATCCCAAATGATGTCGTGCGGTTGCTATAAACTGGATTTTTTATTTAATCTCGTTTTCCGTCGCACGTATAATGTACATATAAATAAGTATTTAGTTTTCTTTAGGTTAGCGAGTTAGGTTCCGGAAAAAAAAATTACACGGTAATATGCGAATAAAATGTATTTAACCACAATTCGAATTTGGCCAAGAATAGAGGCCAGTTAAGAAGGAATTTATCTTGATGTTGAGATATTCACTTGTTTCATTAAAATGTTCTCAAAAACTAACTGCTCAACACTGTTTCATGGCTGCTTACAAAACCGATCTCATTCTTATAATTTTAATTACAAATGTATGCAAATGTACTTATAGAGATAATCTTATGAAGAAGCAACAGTGTTATTGCATACAGGCCAAGTATAATTTTAATTTCTAAATTAATAATTATATTTTTTTTATAAATTTCAAAAATCATAATTATGCAATAAAGCTGCGTTCGGTATGTAAGAAAAAACAATTAACAGTTTACTAGACAATTTAAATGCTAAAACGAATTCTGAACCAAGAACCAATAACAACAACTAAAAATGTATATAAATTTCAATAATTTATTATATAACAGCATTAGCGCCAAAAACTATTTTACTTTAGCCGAATCATAGCGGTCTCGTGTATATAAGTTTTCCAAATCAAATGAAACGGTTCCAGCAAAATTATCATATAAATCTACATTTAAATGCTCAATGTTGGGTACCTAAAGAAGAACATGTCGCTTTTTAAATAGCTTTTGTTGACATTCTGTAGGGAATCTTCGAAACGTAGAAGGGCTTTTGAATCACTTCGCCAAGCGATGCTTATATCTTTTGTTGCACCACACCAAGGTAACAAATTATTGTTCTCCCGCATTTAACACGTGATCGGTGATGCGCAAGTCTAATTCCAGAGTTATGTTTAAATAAGGGAATTATGTATGTATCTACGACACTTTACAAAAGTAATTGTTCTATTTGCTTGATCCCGCCTTTACGTTTCAGATAAGGCTGTGAAGTGTTCACCTATTATTTTCCCATTCCACAGTGCACGCAGCATGTGGAAGAACGTAGCGTAGTATAATAAATTCAACAGGTTTTAATAATTTATTTAAATATTTGCACAGTTCCCCATGGCTAAAAATTTATGAACAAAGTCACAATTGACAATTTAAATTGTCATTTAAATGTCAAAACTTCTAATTTTATGTCGATTACTCGATCTGTATAATGTTTACAAATATTAAAGCTGTATATGCATTTAAGATTTGAAATGAATTTAACACAACACTTATTCATTTTACTTTAAACTTAATTGAGCGAAATGTAAAGATGCGTTCCTCTATAATCTGTAGAAAACCCCGTTAATAATCGAACCGATAAATGGTACAAACTAGTATATTTCATAAAATTTATATGGCGGGTCCTCGACTCTTGGGTCCAATTAATTCCAAATTTTTATAGAAAGTGTTATCATAGCAAATACACATGTGTGCAAGATTAAATGAAACCGGATTTTATTAGGTGGGTCAAAACTTGATTATAACATTTGGTTTGGTTAATATAAAGAATTTAATTAAGATGAGTATATTGCAAATTGCACTGTGAGTATCGGCCACATATCGGCATTTATCGAAAAAGAAATTGGGCAAATGACAAAATCGTTTTTAATATTATATTGCTTGAATGCTTGCATATTTATATTTACATATTTAAATTTTTTTAGTAGTATATTTTTAATTCAGATCTAGAATTTTAACTAATATATTATTGATAGCAACCTTTACAACCTCCATAATTTGGTACAATTAATTTATTTTGTTTTAAGAAATTCGACAAAATTCAAGCCATAAATTAAATTGTGGCAATAAGACTTAACCATATGTTTATTGAAAGCATTATCGATCAAATGATCATAGAATCCATCTAATGCTATTTAAGCCGCTCTCATTAATTTATTATGAAATGCGGTTATTAAGAAATTGATTTAGTTACCGCATCTTTAAGCCTCCGAATTAATTTTAATTATAACTGGTTTTAATTTATTAATCAGCCTTTGAAAGCTATACAAAATAAAACAAATGGCTTTAAATAGTGGATAATTAAGTTGATTTAAACCTTGTTTCTTTAAGTAACTATTTTAAATATAGCTTCAACTTTTTTTAAAATGCAAGTGGGTAGTGAGAATTAATATTTTTTCCTCCAATTCTGCAAACATTTTAAAAGCTTTTATATATTTTAAATTTATTATGTTTACTCGTACTGCGACTCGACGCTAATATGTTTTAATCTAAATGTAGTAGGTTCCAATTAATACAATAAAATTAATTAGTGGCACAATAAATCATAATGTGTGCCGAGATTCAGCTAATTTAACAGTTAAATTAATATAAGGAATAAAATGAAAAGCTTTTTCTAATAAAATCTTGAAAATAATTAAAAATCCTAACCAATTTTGATTTATTTTCCATTTAGAAAACAAAATCGTATAAACTTGACACGATCTTGGTTAAAGTGTTTCACTCATCCTGAATATCCGTGAAGAAAAACTGTTAAATGGTTCATCTTCTCAGACTGTCCAATACAAAGAGTTTTTTCACTTCATTTATTTTATTTTGTGGAAACAGCCCAGTTAATTATTCAATGATTAGTTCTAAAAGTCGAGAAATATAACGTTGTGTAAACATAGATGCACACAATCAATACGCCCTTTAACGAAAAACCACAGATAGAACGATGTCATTATGGAATTATCAGAAATAATTTTGTTTTACTCGTTACGTCCAAACGAAAAATCTACAATTTGATTTTTGTGGTATAACTAATCTAGTTAAAGTTATTTGTTGAATATGTCAAAATAAAATTAAAGGTGTTCAATCACAATGGCATACGTAGTTTTCAAAAAAACCTACTACAGAACTAGATATATAAAAATATATTTTAATATTTCATTTTTCAAAACATGACAAGGTACAACAAAACATAGGATCAAACATCATATGATCTAACATTTTAAATCATATTTTTCAACTCATTATCGCTTTCCCCGGGGGTAGTTGGGAGTGCTTTGCCCCAGAACAGATTGCAGGGATTAAAACAAAAAAAAAATATTATTTATAATTTATGCAGGATAAATTCGCCTGAATGTTGTGTGTGTTGTAATAAACCATACATTGAGGTAAATTTCATAAAAATGTGTATCCACGACTACTTTATAAAATACTTAATGTACTTTTGTTTTTATTAAATATTAGACACCAGTAGCACTATTCTGGTAATTCCCCGGGAATAGGGAACTGGGGAAAGAATTTATATGCAATTTCTAACTAACCATTTTTTTCTGGCTTACTGAGGTAAAAAGCTAGTGTTAATTTTTTTGAAAACAAAATTAAATTGGGAATAATTTTCCCTACCAATTTAGATATGAAAAAATTATTCCCTGTTTATAAATAGTTACACCAAACTTTCCTCCTCAGGGGGTCAATTCGCGTTCCATGAAATAATGAAAATGAAAAGTTTTTTTCATTTGCAATCTAGTAGGTTGAATTATTTGCACGTAATTTTAAATTCCACTGTGTGAAATCATAATTTCTTATGGGCAATTCAAACCTACTCGATTGCAAATAAAAAAAAACTTTTCATTTCCATTATTTCATGGAACGCGAATTGACCCCCAGTGGCACTATTCTGGTAATTCCCCGGGAATAGGGAACTGGGGAAAGATTTTACATAGCTTTTATCTATAAATCAGTTTTTTCTGGCCTACTGAGAAAAAAAGTTTGATGTAAATATTAGTAAATTGGGAATAATTTTTCCATAGCAAAATTATCAGGGAAAGTTATTCCCAATTTTATTTTGTTTTCAAAAAAATTGCCACTAACTTTTTACCTTAGTATGCCAGAAAAAAAATATTTAAATAGAATTTATATGTAAATTCTTTCCCCAGTTCCCCATTCCCGGGGAATTACCAGAATAGTGCCACAGTAGGCCGGAAAAAAATGTTTGAACAGAAATTACATATAAATTCTTTCCCCAATTCCCTATTCCCGGGGAATTACCAGAATAACATCAGCATGTTTCGATAAATTATCGAAGTTTATTTCTCGTTTCTGTAGAATAAAATTTGTCTCTGTTTCAATTTGTATATCATTTACCAGCCTGCTAGATTGCAACATTGTGATATTTCTATACTGCGTTTCTATTACCAAATAATTTATTTTCGATTCTAAACGAAAATAAGTGAAATAGATATTGTTCAAATATATTTTGGTAGGTTGTGATAGCAATAGAGAAGAAATAATTGATAAACGAAACAGAAGTCAAATTCATTCTAGAAGAGAGAGAGACTTCGATAAAATACCGAAAAATGGTGATGTTAAAACATCCCAGCCCTGTAGTAAATCGGGTGAGTTCTGTGTTTTAATGTAAATGTCAAAAATTACCACAAAAAATTCGGACTCAATCAGGTTTCGGACGCAAGCTAAATTCGAGTTTGGTTTATACATGCAAATAAAAAAAGAAGTTTCATATAGATCGAAATCGGGTTATAATTACTACTAATAAATAAGCCAACAAGTGCTGTGTTTATTCCAACCTAAATTTCATGAATATTTAGTATGAGTTCAATGTTATGAGAATTTTTAAACAAAATGCGCCTTTTAAGCTTCACTTTCTTGCCACTAACAGAAAAAAACCGGACTTTCTTTGACAATACTAAGACGTTTATACTGAGTCTTAAAATTGTATAAGTCATATTCGTAATTTAATTTTAAATCTCGTGTGAGAGGAATTAAGAGTTTATTGTTCGAAATTTTGTTAAATATATTTGAAGTAATTGTATATTATCTTTCAAAATTTATTTTTTAGAAAATCAAAATTCCCGACGTTAAACTTTTGCACATGTAAGTTGCAAAATGTAATGTAATTATATCGCATCTTGAACACCATTGTTTCTGTTGTATTGCGCTTTCCTTCTTTTACCACTCATCCACAGCATGAATTCACGAATTTGAATGATAATTGTTCTTGTCGCTTAAACGAAAGTCTAAAAACATATTGTATTAGTGCTATTAAAATAGTATTCGGTACAATGCGAATGTTTGATGGTGTGATGCTGCTGCTTTACCTTTATAATTTGCCCGCGATAAAATTTCATACACCATTACCAACTTATAATATTATTTCACACCTATATGCGTTTGTATCAAACCTGTCGTATAGTCAAAGCCTGTTGCCATTTTGGGTATACACCTGATCGCGCTTAAGAATATCGAAATATTAAACGTTCTCGCTCGCGTATTTTAGAAACCTTTTATGTTTTCGAATACAAAATTTTGAGAAATAATTGTTTGTCTCATCAATTTTTTTAATATGCCATTTTGGCTCTAACCTGTTGTTTTTAAACAATAAATGTATATTTATTATATTATCGAAATTAACTTTCACGCCGCGGCTAATTATTAAATCGTATAAAGTTGCTTGTGTTTCGAAATTATACAATTTCTTTTATGTGTGTATATACAAGCATGTATTTATTTTTTGTATTCAATTGTTTAATTTAGGCACAAAATTTACGAAAATCATTAAGCCGAGTGAGTGCATATGGTAAGAAATATACCGTAAACTAGAGTACACGGTATGTATAATCAATATTATGTAAATAAGGCACGAAAAATGTGTACGCCGCTTAAATATAATGTATGTAAATACATGAACATGATTAGTTGTATACATATGTATGTGTATATGCTTGGTTAGTATAGTCTCAAACTTTTATTTTCACTTGTTTTGTCGAATAGTTATTGTTTCAATGAAAATTTATATTTTCTTGATGCTTTATAGGTACTTAATGTATACATTTTTATAGAATAATAAAATAGGCTTCCTGTAACCTAACTATTTAGCGTGAATATATTAGAGGTGTTTATTTTATTACGGGAATCATACAATTTAGGTAAGTACAGTGAGAAAGAAATAAATATAGTAATCTAGTGATTAAATATAAAATAAACGAAACTATTGGTTGCTAATGTATTAGTCCCATTTCATTAGTTTATTAATATTTTCAAATAAACTGTTTGGCTATTTAATGTTTCTGTAACCTCAACCAGTTGTCAAATAAGTATACTTATGTGCTTTAAACAAACAATTTGTAAAAAATGAAAGAGAGTAAGAAACGAACCTTATTTTGTGTATTGCATTTTTTCATATACATAAGCTAATTGCAAATGCGCATGACGCAAGGTTACATAATATACAGAAATATATGTTAAATATAATTAGCATTTTATTGAAATTAACGGTATTTATTATAACGTTTTTAATTGATTCTCAAATAACTTTTACACTCAGACGAAAAAATAGCCGTACACCATTCAAATTTGATGCCCAATTTATTGGGCAATTCGAAATCTTTCGATTTGTTAGGTAATTCCTTATTGAAGAATGCAAATAAGATAACTCATCTAGATTATGAAAAAATCAGATAAGGTCTAATAATTAAAGTCAGCCATATATATCCATTTATAAATGGATAGAGCGGTATCAAATCGGGACATGATTATAGCAAGGATTGTTAAGCATCATGATCTGCGGCCTTATTTAATTGATACCGGCTCACATCTTATTGAATTGTTTTAACCATATACGAAAAAAATACACAGTGGAGAGCGCTTGTTTCACATCGCCATTATTTTGACTTTTCTGATGCTACACAATCCTCTCAACAAACGTATTCACGAGTACAGTATCTATATTTGAATTGTAAGGTTTATTGAATCGTTAATTTATATGCAAATCCCATGCCTCAATGATTTCCTCATTAACTTTTAATTTTAGCCTATGATACAAATCATACACGAAAAAATAACAATATCTTCGTTGTGCGAAAATTTCTAATGGGTTTGCTTAATGAAATGAATAAAATACTCTCTATTTTCAATAGTGATTCCATCATCTTATTATAAATCATCTTGAACATGCATGGATAAAATATTAATGAAATAACTAAGCTCGAGATCATTTTAATGTGTTTAGTTTATAATTTATATATACTTTCATCTTCATCATATAATTGAGCTACATAATTGAGAATCAATAATAGATGATTGTCAAAAACATTTACAAAAGAGCTGAACTTAAAATCTTGAAATCGTCAAATATCAAACGTATATGTCATATTTCTCACAGGTAAGTGTACGAGTATACGTATAAAATTGTATGTATTGGAAAAGAGAATTAAAAAATACATCGCGAGCTCTTATATGACCTACACCCAATTTTTTCTTTTTTTACAAGAAGTTTGTTTAAGTCAAATATATACTAACGTAACACACTCCATTGTATGTTATGTACATGACGATGAATAATATTCTTGATTCATCTATGTGAGATATAAACCACAGATATTAATTGAACAGCGGAGAATTAATAGAGTCATCAACCTTCATTTTTTGTGCGAATATTATAAGTTCGTTACATTTAATGATTTTTTTTATATACAAAAAGGAAGATTTAATTTTATGCAATGGTCATTTTACATGTTACAATTGTTATACAATCAAACGTTAAAACAGAACAAAAATTGACTACTTATACAAAATTGCGAACATATGATAATACATATTATATTATATTTATTGACTTAACTAGGCCAGTAATTATTCCACTTAAGTTTCTTTTCTGTATGTGTTTTGTTATTTTGTGTGTGCATATAATATATTATTACAGTGTGTTAACCGAACTATATAGAAACAGTATTTTATACTAACGGTGCAGATATATTGATTTTGATGTATGCTTCCAACAAACCGCTATGTGGCCAAACAAATTCAGTGCCGCATGAAATGGCCATTAACATTTCAGTATTTTAAAATCATGATTTTCTCAAATCTAACTTTGGGTCTATTTTTTAATTCAACCCGAGCAAGCAGGCTTACCCCGGGCAGTGTACACAGAGCAAAGGTTGTCATATTTCATAAACGCACTAGATATAAATAATAAATTTTTTTACATCAAACAATAATAAAATTAGTTTTGTACATCTAGCAAGTTTGCAAAACTCCTCAAGTCTCAGTTTTCTAACAAAAATTCTTACTCTGTTGAGTAATATGTCCAATTACCATGCTTTTGTTCATGCCGCAAACAAATCTTGTAGCAAACTCTCGAAAATGTATTCATATTCGATTTATCCACCGTCACTTTTGTTAGTTTTGTTATTTCTCACTATCGCTATATTGCTGTAAATTGACAAGCCCAATTTAATTTGAGTTATTTATTAAAATTATTATAAAATGGAACGTTATTCTTTTATGGAATATGCAGATATCATATTCTGTTATGGATTTGCCAATGGTAACTGTTGGAGTGCTCAATTCAACACACAGTTCTTCCCAATCTTGTGTTACAGAACACTGAAAATTTCTCTTTTTGTCTCTACCTATATACCACAATAATAAAGGTTACATGCGCTTATACTCCATACTCCAGCCACAAAAATTTTAGACATGATCTAATCCGACTCACGAGCACTAACTCAGCCTTCATTCTATAGGTGGAGACTTCAATTGCAGACATTCCTTTTGGAATTGTAGCAGAACAAATAAGGGTGGTCGTGTTTTATATGATTTCATAACCAATAGCTCAAATAAAGTGTTACATTGTCCTGATACCCTTACCTACTTCCAAAATAACAGAGTGCAGGCTCTGCATTTCAAAGCAATTATTAGACTTCTTCATTACAAACTATAAAATTTCGGTTAGTAAAATCGAATCAAAAAATGAACTAAATTCCAACCATCTACCGGTAATAAGCTTAGTCAACAGGTCTACTTTGCATACTGACCCTTCTACCAAGTCCTATGACTACATACATTGCAGACTGGTTTATGCATTAAAAAATAATGGACGGCAAAATCAAGGCTCTTAATTTTCCTGAAACTATTGATTATTTTAATTCTTCTATATCGATCATGCTATTCAGCTGACTATTCCAACAAAAACAATTACATCCAAGTATAAATTAATACTATCTTGGATCAAGTATTATTATTGATTGAATTTCGTAATACTAGGCGAAGACAATGGATTCGAAAGCGCTAACGTTATCTTAAAAATATATTAAATTTGTTAAACCACCATTTATTAAAGGCCCACAAACCCTATACACATAAATAATACGCATCAAAACAAAACGTCGTATATATCTCCTTTAAACAACACCGTAGATAACACTAAAATATATTCCACACCTAAAAAATGTGAAATCCTTGCTGAGTCATTTCAAAGATTATCAATTACCTCCAAACGTCATAGAATCTAACGAACATAGTCTTCGAAATCTTGGTGATTATTCAGAGTAAGACCAGCCTAACTTCGAAGTTTCCGCATATGAGGTGAGAAACATCATGCAGTCGTCCAGTCAGAGCCCCGGTTTCAGATTCAATTTTGAACATAATGTTAAAACATCTACCTGACTGTTTTATGTTTCTCTCTAATATTTTTAGTACCTGTCTGAGACTAAATTATTTTCCTATACTTAATGGAAAACCTCAAAAGTAAAGCTATAGCCAAACCAGACAAATATCCTTCTGATATCAAAAGCTATCGACCAATTAGTCTTCTTAGTTCTGTAATTAAAGTTTTCGAGTGCGTATTAAAAAACAGACTCAATGATCACCTGGCAACTAACAATATTCCAATTCCTGAGCAATTCGGATTTCGACATAAACATTCCTCTATACACCAAGTTCATCGTATTATAAGATCATATCAAACATCAGAGAAATATGAAAAATCTACAGGCATGGTCCTTCTAGACCTCGAAAAAGCATTTGATACGGTTTTACATACTTAAATCATATTTCTTAAACCGTAAGTTTTATGTTCAGATCCTAAATTCTAGGTCTTCAAAGTGGAGGTGTTCCGCTCAATAATCAGTCCCACATTATTCTGTGTCTTTTTAAACGATATACCACAAACAGAAGATTGCGAGTTTGCACTCTTTGGCGACGATACTTCAATTTATACACAAGCTTATTTAACCATTAACAACCAACTTGTAAGCTGGGAAAAGCAAATCAGGTATCTCTGCATCTTCTTGTTGCACTATTCTGGTAATTCCTTGGGTATACTGAGGTAAAAAGTTAGTGTTAATTTTTTTGAAAACAAAATAAAATTGAGAATAATTTTCGCCGCCAATTTAGATATGGAAAAATTATTCCCAATTTATAAATATTTACATCAAAGTTTTCTCCTCAGTAGGCCGGAAAAATATTTGAACTGAAATTACATATATATGTGGTCTTACTTTGGGAAATATTATTCCTATTCGAATAGGAATGAAATTTGTGCCCAAAGTAAGAGCCAAGCGATTTTTTTTATTTTATTTTTTTATTTTATTTTATCGGTTGGTACAAAAATCTAATAAAATCGAACGAAACATGCGTTTTACTTTTCTGTCATAACAAATATTTATGAAAATATAAAATGCGTTTTCGTCGTAAATGTGTCTTATTTTTCAGATTAATTTAGCATCGGAGTTAATTTTTTGTATCGTTGATTTATATCGTTTGGTTCTTTATGCGATAACAAAAAAAAATCTAATTTATTTTATTGTTGACAAATTTAAAATTGACTTTTCTTGTCAAGACGCCAACCCATACAACAATAATTTTCGAAAAAGTTGCTCTAGTGATCACTAGGTTAAATTTGCTTAGAATAATTTTATTCCTATTCCAATAAAAAGTTGGAATGAAACTATTCTGGTTGGAATGAAATGTATGGCATTGTTGTTGTAAAATTCCCAAAGTAAGACGCTAATAATTTCTTTCCACAATTCCCTATTCCCGGGGGATTACCAGAATAGTGCCACTGGATAAAAAATTGACATTTAAAAATCATATAAATTTTGTCACAAATAAAGTTTCTAAACTTCTATACACACTCCCTTTGAAAATAAGCTTCTGGTTTACAGAACGGTAATCTTGCGCGTTATCTTGTACGGGTTCTCCCTTATGGTGGAACGCCGCTAACATACACAAAAAGAAAATTCAAATTGTTCAAAACAAATTATTAAAATTAATGTTAAATGTTCCAAAAAGATACCACACTACAAGATTACACTTAAGAACAAAAATTAATCTAATTAACGAACAAGTAACCCAACATTACACTAGATATAAAAATAAATTAAAGTTTGTTTAAAATCCTATTATTCAACGCCTTGATTGTTAATAAATTAAATAAAAATAATAATAAACATTAATGTCATATTAATTACCTACTAGGATGGCTTAATTATCGATACTGAATCTGACACCATCAGACTTGTACAATACTATAGTCAAGTTAAATTTATATTTATAAGCACTTGTAAATCCGTAGCAAAGTAAAATTATGTGTGTACTAATTCTCGGAAATGTAAATATATTATAAAATTATATTAAATAAACATAATATCATATCATATAGTACAGTGTGGAGTGTATTACGCAAAGATGGACTATACCCATTAGTTGACCCCGCGCAAAATGTATTGCCACGAGATCACGCCACGAGATTCTCAAGCATTTTTGTTAGTGACGACCGCTACAAAAGGACTCACATAACGTGACATTTTCAAATAAAATTTTATAGATTGACGCAAGAAAGCAAGAACCAAATCGTTTGAACATAAATATTCCATAAACGTTTGGCTGGAGTAATTGTGAATATTTTCATTGAACCTTTGGGTAATAATAATCTTCTTAATTTTATTACAATAGTTATAATTTTATTTTTTAACATGGTTGGCCATCCCCGGGTCACCCGATATTACGCCACTTAATTTTTATGTTTTGGACCACCTGAAGTATTTAGTTTAGGCGGATGAGGAATTGTAAGTAGAAATACAGGACGCTTGAACATTTTAAAACAAAAAATGTGCCAATTTGATATGTCTATGAGGCTATCAAACGTAGAGCTCAACTGTGTATCGATGTTAATGGTTTGAAAAATCAAAACACTCGTAAGTATTACTCGTATTACTCGTAAATAAATTAACAAAATTATTAAAATCTTATAAAAGTGCCTTGTTTTGTCACATACCTTTAGTAGGTACATTAAGTATATTTTTTTAATTTGGAGATCTTCAAAAAATTTACAATATCTCAAAGTCCACATTAGCTGCCAAATTACGAACTTCTACTATTTTATAGCCAAAACTATCAGCTTTATTCCGAGATAAAAAATAAATATCTTACTGCGAGTTCATACGACGGATAAAAATCTCGGATTTTACTATCCCATCGTGTTAACCAATTACATCACGTAAATTATACAACGGGCACGCCTCTTTTCATATAAAAAAGTTGAAAATATTGAAAACAAAATCTGGGATAGAAAAATCCGAGATTTTTATCCGTCGTATGAACTCGCAGTTAAGCGACCTTGATTCTGAAAAAAATAACTTAATTTTGTGACTTCATTCTTTTTATTGTATACATTGCCAGCCTTAATTCTAACTTTCTCCGTCAAAATAAGTATCGGTTAAACATATGTTTAATAAAACAAATACATATTTTTTAATGGATTATGAATAAAAACGCTCCAGATATGGTTTCTGTTTTTTTAGATATTGGTAACATAGTGAACTAATATTTTTTATCTTTGATGGTTTGTAACGGCATAATAGTAGCGAATTTTGAAAATCTTTTTAACAAATTTTTGCTTAAAATTTCATCTTCTATCACATCATTCAATATAATTTATTATAATATAAATTCAGTGCAGAAGAACGTGTCTACTCGCAATGTTTATGCCATGTCCGCTTAACTAAATTGCATACGATATTTTAAAGTTTCTTCAGTTTTAAAATGGCGTCTATATAATATTTGCTGGTAGTTCAAATTAATTTGATTTTTAAAATTATAAAATGAATAAAAAAATCGAAAGTTTGTTGTTTATATTTTTTAATTTTATTAAGGTGTTTGTGCGTATCATTAAAGATCTAAGGAAGTAGTAAATAAAAGAACGGAAAATATAATGGTCGGCTGTATATGTCCTTGTTCCTAAATCTAATAAAAATACCAAATATACATTAAATTCTAATAATTTTCCTTTTCAGTTATAGGGAGTATAAAAGTAGAATATGACTTTCGACCATCTTTCTGGCAGTTTATGGATTCCATCGAAAAAAAAAGTTTGTCTTTTGATGCGATCTATTCGTCGAGAAATTTTTTAATTTCTTCGCGGGTTCTGAAGTGCTGGTCTTGAAGATCGCTTTGCATTGTTCGGAACAAATAGTAATCTGATGGGGGACAAACTGGTGAATAGGGAGCATGCGTTAGAATTTCCCATTTAAGTACTTCTAGCGTATTTTTTACTTGTTTTGCAACATGTGGTCTAGCATTGACGTGCAATCACTTTACGCTGTTTGTTGGTTGGAATCAACAATTTTCATTCAATGCATGGTTCAAATCTATCAATTGTTGTTGGTAACGTTCATCAGTGCATGGATTCCGGTTTGGGGAGAACGAATGGAACGATATAATTTTTTATATTTCTCTTTCTAGCTTGCTTGAATTTTCAATTATTTTATGCTGTTTTACTACGAAATCCCGTTCCACTAACCATTTCACGCAACCGGAATCCACCTACAGTAATAGTTTCGCTCGGTTTTAGGAGTTCATAGTATACCACTCCTTTCTGATCCCACCAAATACACAACATAACCTTACTTCCATGAATGCTTCGTTTTGCTGTTGATGTGGATGGTATTAAATCCACTTTTCATCTCCTGTCACAGTTTCAGACAAAAAATGCCATCTTCGGTGTCTTGTAAGCAAAGATTAGCAAACCATTAAACGATTTTCAATGTTGGAATAGTCAGTTCATGTGGCACCCATTTTCCTCCTTTTTAAATCATTTTTATGGCATTATACGATTGCTTATGGCTGCTTAGTATACGTTTGCTTATGGCTGCTTGAGTGACATTTAACTGTTTTACAAGTTCTTTTTCTGTTTGAGCTGCGTTTTCCTTCAATAATGCTTCCAATTCTTCATCTTCGATTTTTTTGGTTGACCAGAACGTTCCAGGTCACTGTCATAAAAATCACCACTTTTGAATCGTTTAAACCAGTTTTCGCAAATTTGTTGAGTTGGTGCATGTTCACCATAACTTTCTTGAAGCAAACAAAAACTTTTAGCAGATTTTTTCTTTTGATCAAAGCATAAAAGTAACGCTTCCCGAAAATGCTGTTTTGTTCGTACGAAATTCGACATGTTTAAACGGGATTAAAAAATATATTGTTTATGCTTTCACGAATAATCAAAAACTAAATTTTAATGTGGAATATCAATACTTTAAAAAGCCGTAAATGTCATTGTAAAGAATGTTTAGTACTAAAGTAACGCCATCTCTTAGAAAATCCAAAAAACTAATTAATACATCCAATACTTTCCTCAACTTTCCACGATCCTATAAAGCAATTTTTCATATTGTATTCTATTATTTAAACTAATCGATAAAAAATATAAAACAATTATTGTTTGTAAGAATGTACAGCAAATTGCAGAGTTGTTTAATTTAAAAGTATTTGTAATCCAGTTGCAATATTTTTTTTTAATTTTCCCGATTAAAATCTATCCTGCACACTACTGCACTCTTATTTGTGAACTGTCCTTGTATAATCAGAACGAACCATGTATGTATAATCAGCTCTTCAAATATTTCTCTGCAATAAATGTGAATGCACCAACTTACGAAGAGAGTACAAAGTGAAAAACAATGGGTCTAGTTTTTCATTTAACCTGAGCTAGCAGGGTTACTCTAGGTATTGTACACCGAGAACACAGGTTGTGCAGGGTCAAATCTTCCGGTGTGTATAGAATAATAAACTGTTTTTTAGTTTGCACACTCTTCACACAATGACATTCATTTCAGAGTAAAATTTAAAGAATGGAGTATGCACCTTACACAGTTTATAAATAAAAACGCAGTACGCAGAGTAAACTTACTCAGGTAGAATCAAGACATAAGCACAATAGAATGCTCTATATGCACTGGATCATTTGACGCTGCATAATCTTTACTTGGTGCTCAACACACGGGGTAATCCTACTTGCTCGAGTAGAATTAGAAAATAGACCCTACCTTCCTCCGCCATAGAGAAAAAAAATTATATACAGAGGTAAAGCTGCAAACAAAAGTTTTGAATAATTTTTATTTATTATTACCCCATAATTGAAACTCGTTTTACGGCTTAATTGGAATAATGGTTAGGAATTTTTGATCACACTAGATTTTAAGTGTCAAACTTATCTTCTTAATGAAAAGATGTTTTATAGTTGTCCAGTTCAAGAGATTTCGAATTTACTAGCTGCTTGATCGCACGATGTACAAACTTCTAACAAATGATAAAAAGATTTTCCATGTGATCTGATTAGCAGGTAATTCTCATATACACGTTTATTAGCTCCGGACCAAAAACAGTATTAAAAAGTAATTCTCTGCAAAAATTGAGAACACATTGTCCCTTCCCTTTTAACGTCATCAAACAAACTTAGCGAAACTTATTAACAACTCAATTTAGTTTCATTTACTGCAGCAATATTGGATCAGCTTTTTTTTCATTTTTAAGCGGTCACCTATATATAAATTTATAACATGTCTCATATTACAAAATTTTTTATTTATTTTTATATTTGTGATCATCTAACAACTTATCTTTCATTATGTAAGTTCACATACTACCCTCCAAGTACTCTTTTGATACAATTTTATGAAATTCTATGTTTTGGCCATACGGGCATGTGGTAAAATGAGAAACTTCGAAAAAAAGTTTCGAAACAAAGAAGTTAAGGTTCGTTCACATTTAAAAGAGGATTGTTGATATGTTAATATTTCCTAAACATCTGATAGGATTAGATCATGTGGGTTGAAATTAACAAAAAATATACGGTTTCCATAAGCAACAAATTCGACAACATTGAAATAAATTAAAAAAAACACAAACATGCTACAGTGTAATGTTTGATGATGTCACGTTTTTTTTGCCTAACTTGTCTAAGAAAGTGTATCGGAAACCTACCTACGGTTTATAGTGGAACAGTTCTTCAGAAATTTGAAATTTAAGTGGAACAAAGGATAACGCGATTGTCCTTGAGGAGAACCTTATACATGTGTTAAAATTTCAAAATATTAGAGTTTAAAAGCATTTAACACGTCAAGATATTGATGAGTATCCGGCTCCCTGGCTACGAGAGTGATGAAGTTAATCTTATATCCAAGAGGATATGATTTGAACATTCACTGATGACGCGATATTTTATAGAAATATTATTCGTTTTACACATTCATTATGCTTTATTTTTACTTATACCTAACAAAGTGTAACGCCTTCAGCAGCATCGGGAAAACCAGTCCACGACTTGTAGTAGTTTTTATTATTTTCAAAAGTTAAAGTTAAGTCAAGACAAAGGTTAATGAAAGTCCTTGAGTACAAAACCTTACATTTTAAAAGTAATGTCCCGACGTATCAAATTTTCTGGACTTGTTAGAACAACAAGAATATTGTGACTCAGTTATAATTGAATCATTGGATTCGCGTTCCGTGAATACATGAAAAGGTGAATTTCTCAACCTGGTTTATTCAGTTTTAGTTGTCACTTTTTAAAAAAATTTTGATATAACACAACGGAAATTTCAGTTACGTTGAAGAAAATCAAATAAAACTATTCGAATCCTTATAATCCTTGAGGTATATAATATGATGACAAAATTCGTGTGAATTTATTATATAAAATCACCAACAAATTCTTATTCAATATAATAACATAATCAGTCCAGTAAATTTTAAGACAATTGAGTTAAGATTGCTATATTAACCCATTGGTGACTTCACTCAATTCTGCCAAATTAGTTAAATAACTTTATCAAGCGCACCTGCTAAGATTTTTAACGCACTTTAGTGTTAATAAACAGAATTAACACTAACCTTTGACATCTTTTTTATTAACAATCCCTTTGAAAAATTAAAATACTAAATCTAATGCTCTTCTAAAATCATGTCTTACTAATCTTTTATTAGTAGTATATTGTTTCATTAATTTCATTAATGATTAAATTTCCATTTTTCAAAGATATTTGAGGTGTTTGATTTTATCGTTGCCTATGTGTAAATTATAAAATTATATCTGGCATTTTAAAAGTTCGTTGAGTTTGACATTGGCTAAAATTAAAGCATTTTAAAAAGCAATATTTGAGACGGATATTGTAATCTGACTAATAGGAAATTAGAATGAGTATAGAGTTACTTGCTGCTGCTGGTTATACATTACAAGCCTACAGCTATTATTATTAATAAATATTACAAAGGAATATTGATAATTATTGTATTATGTATTTGTTTTTAGTATGTGTAGCTACATACGTATAGCTAAATTACATATTTGAATTTTATTTCGCAGACCATAACATACAGTTGCAGTTCAGTATTAACCGTTTACATATTTCCTTAAAATTTACATTTCTATATTGATTACAATTTGTAGAGCCGATTTACAGACAATGTTACTATATATATTATTTTATAAATATTGAGAAAATATGGAGGGTAGTTTGGACCACTTCTGATACTTTAAAAAAATTGTGGTGTGTTGATACGCACATTCATATTATATGAAGATAACAGGTTTATACTTTAATTTGAAAGCGAAATGAATTTGTAAACAAAGGTTAATACTATCATGATCATCATTAGCAAAATTCCTTGCTCCCACGATATTTCTCTCTTCGCAATATAAACTCATATAAGTATTAAGTATCTGGTTCATCCTGTAACTTTAGTACTGGTACTATATCACTCTATTTTTTTAAATAACAACTTTCAAAAAGTTATTACAACATTTGAAGTAAGTTCACTTAGTTTTTACACCAACACAAGAAAATAAATAATTTACCAACATAAACACACACACATACAAACACTGTAGTTTACAATGCGAAATTCACTTACCCAAGAAAACTTTCACAAAAAAAATATAAAATTGTAAAACTATTAAACACAATTATGTAAAACCACTGCTATTTTTTTCTTAATTTCACAGTTCTTTTAAAATCAGAAACTTTTTTTCGTGTAATCCTTAAAAATATCACTGTTCCTACTTCTAAAAATATTGTGGTGTTGAATAATCCCAATTTGTTATATTTTAGGCATGAAAGTTACATTTTCGAGAAGAAACCACTTTGTGTATCCAAAAGAAAAAAATTCTTTCGTTTTTTGTATGTACTCCAATATCCACTTGGTATCCGCCAAATATATACAAACGTCTTCAAGTTCGTGGCTTAACTAAACGAAAATCGTTAAATTGATCTTTTCTGTTTTGTATATTTCGTTTTTTTATTTTAATACCAATATAAAAAAAAATTTAACATTTTAGTGGGGAGATTAGTTAAGAAAATGTAGAGAGCAGTGACTAATTTCTTATTAGTTTATATGAAAATAACTCTACACTACGAGTATTATTTTGTTAAGCTTTTTCATACATACTAATAGATAACAATGTACTTCAATGAATAAATATCTCCATACATAAGTATATGTGCAGCAGAAATGAATCAATTGTCCGCTAAATGGAGATTAAGAAATTGCGAAAGATAAAATTTACATCTTATTATTCGACTAATGTAGTCCCTCTTTGATGCACATTTTAAATGAGTTCGCGAAAAAGTTAAGTGTAAATTACAGAGTAGCATGTGGTATAACAGATCCGTTAATTCTCACCGGCATAAAGTCAACTAACTTCTATTATTTGTTGATTATTTGTGTATATAAATTAAATATTGACTAACGATAAAACTCCATAAGAATTTATGAAAAACATTTTCATTGTGCAACCAAATAAAATGTGAAAGTCGATTATTTATACTAACTAAATGATGAAGAATTCATATATGTAGTAAAAGAAAATCATCTTCGTCCATCCCTTATTCATATAGACAGTACGGATGTAAAATATACTTCAAGGATTATCTTTATTCAACCACAACCCCAACCAATAACTAATTAAAGCTTGTATGTGTTACGGTAAATGTCCGAAATCGGTAAAACTCCGAAATCTATGATATAGGTGTCCTTTGTTCCCGAAATGATTTACCGTTCTGGCAATGACTACTTTTTATGGTAATAGTACAAAGTCATTTGGAAAAGAGCAAACGGTTTTACTAACTCTTGTGGGCTCATGCGAGCTAGTATCGCCCCTCATGCCGCTTAGCCCTCTGCTGAGGAATAAATGAAACTGTGATGATGTAGGGGGAAATCAGGAAAACATAACGTTAACGTTCGACCTCTGTACAACCGGTTTCTAATCGTGTAAACGAATTTAAGAAATAAACCTCTCGGACATTTATCGATCTCGGACTTTAACCGTAACATATGCACAATTTAGTTGAAATAAGTAAAAAGAAAATTGTTTTAAAAAATCGTTTTTAAATTGTTCTCCGCTTAATAATAATAACATAAAACTTGGTTTCACTTTTATGGCTAACTGAACGCATAAATGAAGGCGACATACCAGAAATTCTTTATCAAAACTTCTATTAATTACTGTTTATCTTTAATTGAAAAAATTGTGAGCATATGAACAATATTAAAGTTGGATTCAAATGATATTGACATTGCTTTACATATCGTACCTTACGCCGTTACATTTAGCGACTTAAGGCTAAAGGTCCGTTTTACGTAAATTGACCAATGAGCCAACATTCAATTCTATCGAGAAGCCTTTCTAATTCGTATTGTATGCAATTATCCGTAGTTTTTTATCTAAATAATAGGTAGGGGAAATAGTTCGTTGCCTTTTTTGGTTGACATTGAAACAAAGAATTTTCTTTTTTCAAACGAACTTTATTAAACCAAATATGTGCCATTTTGATCGATGACCTTTGGCCATTTTTCTGGTAGAGCCATGATCCCATCACTGTAGAATTTCTGTGGTTTAGAAGCGAAAAATCGAGACGACAACTGATTTTCGCAGGCCTCTTTTGAATTTAATGTAAAACCATTAAGATGGTTCTGCATCAAGCTCTCTCAGTTTCTTCCGGGTCATCAATGATGTGTGTGGTCTAGCGTTATCATGATGAAACACAACGCCCTTTCTGCTGATTTATTCTGGACGTTTCAACTGAATTGCTTGTCTTAGACGCATTATTTGCTGACAGTAAAGATTAAAATCCCTAAGTTTGGCCCGGTGGCAGCACCTCATAATGCACGGTTCATTTCCAATCCCACCAAACACACAGCATTACCTTTTTTGACGTCAATCGGGCCCTATTTCTAAATACGATACGAAAACGAGAGAACAAGATTCCAAATCAATTTTAAACAAGAATCGTACGAGTCTTATTCAATTCAAATATGAATCTTGTACTTTTGTTTTCGTATCGTATTCAGGAATAGGGCCTCTAACTTTGATATCGTTTGGGAAGCTTTGCCTTGTTTCATCCGTTATCTTTTTCGCACAACGTTGTCGTATCTTATCCACTTTTCATCACCAGTAATCATTCGCTTTAAAAATGGCCTGATTTCGTCCCGTTTCGCAGCGTTTCGCAGATAGAAATCCGGTATGAAGTACTTTGCCTTCCAGCTGATAGAGGAAGCACTCCAATTACGCTTAGTAATGAATGTAGTTTTTAATAGCCTTCTTCATCATGCGAATTCTGGTAGCAATTTGCCATTAACTGTGCTTAGTATGAAAGACTGCAGTGTAGCAGTTGATTGTTTACAATGCAAGTATAGAAGTCGAAGACATAGCAACAGTTAAGGTCCGCAATTCCTTTGTTTAATTTATACATAAGCTACCTAATAACAGTAGCATATAAAACCAGTAATTTTTAAATAAACATCAGCATATTGGGAAGCAAACCCCAGTTTTCAAATAGAGGAGAGCCATTGACAAGCAATGGTAGTGACTTTTTGAAGTTTATACTTTCAATGTGAAATTTCCTGGAAAGTTTTCTGTCTAAAGTAACTCTAAGAAGTTTTACAATGTCCGATCTGGCAAACGTTTACCCAAAAAGAGAAGAACCAGACAAATTGTCCCGATGGAGTTAAACTTAACTTCCTAATTTGCGCATAGGCTCAACAATTTTTTTTAAATAACTATTGTATATATGAATTCGTTTCATTTTCGCGGTTGATGTTGATTGATCTTTTTCACAACGGCTAATTACGTACGACGTTCTGCATTGAAGTTTGTTCTCATTTCTACCGTTTAAAGTGGATTTCCCTGATGAAATTTTTTCCCAATGAGTTACACCCTAAGAGTTTTCGTCCCGCGTGACCTAGAACCTTCTGGAATCTTTAGAAAGACTCGTTGTTAGATTCATTAGGGAGGACGTCTTGTATATTGTTCTTCACAGTGACATGCAGCATTTACAGAGTTGATAGATCCTGTGAAACGCCACTACATGATGTTCTTACTATTTTATTAAAATATCCCTGAATAACAAAAAAAATGTCTTGGACACCTTCCTAAATATTGCGGGAGCGTTTAATAGCACATCCTTTGCCACAATTATAAATTCATGAATCAGATTTGGTATCGCCAACAGCATTACCATAATTGGAGTGATTTTTTCGACGTCTACTGCGAATTTTCATGATATGTGCACGAGATCATGAATATCGTGTCCTGGAATGGTGATGGAGGCTGCCACGTGTTGACAAATCGATGATAATTGCTGACTTGGCGCAAGTATTGAGGGATGAAGTATGCCTGATGCGCATCGTACACCAAGTCAGGGCTTAGTGAACAGGGTTTATGTAGTGTACCCTTTAAGTTATCCAATATTATAAGGTTAATTCGAGGAAGCCGTCCAACACCAACCGTAGGCTATCATCATATGTTCGATATTCCTGGATCGGCGTCATTTCTTGTCGTAGTTGGTTCTGCTTCTTTATTAAGTTGTTTATTGATGTTGCTGTTAGGTTTGTTTGTATTATGTTTTTACCATCTTGACCGTGTTGTCATTCAAGGTTGTTTGATTCTTTATCAGAGACAATAGTTCTTATTCGTTGTTATTGAGCTTCTCAAACCGATCCTGACATTGCCTCGCTTCACATTGAGTGAGAATTAATTCCGAACAAGTCTCCTAATATGATACCTATTGAATCTCCAAAACACCGTTCCACGCGTTGTTTTTCTTTGTTGTTACTTAGTTAGCAGCAACACATTATCAGTGACCAGGTTGCTGAATTGCCATTGCAGCTGTTCTAGAATGTTACAGTTTAGTCCATACATCTCCTTATAGACTGCTTGTAATTTACCGTGAGTATACCTTATAGTTTTTGGTTTATTCCCAATAGCTGCTCATGTTGTATTGAATTGCCAGAATCCATTCCATAGCAAATATTTATAACTTGTCTAGCTTATGGAAGTAAATGCATGTAGACTGGTTGAAAGGATTAATATCGGCGTTGGCACTAACGCGTCCGAATAGATAGTACACTGAGAGGTCGGCTAACGCTAGTTGGTTCATTCATTCTATAGGTTGTTGTCTAGGCGATAGCTCATTATTCTCAGTAGGAGTTGTACTGGCATCATTGGTTGCTACGTCTTGCATCGGTGAGGCTGGTTCCATATTTAATGTCTCCTTTGAATCACCATCAATAGGTGTAGCTTACATAGTTTTGTTATTGTTCGTTTGTATGTCACATCCTTGCAATTAATTGTTTCAATTCGCACCTAGTTATCCTTTCCGGCATAAGTGTCAAGAACCCGTCCCAATTTCACGATGGAAATCGACCGGTAGTTGGTCACCTTTTACTATAGTACCAGGTCGTTTACTGCTAGATTTAATTGCGCGGTTTTCCACTAGGTCCGTTGTTGGTGAAGATATTTCGCCGACCATCGTTTCCAGAAATGATGTGCCATCTTTTCGACCATGTGCCATCTTGTTTTTAATCCCATGCTGCTGGTAGTCACCTCTGGTAGTGCCTTGAGGGAATCGCCAATCAGAAAGTTGCTTGGTGTTAGCGCTGTTGTATCCGAGGCGTTGTTGGTAAGTGGAGTTAGTGGCCGTGAATTGAGAATTGCTTCGGTTTGAGTGGTGAGAGTATATAACTCTTCCAGTTCCAATGTTAGAGTAGAATTATCTATCACTCTCTTAAGGTGGAATTTTACGGACTTTATTCCTGCTTCCTCTATTCCACCAAAGTGTGGAGTGTGAGGAGGTATAAAGTACCAGCTTATTCCATCAGTGGCCAGCATTTTCATTACGGTGTTTTCTTCAAGTAAATAGCTGCCATAGGCCGCTATGAATGCTTCTGTTGTTAGGCTGCGCCCTTATTGCCAGACATATGAATACGGCGATATATCCCTTGTAATATTTGTTGCTTCGACCTTTGGTACTTCCTTGTTGGATGGATTCCACATAGTCGATTCCAGTTTTAGCGAACCGCCTTTCCAGTTGATCCATGTTCTTTGGTTTGTGGTGAAAGCATATTATTCATTTTTGTATTACTGTGTTTTGTGCCACCATATGATGTGTTTTTATCGGTGTCTTCAACCATCCGGTTGCCAGATTTGCGGTTGCCAAATTTGAGTGCATAAGACGTCCCATTACAAGTAGCAGGCCTTGGTCATCTTGGATTGGGTTAAGTGAAACTAGGTTGCATTCCTTATTTAGCTTTTGATATTTAGCTAGGCATGCGACTTCTTTTCCGAAGTCCTGTTCTTGGGTTATTTTATGATTGTTTCTGCAGCCTGTAAGTTCAATAGATAAATCAGATAGGAGCGAGCGGTTTGTGGGCTGGTTGGTAGTTAGCCGCAGTCCAGTTATGTAGAATTCAAACAAATATCCTGCTGGGTTGTATAGAATTCCCAACGTTTTAATGCATTCATTTAGCTTTACATATTTGAATGTGTTCTTTAGCTTGTTGCTTGCCAGAAACATTTTGTAATATTCTGGGATAGTTTGATGCCGATTTTCTTTGATGAAATCCGCCCTGTTCTGTGAGATTTTTTTGTTCTTGTAACGTAAGCAGAGCTTCTCAATGTTGTCCGCGCCAGTGAATAGGCCATCCACATAGAAGTCTGTCATGATGATTTTCGCCACTACAGGATGTGTATTGGATCCATTCTTGACCAGCTGAATTAATGTTCTTAGCTAGACAGTTCGCTGCGGTAGTACCATATGTTATAGTCTTTAGGCTGTAGGCCTTAATGATCTCGGAAGGCTAATTTTTCCACCGTATACGATGGTAGTCTTGATCTTCTGTCGGCTGTGATGGCAATCTTGTGTTTTAGCCATCGTATAGTAGTATGTCAGCAGTAGTGTGTAGTTTGGGGTCATTCATCGTAATCTCGTTTAATGAGACTTCGAAGTTATTTTTGTGATTTGTAGTACATATTTTCGACATGTTCATCTTCTGGTTTTTCTTGTAAACCCCATGTGGTTTAGATCGATGTATTATTGCATAAATTCTTGATATAATTGCTTGCATGCTGTGTCTTTTATGAATCTTTTCTCGATTTGCGGAAGTCGGACTGAGGCTCTGAGATTTTCCAAGCTTGGCGTGATTGACCTTATGAAATTTTTGCGGTATATGCTGATAATGCTATTTATTATCAATGGATAGTAATCTGCTCCAAGTATGAGATCAATCGGGTGAAATAAATTTATGTTATTAAAATGGGTCCATGCGCCCTAGTGTCAATATCAGTTTCAGGTAGTTGTTGCTGGGTTAACTTGTTCAATATTAAAGCTTCGATGTCTAAGCTAAAGTCTCCATCGAATCTTGGCACTAGCTTTATGTTGATAGTGTGTCTACATATTCTTGTCTCGTTTCCACCTATGCCTGAAATGTTTGCGTGAGTTTTTTTCGCCATGATGTTCAGTATATTGGCATCTTCCGATGATATTAGTATTGCCTGTGATCCTGAATCAATTAGTGCCCTCATTGTGGTGAGCCGTCCAGAGCTGTTTACCGTTGTGGCATGTACCCGCTTTAGTAGCGTCATTTGTTGTGGTGGTGTGTTTATCACTTTGGTGATACCCATGATCTCTATAGTGACTGAAATCTCCTTCCCAGAAAGTCAAAGAATTCCTTCATTTGTCGAATATCTCTTGGATTTTCTAACGATGTTTCGTAAAGCCTAGTGGATTGAGGGTCTAGTTTTTTGCCTAGAATGCAGTATCATGCAAGGATCGAATTGCTCCCGCTGATTCTACATGTATTGTTGGTACATACAACAATGAGTGGAAGTACTTATTTGCCAGTAACCTGGCGTTATTGTAGCTTGCTTGCAGTAGATATTTGGTTGTTGTTATAGACGAGTTCCGTGAAAATGTCTTTGAAAGAGTTCTATACTGCTCTTACTCGCCTTTAATCGTTGGTAATTGTATTTTGGGTAAGTGTACCTTGGCTTCTCCAGAAGGTTTCGTTATTTATTCATTCTGGTTCCCCTGCCATCCCATGCTCTCGTATAGTTGTTGGGAGGTGACTTATATTACCTGGACCACTCCTTTTTTGCAAATTTGACTTTGTCAGTGTGTCATCTTTAGTGTGTTGGAGACGAGCTCTGTGAAAATGTCTTTGAAAGAATTCCACTGCTCATACTCGCATTTAATCGTTGATAATAGTATTTTTAGTAAGTGTACCCTGGCTTCTTCAGACGGTTTCGTTGTTTGTTTCTTCATTCTGTTTGCGCTGCCATCTCAATATTATAAATCCTCCCTATCCTTCAGAGTCTCATTGTAGTTGCTTTGGAAGTAGGGAGCGGTTCCCTCTTGTTCTTCCATTCTACTAAGAGTTGTATGTGTAATGTATCAATTGCCCATCAATATTCTTTGGATAATTGATTCATTTTTAGATTTATGTATTCTATTGGGCCATTGTTATCGCCTTATGCTTCTTCAATGTAGTCTACTTTTCTGTGCATACTCGGTTGGTGTGTGACAACCCTATGCTGGGATTGTCAAACTGTTTCCGATTATCCCTACTTGAATTTGTTCTGGCATATTTTATTCAATTTTCTTGGTTATAACCCTTTTCTGGCCAGTTTATTTTTTTTGCTTTAATTTAAATCCACCACACACAAATGTGTATGTAAACAACCATAATTTATAATGGTTTTTGTTTTTTTTAAGATTCTCGTTCGCACGCGATTTGTACATACACAACTGTGATCGCGGGCCGGTAAAGGGATATACAAAAATTGTACAAGTTAAGAAACCTTCCAAGAACACGATTAATTCGTTCCGTGTTCTTTAAAACCGTTTTGTTCGAGACTACAAAAAGAAAATAAAAAACCGTTACGTTTTATTTTTTGTTATGACATCCCCTTTCTTGCCCGGTAACACAATTGTGTGGGTACGGCAAAGCTACCAATTGGATTGCACAAATATGTATGTTGGTCCAAAATGCATACAAAAATTTTGACATGATTCTTTTTCGTTACCCACACAATTGTGATGGCAGGTAGGAAAAGGGATTTTTCCTGTTTTGTTACTCTTTATAACATTACATACTGTTCGTTACTATAACATTACATTTACCTTCTCTAATGAAAATCGGTAGGAATTTCTGACGATTTAAAATTTTGTTGTTTTTATTGGGTCCCATTTGAAACGCGATATTTTGCAAAACGCGATATGGTACAAAACGCGATATGGTACAAAATGCGATATGGTACACAACGGGAGTTGGGTTATATCAGGCGGGTGAAGGGGAAATTTAATTTCAGTTTATAGGAATTTAAAAATCGATAGGAGCGATAGTATATAGGATCGGTATCGCGTTTTGTACCATATCGCGTTTTGTACCGTATCGCGTTTTGAAATATCGCATTTTGAAATATCGCGTTTTGCACCATATCGCATTTTGTACCATATCGCGTTTTGAAATATCGCATTTTGAAATATTGCGTTTTGTACCATATCTCGTTTTGAAATATCGCATTTTGAAATATCGCGTTTCGAGCGGATCCCGTTTTTATTATATGCAGTTTTCAATCAGCAATCGATTCGCTCACGCAGATTCTATAATCGACGTTATATTATATTAATTTGGATAGTCTAAAATTAAGACGGCAGCAGTGCATCTTTTCTGTGAAAAGAAACGACCATAAGATTTGCATGTATGTAATAATTTTTAACTTTATAATCGTGCTCGTGGTTCACTACACTAATGCATTTATACCACGTCAATGTATTGCTATACATAGGAAAAACTAGGATTTATATTTAAATAAAATTTAATTTTATTACAATCACTATTTTTTACAATTCGTCCCGCAACGGACTTGAGTCTTTTCCCTCGGTGGGATGTATAAACAAACCTTCAGCAGTCTTCCAATCGGTAGATGAATAAGATTGTGGAACTCCTATAACTTCCATTTGCCCATTAATAGGTCTACCAAAAGTTCTACCCGAAATACTTAAATAGGCTTGTGTGTCAACATGTCGAAATTTAATGCTTGAGTCCCGTAACCAAGCATCTCCAGTGCAAATTACCTCCCAGTGATCACCTGTGTCCCCATCGCCATGTTCATCGCCATAACACGAAATTTCCTGATTACCTGACAACGGTGACATAAAATGATGCGAATGAAGATTTTTATTTGTTGAAATATGGTGTAACCGTATATAATCGCCACATTTTATTGGTGCACCTCGCTCGCACACTTTCCCTGTTATGGCTCGAATTGCCCAATGACTATTAACATCTTCTTGCATTTCTGTCGCTGTTACAGATTGTTGTCCAGATCCAGAGCCATATTTCACATCGTGCGAATGTAAACGAGTCTTGTAGTCGTCGTTAATTAATTTTACTACAGATCCGCAAGTCACATATTTGGCTTTTGAGGCTAAAATAGACAGATAATCAATTTAATATCCAGTGTGTGGTAATAATTGCTACAAGTTAGTGGTATACACGTCATTTGTTTTATTAAAAATCAAGAAAACTCTTTTGAATTTGTAAATTAGCCTATTATAATCACATCAAGCGAAATCAACATAAAACTTTTCAAGTTTTTCATTGATAAATTACAAATTTGAAAATTTAATGTTAATATTATTTAATGAACAGAGCCGACCAATCAGACGTTAGCACATCAATTGACAGATAAAAAAATTCCAACTTACCAGTCGCTAAATGATAATTTAACAGCGAATTTATTGTTAATAATAAAATTATCCAAGATTTATACATGACTTTGTAATTAACAATATTTACAACTATTTTTTTGAAAATAAAAACTATATTTAATTTAATATTTGGTTTATTTCTTTTGATGAACGTTCGCTGTTTATTCGATTAGAGAGGTTATGTTCTTGCAGTGTTGTCAAGTTTTTATATCGATATGCGATGTTTTTTCATAGATATACTGTTTATATTGCAGGTTGAACCTAGGTCGAGTCAACTTGTAGTTACATATCTTCAGGTTAACCTTGAAGTTAACTTCTAGTGTTTATATTGGAGAGTTATCTTAAGGTTGAGTCGAAACCAGGTTATAACTGTCAAAATCATTCTAATTTTGTCCTTCAAAAAATCATTCTAACTTTTTCTTTCGAACTAGTTACATAGAAACATATTTAAAAAAAAAATTAAAAAAAATAAAAAATCTAAAAAAAACACAAAAATATGCTGCCGAATTTAAACACAGATGCGCTTATACAAGAAAAATATGAAAAATTGCCATTTATATTTTTAAATTTATTGATTATTTTTTGTTGTTGTTTTTCGACTCGACTCTGGGTGTTTATATTAACCAGAGTTAACTCGACCTAAGAAATTTTTTGGATTGAGTCGAGTTAACTCCTAGTTAACTTTTGGTGTTTATATTGGAGGTTGAACCCAGGTTGAACCTGGGTTCAACCTCCAACATAAACAGTACTAGAATTAGGTTCGAATTTATGGGGTTACATGTCTTCGTAAAAACCCTTTGTACCGAATGAACCTCTAAAATTTGGGATTTTACGAAATTCTAAAAGGAAATTTACATTTTGTATAACCTTACACCATTGGGTATTTTCGTTAATTCATTCTTCAGAAAGAATAGAAGGAATAGAATATTGATCACGTGATCTAAGAACATTCCGAACGAAATGTAATAAAAGAACATAAATGGAATAAACAGAATACTTTGTCACAGCAGCGACTTGTTTTTATTTTTGCAGCATTTACTTTTGTTGAACCAGAGATAATATAGAAATATTATATACATATACATATATAATACATATATTTATATTATGTTGTTTCATTAAAAACAAGAAAAAATAAATTATTTCCACACGCACTATCACAGCTTGACATTTCAAAACAGAATATTCTTTTTGTTCTACCTATTGATGTAGATCAAAAAGAATGCGTTCTGAAAATTCCGAATGAATAAAAGAATAGACAAAAAAAAGAATAGAAAACATAGAATGAATAAAAGTACGATTACTGTCAATTTTAAAACGTTCGGAATGTTCGGAATGAATAAACGAAAATACCCATTGTTTACAAAAAATTTAATTTTTTATTTTGTATATTACAACCGATTTAAGGTCGATTTGTATTATCCGTTCCGTTCAGTTCCTTCACGTATCGTGTCAGACAAAAAAACATTTATTACGTTTCAATGGATTGAATTAATGTTTTCGTTGTTGAATGTTTTGAGTTTCGTCGAGGTAATATCATGGCGAGCTAATCACTATCACTATATATATATATATATATATATATATATATATATATATATATATATATATATATATATATATATATATATATATATATATATATATATATATATATATATATATATATATATATATATATATATATATATATATATATATATATATATATATATATATAGCATTATGAGAATTTATGAACAAAATAAAAAAATACAATTTTATTTTAATGGTTTGCCATACACGTTCAACTGTCATAATGTTATTTTGACATTTGAGGAAAATGGTCTATTAGACCAAACTAATGCCCGGTTTACATACGACCAACATTTTTCTTCTGCAAAATTAATAAGATATAACATTGGCTTTTTGCACATGAGAGACAAGAAAAGCAATATATCCCAACAAAATTTTGCAGAAGAATTTTTGAGCAAAAATCACCATAAAAATGAAAATGTTGCCATAAAATATATTAGATCCGAGTATTTTTATGGCAACATTTTTAAAATTAGCAAGAAAAAAAAATTATTTCGTACTTATAAATGTTGAGGATTCATTATAAAAACAGACGCCATAGATAAAAATGTAAATTTCGTTTTTTAATTCATTAAAAATAAATTAATAATGATCCTATAAAAAAAATTACGCCATTACTATATATGTTTATTTCTTTCTGGCATATTGAATATTTTTATATAGCGGATTCTTCCTTAATTACCTGCAAAAATTTGTAGAAGAAAACAATTTTCTCATGTAAACCGGGCATAAAAGGTTCTGGTTGAACCGGTTGAGTACTTATGATGCTGACGTCTACCTCACTCCACATAGTGGAACCGACTCTGTAGATTAGATTATACATATTTCCTGTGCCCGGAAAACACAATTTGAAAATAACGTTTAGAAAAGAGCAAACAAATGTAAGGGGTCGTCAACATCTACGGACGATTATATTAATAAAAAGTAGGCCTAGAAACTCTCATTTTACATATTTCTGGAATATATTTCTGGAATAATTAGAAGCAACGGACACAAATTCAAGTTTGATTTTTTTAATAAAAAATTATTCAAAAATGATGAAAATGAGCTTTTGATATAATGATAAGAGAACAGAAACAACCTCTACAATAAATGAACATTCAAAAATCAAAATATTTAATGGCCGCGACTGATCTAAAAAAAAATACTGTTTGTCTCAGTGTAAGTAATTGTCAAAGTACTATCTATATTTTAAATTCCATAGGAATTTCTTACTCATTCTAAAAGTGGAACACATAAATAAATTTTGATTTTAAATTAGATAACAATTATCATAATTTAGATTTATATAATAAGGATTAAGTTAAGCCAATCATTTGTAAATATAAATAAGATCAATGGCCCGTTCTATAAGCCCATCAAATTTTAATGGGTACGATGATGATTTAACCCAAACAATACACTACACTCAGGATATTAGTGATCAAATGCGTGTACCAAAGCGAATAAAAGCAACTGGGGAGTATTTTGATGATAATGAATTGTTATCCAATGGTGGAGGATCGATAAATTCATGGAACTATCATCAAACATTGGATATGACTGTGCCCGAACGGATTGTTGTTATGGGACATGAGCAGCAAATGGGTATAGCTTTTGTTATCTTAAATTTTGATATTGCGGTTTGCTGTTACATTAAATAATTTATACAATTAAAAATCCTAATCCAATTAATGTGTCGATTTTTCTTTCTCTTTTACTTACTAATTCAAAGTTTTTACAGGAACACGGTCGGCTCCACGAGAGATTATTTTAGATAATTCAATTTTACCCAATGAACCCGAACATGATATTCGTGTATCGACTCCTCCACGTGTGATAAGTTTGTCGGAACATCATTTTCCAAGTGCTTCAGACGAGCCAGAACAATATCGCAATGCTCCAAACAATATGATAGAAATATATGAACCAGAGAAGAGGCTAGTGAAACCAAAGCAGATTTGGAACGCAACTAATGATTCAATTGAATTGAGGTATGTATTGTTTTGTAAAGTAAACATTCTGAAATTGAAAGGGTTGGGGGCAAAGAAAACCTTGTATACTGATTATATAACTTATTCCTATATTTTGTTCTTTTCAATTCACAGTAGAGGCGATACACCACCAGTTGGTAATTCAACAATTGAAGGTTTGACACCTTCTGAAGAAGTCATTCATTTGCGTCGACAAGTATCAAAGTTACATAGACGTGTCTTGGCCATTGAATTGGATGCGGTTCAACGACAGCAGCGAGATAAAATCATTTATTGTGTAGGATTGGCTTATTTCTTATTAAAAGCCATTATGTGGTTGAATCGAAATTAAATGAAATCACGAAATTTTGTTTGTTGTTTAATTATTCTAATTTAAATTTGTATTATTATTACATTATACTTTTTTACAATAGTCTAATTTAAAGAAAAAATGTAACTTAAATATGAATTACTCCAGTGTTCCGAAGAATAAAATGAATTGCGTTAGGCACTATCCCAATTACTCGTGGTTGTATCACTTTTAACAGAGGATATTTGGCTTTCAGCCGAGAAAAGGTTACTTTGAGCATCTATGCTGAGATAAAATGATTTGGATGAAGAATACTTTGTTACGGGAGTTGATGTGCGATGGCCTAATTCAGTATTTCGCTGATTGGACGAAGTTCCACTATCACTCGAATTGTTCTTTTTGGTCAGTTCTCGTTCTAAAAATTCTTTCAAGTTCAATGCAGGTTGCGATGCTGATGATGTCAACGACGGTGTCTTAGGATTCGACGAAAGGCTGTGTGCCAACAAGCTACGCCTGTTACCATCCGAAAAGCCTAACAAACTTTCGGTAGTAACTGTACAAACAGACTCATTACCGTTCAGAGAATGTAATAATTCCGTAGATTGACTATCAACATTAGATTCCATCAGCTTCTTAAGACCCATCGGTACTAAATCCCTTCGCTTCAATTCGGCATAAATATCTAAAAGGCTTCCTTCTGAATTATTCGCCTCTTCCAATTTTTCTTCAGATTCATAAGGCACAACATCTATTTTAGGATCACTCGATGGTTTAGTGAACACTTCATTTATAATTTTACTAACATTCAATGGTGACGGTTTTTTTAATTTCGATTGGGTAGTCGGCGGTCCCATTTCTATGATGGTTGAAAGATCATGAAACTTTTTATTTGGTTGACGTTTTTCTATTGGAGGAGAAGGCAATTTTTGTGGAACAAGAAGCAAACGGCTGGGTAACTCATGATACTCCGTCGAATTGTTAGGCACATTAGCTGTGCCACTCGATAAGCTAGTTTGTTCTAAAATTTGCTGTCGTTCAATTCGAACTTTTGACATTAAATTGGTTAATTCGATAATACGTTGATTACAGTTTTGGGTTAGGGCATCGAACTGTTCGGACAAATCACAACCGTTTTCTGATGAACTGCTTAATATACTGCATGATGCAGCCTTTAGAATTGAAACTTTCGCAGACTTTCTTGTCGATATTGAACTTGTTTCTGAAGTCATAGAACTTTTTGAGAAGGTTGATAACTCAAAATCATTTTTTTGCCACACTTGATTTTCCATTTGACTGGATATTTCCGAGGTTTTCTTATTTTGTTCTGAAAATTTTAAACCATCTGCTTTACCATCAATGATGGATTCTCGAATAGATGGAACATCGGTGACACTTGGTAATTCATCTACAGATTCTTTCGACATTTGAAGTAATCGGCGAATATAGCCTTCCAATTCCGATTGTTTAACAATTTGTTTATTAGTTTCATAGGAATTCCTGAACTGTTGAGAAGGCTTTGACGTGCCAGTAAGTATTTGTTCAGTTGGCGGTCTGCTCGAACCAGTGAATGTTTTAGGTAAACTTCTATATTCTGTTAAACTTGACGAATTAGATTCAAGTTGAGAAAGCCTAAGATTTGTTTCTTTTGGCGTTACAACTAGTGACTCCTGTCTATCAGACGGTTGAATCTGTATGGTTATTTTGAGTGGGACATCATAAAACTTTTTACCATTTGAAGCTATCGTAGGGATTTGAACAGTTTCGAGTGCAGCATCCCTAACACTAGTTTGTGTTTCACTCTCCTTAGCTAATCTTCGAGATATTGTGGGCGATGCTTTATTGGAAAATCCATGTGTATCATTGGAGTTAACTTTAGTTTCCGATAAATTATCTAATATTAACGACTCTTCATAATCAAGTACAATAGACTTTCTGCTATCGTCCGACTCGTTCGAAGTCGTACCCTTTATCGACGCCACATTAATATAGTTCGGATTATGTTTTAAAATTTCCGACGATGTAATAATCGTTCGTTTTTCTAAAAACTGCCGCGTATTCTGCATTTTAGGTTCGTTTTGAAAGGGTTGATGTGCCTGAATATATCCTTTAAGTGTTTTCTCTTCAGTCGATAATATTTCGAGTTCGTTCAATAGAGATTTATATTTCCTCATGAGTTTTTCTCGTTCAATTGCATTTATTCCACGCTCAAGGTCTTTCTTTAATCTGTTGTCCACGGAATTAATATGTGCCCGCATTCTTTCGTTCTCTTCGTTTGCTAGATCCATGGCATTTGGGCTATCTCGATTGGTTGAGGTTCGTTGAGTTAATGGTTGCTGCGGAATATATTCTTTTGTAAATTTTGTGCGATTATCATACATTTGAACTTTGCTATCCACAGCTGGTTGACGTGATTCATCACATGGAGCGAAAGGGTTACTTTGATTTTTTGCACATGTTGGTTGGCGGTATGTTTCTCCAGTGGTGCCCGTTACTAAAACTGAATCTTTTATAGATTTAAATGAAACCACACTCGGTCGCCTTTTCAACTCGTTAGTTTCCTTTAGGAGAGTTTGACCACCACAAATAGAAGTTCGCGCTTGACTAATTCTGCGCTGTTTCAATAAATCTGACACCTGGGAAAAGTGTGATTCTGGGTCAGTTTTATCGATTTCATCGTTTTTTTGTTCTATATTTTGTGATACTGCATTTTTTTTTAATAAATTAGAAATTTGGGAAAAATGGGGCTTGCTATCGAAGACGCTAAGTTTGTTGTTTTCGTTCTCTTCTTCCAGATATCGAACCGTGGTTTGAGACGATTTTTTTAGTAAATTAGAAATCTCTGAAAAATGTGGATTAATTATAAATTTCGGAGGTATGCTCTCATTTTCCTTATTTTCTTGAACTGTATTGTTTTGGGTGGCATCAATTAATTTACTTCTAGCACATTCATCTAAATTTACAGGTTCTTGTAAGGATAGGTAATCCTCAGTTTGTGTATTTTTATGTTCCTTTTCTTTATTCTTCATCTTTTTTGAACTGATTGAACCGGTTAAAGTAGGTTTTTTATATTTTGGTTTAGAAACTGCAGGTGCAATTTTTGTAGGTACAATCAACGCAGGTAACAATTTTTCCGGTTTACCTATATTGTGACTAAAGTCAACGTTATTGAGTTTCTCAGACTTCTCCTTTCTCTCCTGAAAAGGAGCGCATTTATCTTCCAGTGCATTTTGATGCGCCGTACCTATATTTTTCAAACATTCTATATATTCTTTATTGATCTCATTAAGCGTTTTACTTTTCCAATTAGAATGCTCTGCCTGTTTAGTATGTTCGATTTCTTTCAGCTTCATCTTTTGTTCATTAACAACTTTAGCACGTAACTCTTGGGCAAATTCTCTTGATTGTTGCCGGACCTAAGTGTAAACAATAAAAATCCAAACAAATCAAATCGTCAATCTCATTATGTTGTATGTTACGAACCTACCTGTTTGAGTCTCATTTGTTTCCTTAACTCCCAGTCATTTCCTTTTTCATTTTTATACATTCTTTCTAAGGTTAGAAAAATAAAACATTTAAAATTTAGAATGGAGAAATACCCAGCATAAAAAATCAAATATGACCAATATTCAAACTGTCATTAAAAAACACGCCAAATTTAATTCAAGTGGTGGATATTGGCAGCTAGCACATACACGTTGTACCCTACAAAACAATGACGTCCCTCCCAACAAAAAACTATACATACATCAACAACGTAAAACAAAATGATACTTTTGTATAATCCTTTCCCTGCCAGGTAACACAATTGTGTGTATTTCAACCAACTTACAAATTTGTGTATTCCTTTCAAATCTTCGTCCAAAAAAGCTATATCTATACACACAATTGTGTTGTTATACTTCAAATCAAGCCAAATTTTTTATCAAAAACGCCATTACAGAGCTCTCACAATAGAAAAACTTTTCCTGTTGCCTTACAAGTTTGTTTGAAAATAAAACTTGAGAAAAAAAATTTCGTTTTTCTTAAGGAAAAAGTTATCAAACTCTGAACCTTAAGAAAAGACTAATGAAGATAGCTAAATTTCAAAATCAGGGTTTTTGTTGTCATTTTCCAGACAAAACATGTTAATAACAGAGCTCTCACAATAGAAAAATATTTTGCCTTAACCTTTTGCCTTAAACTTTTACCTTAATGCCCGGTTTACATAAGACCAACATTTTTCTTCTGCAAAATGAATAAGATATAACATTGACTTTTTGCACATGAGAGACAAGAAAAGCAATATATCCCAAAAAAATTTTGCAGAAGAGTTTTTGAGCAAAAATGACCATAAAAATGAAAATGTTGCCATAAAATATATTCGATCCCAGTATTTTTATGGCAACATTTTTAAAATTAACAAGAAAAAAAATTATTTCGTATTTATAAATGTTGAGGATTCATTATAAAAACAGACGCCATAGATAAAAATGTAAATTTCGTTTTATAATTCATTAAAAATAAATTAATAATGATCCTATAAAAAAATTACGCCATTACTATATATGTTTATTTCTTTCTGGCATATTGAATATTTTTATATAGCGGATTCTTTCTTATTTACCTGCAAAAATTTGCAGAAGAAAACAATTTTCTTATGTAAACCGGGCATAAGAGTATCTCTCACAATGGGCAAAAAAAAAAATAAATTGAAACCAACTTCGTTTTATTTATCTTCATACTAATGATATTTTTGAAATTGTATTTTGCATTATTAATTATAATTTTAAGATATATTAAACCGATAAATTAGTTCTTATTTGCTTATTAACATGTTTTGTCTGGAAAATGACAACAAAAACCCTGATTTTGAAATTCAGCTAACTTCATTAGTCTTGTCTTAGGCAAAAGTTTAGAGTTTGCTAACTTTTTCCTTAAGGTAAAAACGAAATTTTTTTTTTAGTTTTATTTTCAAACAAACTTGTAAGGCAAAAGGAAAAGTTTTTCTATTGTGAGAGCTCTGTAAGTAAATAAGAACTAATTTATCGGTTAAATATATCTTAAAATTATAACTAATAATGCAAAATACAATTTCAAAAATATCATTAGTATGAAGATAAATAAAACGAAGTTGGTTTCAATTTATTTTTTTTTGTTCATTGTGAGAGATTGAATTGTGCCTTTTTTTGGTTGAAAAAGGGATATAATTTTAAGATACAGCAGCGTCTTTGAGGCGTCTGTGATTTACTACTCAAAATTCAATCATTTTGGTTTATTTACCGTGATAGTACACTTTGGTACTGTTTTTTCTTTGTTCACGTGGTGACATAATACACTACACTATACTACACTACGGACCACGTGAACAAGATATATTATCTTGTTCACGTGGTCCGTAGTGTAGTATAGTGTAGTGTATTATGTCACCACGTGAACAAAGAAAAAACAGTACCAAAGTGTACTATCAACTACAGTCAAAATGCTGTAGTGTAGTGTAGTGAATTTGCAACTACGCACCACGTGAACGCTTGGCGTAGTGTAGTGTATTTAGTTTTGACAGTTGTTGTTTGTTATGATTTTCGATTCAATATCATTCGGTTTTTCGAGTTCTTAAGAACTTTAAAGAAACAAGAACACACCAACGCCAAACACAATCAATCCCAAGTCCCAAGTATTTTTACTTTCAATTTTCCTGGCGATATTCGTACTTAAGTACTAAACTTAGTCTAGTATTTTTCTAAGTTTGAGTTGCAATTTATTAAAATAAAACGTATGAAACGTGTCGCGATTATTCGAAACTGAACGAAACTCAATAAAGGGGAATTGTATACATGTATGTGTGAACAGAAAAGACAAAAAACAAAATGGTGGGAGCGAGGTTGTGCATGAATGTAAAATGCTATATTTGAAAATGTTAGAAGAAAAAGATGGCGGCATCCAAATGTGAGAGCAAAATAAAAATTTAGGTTTAAAATGAATATTTTTATTTTATTAAATTTGCGGTATAAAAATATACATACATATATACATATTATATACGAATCTAAATTATATTTTAGTTAATTTTTTAATTATTTTTTTTTATTACACAATTTGAAATTATTCTTTGATTGTAATATTAAAATTTTAAATAATTTTCCAAATAGGTACTATGATTATTGCACATCAAGTTTATTATTTTCGCATTTGTTTTCTACCTAAAAACTTAAAACTGAACTAGAAATTAATTAATTTATGAAAACAATATTTGAATAGATATAAAATATATTTTGATGTAATTTTATTTAAATTAACGCACATCTTTAAATTTTTTTAACAAAATTTTATAAAATTACCAAACTCATGTCGTGAACATCAAAAATAAAAACAAACCATGTACATTACACGCTAAACACATTCCTACGAAAGAAAAATTGCGGTAAAACAGTATACAGTAGTAACAACACAGTATACATATACGCTACAAACACTATCATTATAATGTGAAGTTTAACTTTCGTTAATTTTGGATGAAAACGAAGGAAAATACTATGCTCAATTTTTACTTTCGTTTTGTTATACTTGGGGCAAATATTAAATAGTATCAATATAGGACATTGCCTTGTAAAATCGTGTTCCAATTTTTTTTTCTATAAGACAAGAGTGAAGTTAGCTGTTTTAGTAAACTCGTTAAAAAAACTCAAAAATCAACACAGCTGGTGAAAAAGTAAAACTAAATTTAACTTTTTCAACTGTTTAGCTTAGTTGTCTAAACAAAAAAGTAAACAAACAACGGCAATTTTTCGAAAAAAGTTCGAAAAAATGAAAAAAGCGACACCGTGGCAAAAAATGTAATTACGGTAAATGCGATAAGCTAAGAGAAAAAAAGAACACGAACGTCCTATATATAAGTTATTTAATATATGCTTGGGGTATAACAAAACGAAAGTAAAAATTGAGCACAGTATTTTCCTTCGTTTTCATCCAAAATTAACGAAAGTTAAACTTCACAGTACCCAAGTATTTTTACTTTCAATTTTTCTGGCGATATTCGTACTTAAGTACTAAACTTAGTCTAGTATTTTTCTAAGTTTGAGTTGCAATTTATTAAAATAAAACGTATGAAGCGTGTCGCGAAAATTCGATACTGGACGAAACTCATTATAAACATTTTATTGCATGTGTATGCGTATTGAGAAATATTTGGCGGGAACAATTGTACTTGTGTTTGTTAAAACGGCAATTTCAAATTTTGGTTGTAAAATTAAATGTTTTTAAAGAAATATTTTTGTTTTTGTAATATAAAATGATTTATTAAATTCATTATTTTAATTCATTATTGATTACTTTGGACATACATATATATACATTTCGATTAAATTATTCAGTTTTTTAATTTCTAATATTTACACTAGATTTTTTTTTAAAATAATTTTCCTTGTTTGTCTTTTATATAATAAAAGTAATTTGTGGATATTAAATTGGTTTCGATAGAGTTCGTAAATTGTTCCATAGTACAATCTAAAATGTTGAAAATAATATTTTAATTATTAAATTTAACACGGAGTAACGTAAACCATACCTCACATTATCTTTATTGACTGTTAAACGTAAACTTGCAGCTAAGCTCTTTGGTGAACAGCTCTGTAAAGTTTGAAACATAAATAATGATTTCTAAATACAAAATAGGAAAACAAAATATAATAGATTGTACCAAATTATCTCGAATGAATCTTTACATTACCAATTGTTTTACAGCCTCCCTACCTTCAATTAAATTAATATCAAAGTTGACAAATGTATCCGCATCGTTAAAAGTTACTATAAACTTAGCATTCTCACAATAAACTAAATAACGCCATTTGTATACGCATATGTATAATTATAATACGTATACGCTACAAACACTATCATTATACCCAAGTATTTTTACTTTCAATTTTTCCGGCGATATTCGTACTTAAGTACTAGACTTAGTCTAGTATTTTTCTAAGTTGGAGTTGCAATTTATTAAAATAAAACGTATGAAGCGTGTCGCGAAAATCCGAAACTGGACGAAACTCATTATAAACATTTTATTGCATGTGTATACGTATTGAGAAATATTTGGCGGGAACAATTGTGCTTGTGTTTGTTTAAACGGCAATTTCAAATTTTGGTTGTAAAATTAAATGTTTTTAAAGAAATATTTTTGTTTTTGTAATATAAAATGATTTATTAAATTCATTATTTTAATTCATTATTGATTACTTTGGACATACATATATATACATTTCGATTAAATTATTCAGTTTTTTAATTTCTAATATTTACACTAGATTTTTTTTTAAAATAATTTTCCTTGTTTGTCTTTTATATAATAAAAGTAATTTGTGGATATTAAATCGGTTTCGATAAAGTTCGTAAATTTTTCCATAGTACAATCTAAACTGTTGAAAATAATATTATAATTATTAAATTTAACACGGAGTAACGTAAACCATACCTCACATTATCTTTATTGACCGTTAAACGTAAACTTGCAGCTAAGCTCTTTGGTGAACAGCTCTGTAAAGTTTGCCCTAATGCACTTTTTTAGTTCGTGGCCATCTTGCTTCATAAATAATGATTTCTAAATATAAAATAGGAAAACAAAATATAATAGATTGTACCAAATTATCTCGAATGAATCTTTACATTACCAATTGTTTTGCAGCCTTCCTATCTTCAATTAAATTAATATCAAAGTTGACAAATGTATCCGCATCGTTAAAAGTTACTATAAACTTAGCGTTCTCACAATAAACTAAATAACGCCATTTGTATACGCATATGTATAATTATAATACGTATACGCTACAAACACTATCATTATACCCAAGTATTTTTACTTTCAATTTTTCTGGCGATATTCGTACTTAAGTACTAAACTTAGTCTAGTATTTTTCTAAGTTTGAGTTGCAATTTATTAAAATAAAACGTATGAAGCGTGTCGCGAAAATCCGAAACTGGACGAAACTCATTATAAACATTTTATTGCATGTGTATACATATTGAGAAATATTTGGCGGGAACAATTGTGCTTGTGTTTGTTTAAACGGCAATTTCAAATTTTGGTTGTAAAATTAAATGTTTTAAAGAAATATTTTTGTTTTTGTAATATAAAATGATTTATTAAATTCATTGTTTTAATTCATTATTGATTACTTTGGACATACATATATATACATTTCGATTAAATTATTCAGTTTTTTAATTTCTAATATTTACACTAGATTTTTTTTTTAAAATAATTTTCCTTGTTTGTCTTTTATATAATAAAAGTAATTTGTGGATATTGAATCGGTTTCGAATTTCGATAGAGTTCGTAAATTTTTCCATAGTACAATCTAAAATGTTGAAAATAATATTATAATTATTAAATTTAACACGGAGTAACGTAAACCATACCTCACATTATCTTTATTGACCGTTAAACGTAAACTTGCAGCTAAGTTCTTTGGTGAACAGCTCTGTAAAGTTTGCCCTAATTCACTTTTTTAGTTCGTGGCCATCTTGCTTCATAAATAATGATTTCTAAATATAAAATAGAAAAACAAAATATAATAGATTGTACCAAAATATCTCGAATGAATCTTTACATTACCAATTGTTTTACAGCCTTCCTATCTTCAATTAAATTAATATCAAAGTTGACAATAATGTATCCGCATCGTTAAAAGTTACTATAAACTTAGCGTTCTCACAATAAACTAAATAACGCCATTTGTATACGCATATGTATATAATACGTATACGCTACAAACACTATCATTATAATGTGAAGTTTAACTTTCGTTAATTTTGGATGAAAACGAAGGAAAATACTGTGCTCAATTTTTACTTTCGTTTTGTTATACTTGGGTACTGTGAAGTTTAACTTTCGTTAATTTTGGATGAAAACGAAGGAAAATACTGTGCTCAATTTTTACTTTGGTTTTGTTATACTTGGGTAATGTGAAGTTTAACTTTCGTTAATTTTGGATGAAAACGAAGGAAAATACTGTGCTCATTTTTTACTTTCGTTTTGTTATACCCCAAGTATTTTTACTTTCAATTTTTCTGGCGATATTCGTACTTAAGTACTAAACTTAGTCTAGTATTTTTCTAAGTTTGAGTTGCAATTTATTAAAATAAAACGTATGAAGCGTGTCGCGAAAATCCGAAACTGGACTAAACTCATTATAAACATTTTATTGCATGTGTATGCATATTGAGAAATATTTGGCGGGAACAATTGTGTTTGTGTTTGTTTAAACGGCAATTTCAAATTTTGGTTGTAAAATTAAATGTTTTTAAAGAAATATTTTTGTTTTTGTAATATAAAATGATTTATTAAATTCATTATTTTAATTCATTATTGATTACTTTGGACATACATATATATATATATACATTTCGATTAAATTATTCAGTTTTTTAATTTCTAATATTTACACTAGATTTTTTTTTTAAATAATTTTTCTTGTTTGTCTTTTATATAATAAAAGTAATTTGTGGATATTAAATCGGTTTCGATAGAGTTCGTAAATTTTTCCATAGTACAATCTAAAATGTTGAAAATATATTATAATTATTAAATTTAACACGGAGTAACGTAAACCATACCTCACATTATCTTTATTGACCGTTAAACGTAAACTTGCAGCTAAGCTCTTTGGTGAACAGCTCTGTAAAATTTGCCCTAATGCACTTTTTAGTTCGTGACCATCTTGCTTCATAAATAATGATTTCTAGATATAAAATAGGAAAACAAAATATAATTAATTGTACCAAATTATCTCGAATGAATCTTTACATTACCAATTGTTTTACAGCCTTCCTATATTCAATTAAATTAATATCAAAGTTGACAAATGTATCCGCATCGTTAAAAGTTACTATAAACTTAGCGTTCTCACAATAAACTAAATAACGCCATTTGTATAAGCATATGTATATAATACGTATACGCTACAAACACTATCATTATAATGTGAAGTTTAACTTTCGTTAATTTTGGATGAAAACGAAGGAAAATACTGTGTTCAATTTTTACTTTCGTTTTGTTATACTTGGGACTTGGGTATAATGATAGTGTTTGTAGCGTATACGTATTATATACATATGCGTATACAAATGGCGTTTTTTAGTTTATTGTGAGAACGCTAAGTTTAGTAACTTTTAACGATGCGGATACATTTGTCAACTTTGATATTAATTTAATTGAAGATAGGGAGGCTGTAAAACAATTGGTAATGTAAAGATTCATTCGAGATAATTTGGTACAATCTATTATATTTTGTTTTCCTATTTTATATTTAGAAATCATTATTTATGAAGCAAGATGGCCACGAACTAAAAAGTGCATTAGGGCAAAGTTTACAAAGCTGTTCACCGAAGAGCTTAGCTGCAAGTTTACGTTTAACGGTCAATAAAGATAATGTGAGGTATGGTTTACGTTACTCCATGTTAAATTTAATAATTATAATATATTTTCAACATTTTAGATTGTACTATGGAAAAATTTACCAACTCCATCGAAACCGATTTAATATCCACAAATTACTTTTATTATATAAAAGACAAACAAGGAAAATTATTTAAAAAAAATCTAGTGTAAATATGTATTAGAAATTAAAAAACTGAATAATTTAATCGAAATGTATATATATGTATGTCCAAAGTAATCAATAATGAATTAAAATAAAGAATTTAATAAATCATTTTATATTACAAAAACAAAAATATTTCTTTAAAAACATTTAATTTTACAACCAAAATTTGAAATTGCCGTTTTAACAAACACAAGCATAATTGTTCCCGCCAAATATTTCTCAATACGCATACACATGCAATAAAATGTTTATAATGAGTTTCGTCCAGTTTCGAATTTTCGCGACACGCTTCATACGTTTTATTTTAATAAATTGCAACTCTAACTTAGAAAAATACTAGACTAAGTTTAGTACTTAAGTACGAATATCGCCAGAAAAATTGAAAGTAAAAATACTTGGGATAATATATAAATTAAAATAAAACATCGAGAAATGTCAAACATCCTTAGCACAATATTTCAACAATAGGGGCGTAAGCGTAATGGTAGACTTACTACACTACACCTCCAGGTGAACGGTCATATAAGTGCTGTAGTCATAACTACACTACACTACACTACGGACCACGTGAACAAGATAATAGTTTAATGTGATACGAAATACTTTGTGGTATTGTGATTTTATTAAAATAATTCGGGAATTAAAATATATTTGAGTATTAATAAACAAATAGATTTTAAAGTGTTTTATAATTTAATAGTATTCTAGTGTTAGTTTAAATAAAATAAATACTTAATAAAATAATAATATAATAAATAAATTTTGTCTTTTAATTTAAAGAAAATATTACTATATAAAGCTAGAAACAGAACAAGAGCGACGACGACGAGCGTCGACGAATAAATAAAAAATATCGCCGCGATATCGCTGTAGCTAACAGAACTAAAGCGTCAGCTTATGCGATAAAAAAACATCCACAAACGGCATAACCTTCTGTGTTTTGACAAATGACGTTGTGGCGTTAGCCTACTAAATTGAAAAAATTGATTAATAATAGCTGTTTTGCTTTCGCAAAGCCGATTAGCTTTAATGTTAGAGTGTGTTTCAATTGGCATAAAAAGTTAAAAAGTTAAAAATTGAGGTGAATAAAAATGTCAAAATTTTTATCTGCTTCAAGAGCTGATAAAATTTTTATGTGGAAAACATTTGGCTGACAAAAATATTTATTTGTAAACAGAAATTTGTCATGTACAAATTTTGAGAAAAATCGTAATGATTTAGATGTAAACTGGCCATAATCAACTAATATACATTTAAATAGTGTTTATTTTACATATTTTCATATTTAAATTTGCTATATACGTTCATAATAACACATAAAATAAGCAACAATATTAATGTCAAAATTTAAACCAATTGAAACAGATAAAAAGTTAAAAAGTTAAAAAAAATTTACCACGAGTTTTTTTTTAACTTTTTAACTTTTTATGCGGCATTTAAACCAATTGAAACACGCACTTAGAGGCCAATTTTGCTTTCAGCAATATTTGTTTATGAATTTCCAGTAACGAAAATATTTGTTCATCATAGTTGGCGAATTTATCAGTAGTAATTAAAGTAGAGTTGGCTTTTACATAAAACTAAAAAAAAAAGATTTTCATAAAACCGATTCAGATTACAATTACTACTGACAAAAAAGCCCACTATGATGAACAATTATTTTCCATTACTGGAAATTCAAAACAAATATTGCTGCAAGCAAAATTGGCCTCTAACATTAAAGCTAATCGGCTTTGCGAAAGCAAAACAGCTAATATAACGGTTAAATGATACCAACTTAGATATATATAAAAAACAGTTGGTAACATTGTTTCGTCGGCGATAAAAATAGAAATAGACTCTAAATTTATTTCAATGAAAAAATCGTCGTCGCCTGCGTCGATGGTTGTGTTTGTATTATATGTTTTCCGTGTTTTGTAATATGAGAGGCGATTTTGCTCGCCGCCTTCGCTCTTGTTCTGTTTTGAGCTTAAAAGCGTTGCCACATACACATCTAATAACAGACGATTCGTGCGTAAATTTATTTTGCCTCGCCACATACCAAAAAAAATACAGACGATTTTTACAACAACAATTCTTTATAAAATTTTCATAATACATAAGCAGCTAATTCATTTTATAATTAAATAAGTTTACCATACCATATTCATGATGAGCCTTATAAAAATATTAAATTAATAAAAAATATATATTTTGTTTTGGAATTTTTTGACATTAGTTGAAGTTCACAGACAACAGAGAAAAAAATCGTTTAAAATTTTTTGATGAGTTCGGAAATCGTTTTACATTTTTGTGCGTTCGTTCACGTGTAAAATTATACCATTCAGAGAAAAAATCGTTTCTAGGAACGGCTAAATAGAAAATTGATAATTTGTCAATTAAAATTATTAAATAATTCCAAACTTATTATTTTAGCTACTAACTTGAGATATTTTACATATTATCTCATTGATTTGAGTCAAAAATAAGCTCTAATTAATTCGTAAATGAGAAATCTGTTTTTAGATGTCGTCCGTAGAAATGTGTATGTGGCATCGCCTTTAAGAAAATTTTATAAAGAATTGTTGTTGTAAAAATCGTCTGTATTTTTTTTGGTATGTGGCGAGGCAAAATAAATTTACGCACGAATCGTCTGTTATTAGATGTGTATGTGGCACCGCTTCAACAGAGAAAAAAATCGTTTAAAATTTTTTAATGAGTTCGGAAATCGTTTTAGATTTTTGTGCGTTCGTTCACGTGTAAAATTATACCATTCAGCGAAAAAATCGTTTCTAGGAACGGCTAAATAGAAAATTGATAATTTGTCAATTAAAATTATTAAATAATTCCAAATTTATTATTTTAGCTACTAACTAGAGATATTTTACATATTATCTCATTGATTTGAGTCAAAAATATGCTCTAATTAATTCGTTCATTTTTTTCTCTGTTGTCTGTGAACTTCAACAAATGTCAAAAAATTCCAAAACAAAATATATATTTTGCATTAATTTAATATTTTTATAAGGTTCATCATGAATATGGTATGGTAAACTTATTTAATTATAAAATGAATTAGCTGCTTATGTATTATGAAAATTTTATAAAGAATTGTTGTTGTAAAAATCGTCTGTATTTTTTTGGTATGTGGCGAGGCAAAATAAATTTACGCACGAATCGTCTGTTATTAGATGTGTATGTGACAACGCTTTAACATCAAAACCGCTCAATTTTGTTACGTCTATGTGATTCGAAAACGTTCAACAAAAACAGTTCAATTACGGTGCGCCAATATGTATACAAACTGTATACACCTTTTTGATACATTTCTCTTGTGACAAAGGTTGCGTAAACTTAACATATTTGTTACAAAAATGCGTTAGGTTTCTGAAGACTTTCTGAAGACTCTGAAGAAACATACTTACAACAAATTGTTCCACCAATTTTTATTTAAACACATCCATAAGCACAATTTTATTGTATCGAGTTTTGTCCAGTTTCGTATAATCGCGACACTTTCCACACAGGATCTTATTCTTTAGTCGAAAACAAAACTAAGTCAAAGTCGAAACTAAATATAAAGGACTAGACACACCAAGCGTCGACGGTGAGCGGCGAATTTAAATATGCATTAATTTATTTATGTATTGTATAGAAACGATAGTATAAACAATATACCAATTATTTACAAAAAAACATTACAAATTTTCGATTTTTAATAGAAAAATTGTAATTTTAAGAAATTTTATCGAATGAAGTTGCATCCGCCGCCACGAAATTATGTCGCACACCAAATAGCAAAAAAAATTCGTCCATCGCCAGCGAACATAACGTTGCCATAAAAATACTCAGATCGAATATATTTTATGGCCACATTTTATAGTAGTTTTGTGGTGTAGTGGCTTAAAAATCTTCTGCAAAATTTGTAAATGGGCATGTAAATGGGCCAATAATCTGCAAAATTTTGTTGGATATGTTTCTTTTCTTGTCTCTCATGTGCAAAATGTCCATACTATATCTCTTTCATTTTGAAAAAGAAAAATGTTGGTCGCATGTAAATAGAGCAATATTACATTCGTTCACACGGGATATCATGATACAAGTATCAAACTTGAGCGTTTCTTTCCCCTTGATCTTCAAGACTGATTTTTTACACCGCAATAAAACCGGGTTTGAAGGCAGTGGGGAAAGAAACAAGTTTTATACCGGTATCATGATATGCCGCGTGGACGCATAGATTCAGATGGATATCTCCCAGCGGAAAAATGCATATGTCCAAACTATACCGTGTACCATAGAAATCGATTAAAATATAATCTATTTCTATGGTACACGGGATAGTTTGGACATGTGCATTTTTCCGCTGGGAGATATCCATATATGAATCTATGCGTCCACATGGGATATCTTGAAACCGGTATAAACTTGGTTTCTTTCCCCTTTACCTTCCAACCCGGTTTTATTATAATACAGTAGGCTCGCGATTACATGAACGCCGTATAACGTGAACACTACTCGGTAACGTGAACAATTGGAAAGCGCGATAACGTGAATTAAATTTTGTACACTCTCGCATGTTCTCTCGCATGATTCAGGGATTCCCAGTGTTTTTTTGCATAATTTGAATCAAGTTAAGTTGAAAATGCGACTCGGGTATTTCAAATTAGTCCTTTTATCATAATTTGAAACGAGTTAACGCCGATATTGCCGATGCCCTTTATAACACCACACACTGTAGAAAATTTGACTACCACTTGTGGAAAGTGTTTTTCTCGAAAGTCCCAGATATACCTCGTTGTCCTTTATAACACCACACAAATCACTAGAAAATTCGAGCAAACTTGTGGAATTTTTTTTTTTTTTTGAAAGTCCCGTTAGGCCCTTTTAATATATAAAGATTCATTCGTTGCAACGTTTTTTAGTATTGAAGTGTTTGAACAAGTAGAGTGAAGTAAAATTAAGAACTAATACTGGGTTTACACCAGAGCTACTTTAATAGTATAATACTTTTTTGCTAATAAAGTATAATACCCGGCCAGTTTACATCGCAAGCGGTGTAAACCCATACTATAATACTATATTATTTTTTTGTCGGTAAATATATTTTTTTTTTGGTTAATATCACAAATGGAAATGTATAGCCAAACAAAAAATGTCTATCGGCCACTTGAAAAAAATAATAAACAAAATTAAAGTATTATAACATTAAATTAGAGTTTAAACCACGACTATAATGTCAATATTTTTTTGATAGCTATTATACTTTAATAGCAAAATAGTACGTGATAAACTATTAAAGTATTTTAGTTTGAGTTTACACCAACATACTTTTTTGCTACATACTTTTATTCTACTGGTGTAAACGGGGTATAAATTTGAAGTTGAAAATACAATTCGGGAATTACCAATTTACTATTTTTTTGTTTTTTCATAATTTGAATCGTGTAAAGTTGAAAGTGCAGCAGTAAGAGAAAATACTGTGTGCGATAAACTAGTAGTTGACCGATAAATTAGTTTTATTAAAGTTTTATTTGTTCTGCGATTAATAGTTTTTAATTAAAAAATGGGCAAAATATAACAGTTTTAACATTAAATGAAAAAAATGAAATTATTGAACAATTTCGTAAAGGCACAAGTGTTTATCCATTTATCTAAAAAATATATTGTTGCTAAAGTCTACTATTTGTGGAATTAAAAAAAAAGTGATGAAATTTTAAACGCGATGAACAACACTTTTATGGGGTAAGAGAAAACCCCTTAAAATGTCAGGATACCCTAAAATGGCGAAGAAATTATAAAGTTGGCTTCTTGGGCAGCGCGGTAAAAATGTCCCTGTAAGTGGCGATTTGCTTAAAGAAAAGGCTAAACTTCTACATGGACAAATAAAAGGAAATGAAAGCACTTTCCAATTCCATGCAAGTGATGGGTGGCTACAACGTTTTAAAATTCGTTTTGGTGTGCCCTTGCTTAAAATTACTGGAGAGAAGTTGTACTCTCAACCTGAACTTGTGGAAAATAATTGAACTTGGTCTGTCTATAAACCAAATTTATAATCCAGATGGAACAGGCTTGTACTGAAAACTTTTACCAGAAAATAATTTTGTTTCGTAATTAGAAAAGAACGCGCCTGGAAGAAAAAGCGAAAAGCAACGCATTACTTTTCTAGCATGTACTAATGGAAGTGAACTCCATAAATTACGACCATTGGTAATTGGAAAACCTAAAAATCCAAGATCATTTAAAAATTTTAACTGTCCTGTGTAATATAAGCATTCAAAAACTGAGTGGATGACAGCTGCAATATTTAAAGACTGGTTTAAACCTGAATTAAACAAGAATCTTTTCTTTATATTATATTTAGTGGTAGGTAAATTTTAATATAGCTGGCTATGTGTACATTTTATCAAAACAAATCACTGTAAACTTGTGCAAACCCAAATTTCATATGAAAACAATCAACTCCCGCAAACATGAACAATCTCGTAAACATGAACTTGCTTGAGTTTTATTTTGTTCACGTTATCGCGAGTCTACTTTATATATATATATATATATATATATATATATATATATATATATATATATATATATATATATATATGTTCTATATTATAAGAATGAACCAAGCTACACACGATTTCAGCTTCTGGTTTCAAACTAAGTCGCAATAGATTTTTATTGTTAATTTAAACCCTTATTTTATATTAAAACACCTAATTTCTTTGTATTGTTTTATACTGTTCTCTCGAAAATAAAATTTAAGCAAAAATCTACATCTCAAAAATGGCCTAAATTTTTTTATTTTCTTTTCTATTTTTTCATTTCGCGTGCAAGGGCAAAAAATTTATGTGCAGCATTCAAAATGACAAAATAGAAATGAAAATAAAAAAAATTAAGGCCATTTTTGAGATGTAGATTTTTGTTTAAATTTTATTTTCGAAAGAACAGAATAAAACAATACAAAAAATTAGGTGTTTTAATATAAAATAAGGGTCTAAATTAACAATAAAAATCTATTGCGACTTAGTTTGAAACCAGAAACTAAAATCTCGTGTAGCTTGGCTGAAATGAACGTAACCATCTGTCAAATGAGTCAAATTCGAAGGATAAAAGAGAAAGCATATAAATCAACAGGGCCATATTTTGAATTTTTTTGATTGAATGCAATGAAGCTAGGAAGTTGAAACTAAAAACTACGCAAATTCAAAATTATTTTTGTTCCTCCAATATAGTACATTAATTGTTTTTTATTTTCGGTAAAAAATTGTACTTATAGTATTCCAAAATAAAAAAAAATATGAAAAGCAAAGCACGTACGTAGCACATGAAATAAACTCCGTTTTATTAAATTAAAATAAAAACAATATAGCCCTGAATAAAACATGTTTACAAAAAGAAAACCACCAACAACAACCGACATTTTTTACTTAGTTTTATCTGATTTCTAAATTAAAACAAGGATATTTTTACCACAAATCAATTTCTTTCTTTTTAACATAATTTACATTTTATTTTATATAAACACATGGTAAAATTTTGGCAGCTTTTCACAAGACACTTCATGTTAATTAAAATTTTCCAATTTTTATTGCCAAATGACGCACTACTACACTATCCACTAACCATTTTAAAATATTTTAATTATTTTAATTAAAAATTTCAAGGTTTTTAAGAGCGCAAAATTGAGCGCGTATTTTTGTGCAAAAACAAAAAGTGGTTTGGTTGTTTTTTCTTTGAGTTTTGAGACTGCTATATGCATTTGTTATATAACCATCCTGCTCTGACTTGTTACTTATTTATTTATTCTATTCTGTGATACATGTATGATTTTAAATTATTTAATTTGAAACACAAACTTATTAAAACAAAAATAAAAAACAATAAAAAATTTAACGAAAAAACTTTAAACAAAGTAGAATATAAATTAAATTTTAATTTAACATTTAAAAATTTTAAAATTAATTTTTCAGGATATTTTTGAAATTTTCCTTTGATAAATTAAAGTCGAATGATTTAGCCATCCTATTAATGGGGTTGTTTTCTCCATAGTTTGTAGAATGGTGTTCTAGTGCTAAAAACTGATGGTTTCGAAATGTTCTGTATGGTATTCTGTATGGATATGTTTCCCAAAATGTAAGCTGAATCAGTGTGATGTGACCAAGCAAAACATTACCATTAAAAGCCGCACCTAAGACAAGTCGTCTATTTTCATCAGTGCATATTTTGTAATCCGTGCATCTTGTTCAGTACGGAGGTAACCGAGCCACATTTTCATGGAATGGAAGTTGTGGTCGTATTCCTAGTCACTTTTCGTTAACAAGAATATTAGAAACTTCTTTTGAATGCTTTCAATTCTTTTAATTTTACACATGAAATAGCAAATTTTATATGGGTAAAATCTTTACATCCAGTCTATAGTATGTCCATCTTTCACCCTGCCATCATAATTGTGTGGGTGACGAAAGAGAATCATGTCAAAAATTTATTTACCACATTTATTTACAAACAACTTTAATCGTTTCGTCCAAAAAATAACAATATGACTATAATAATAATAATAATAAAATAATTAATATGTTGAATAATATTAAGATTAAAACTAAGATCCGTTAAAATCCGGAGGACATTACAAGTTGTCATTTTGTAAATACACATTTGTGCATTGTGGACTTATATTAAAGCAAAAAAACATTTTTTGACGGCCGGAAAAGAGATATAACACTATGCCGTGTAGGAACAGTTTACGTACAATATTATACGACGCACTACTACACATGCAGCTTTAGGCGATTCAATGCTTCCATGAGAGGCTTCTTTGAAACGCTATTCTTGTTTTAAAATAAATTGTGATCGATAAATGTCTATGTACATATGTGTAAAAAAATTGTCAAAAAAATCATTTTTGAAATGCATGTATGCAATATAATTTATCGAAAACAATTTACACAAAAATATGTTGATAAATGAAAAAATGTACACGTATTATAAATAAAAATAATTAATTTCAAATTTATAAATTATTTATGTTATAAATAAAAATAATTAATTATAACTAAAAAGTACAAGCCAAATATGTACTTGGGAATTCTATGACAATTTTTACTTCTAAATGGAACGTTTATTTTATACATATGAATATAGCATTTCCGACCAGAATTTTTTTTTCTTCAATATAAGTCCACCAAGCACAATTTTTTATTTTATTTAAATAGTACAATCTTATACGTGATAATTTATTACTAATGATGATAACGCACGAAACTAATAAGTAGAGCAAGTGTGGGTTTACAATCAATCAATATTCTGCTCCCAACAATGAACCTTTATTATTTATTAGATGACTAGCTCATACGGTTTAATTCTTTTAAGGTGTCTCAGTTTTTGTGTTATATCAAGAAGTTGTATTGCTTCACTGTCTGTATGTTGCAGTAACCTTCTCTCATGTTTGATGGCAAATTCCTGGATCACTTCATCAATCCATTTAACATTTAGGTCTTTGTGTAATACCTCGTTGGTTACGTAGCGGTAAGCATCGTTATTGCAGAGTTGGATACCAGATACCGTACGTTCAAATTGATTTAATTACACTGTGCTTGAAATGAAAACTTTTTAGTCCCATTTCAAAGTTAGTCCTCATTTTTGAAATATCGCTTTCGATATGTTTTGACTGTGCGTCAAAAATTTGTCAAAATATTATCATTTTCACGTTGATAACTCTTGAAATATTATGATTTTCATTTTGTTTTCTTCAGAAAAGTTGTTGTGTAAGCCAATACAAACGAACGTATCAAGACCGAAAAACTGCATCTACATTCACAGTTTTGTGTTATTTTTGGTTCCTTTTCATTTCGACGAAAAACACTTTTTTATCATTTTTTGTGCATTATTGAATTTAAATCGATTGAAATCGATCGAATAAACATCTCATTCTAATAAACATCTCTCTCTCTCTCTCTCTCTCAAATATAGATTTATTTATTTATTTATTCAATCAAAGGGGTAACATATAGAACAAGTTCAATTAGGAGTCACCACAATAAATAGCTAACAAAAATTTAAAAGTATTAATTAAAGTTAGTTATAGAATGAAATTGAAATTAGATATAATATTAACAAAGAAACATTTAATTGCAAGTAAAAAATATGTACATATATACACAAACATTATGAGCTACTACATTACATTCCATTACCAATTATCAAAAACAAATAAATATGTGAAATAGAAATAAGCTTATTTTATCGTATCAACAAGACACAATTTGTATTTGCGCAAAGATAATGCAAATAAATCCAACGAGTCAAACACATCATTATGACTACGTTGAATTGGCAAAACCCAAGTTTGTTCGAGAGTGTTTTGGTAGAAAAAGTTGGCCAGTGTGAGTATTGTACGGTGGTGTATATAACCAGATTTCAGACAACATAGTTGTTTCAACTTTAAAATTTACAATTTTGTACAATAAAACATCGTCAAGTATTAGTCTTCTGTTATCTAGGCTTAACAAATTAAGTATGTTCAACCTCATATTGTAGGAAATATGACCAACGTGAGGTATAGATTTAAAGAAGAGAAATCTTGTAAATCTTTTTTGGACCCTCTCAATTTGGTCGGAATATGTATCATAAAACGGATTCCAAATCGGAGAGGCATATTCTAACAAACTCCTAACCAGACAATTGAAGAGAATCGTAAGCACGTTAGATCTCGCGAAATTCCCTACCTCTACGAAAAATAAATTCAAGAATTTTATTAGCCTTTATACAAATCACTTCAACATGTTTGTTAAATGATAATTTTGAATCAAATGTGACGCTTAAGTCAGAAATGTGACTGACTCTATTTAAAATTAAGCCACCTATATTGTATGAATGAAGAATGGGATCAATTTTTTTTGTGAAAGTAATTGTTTCACACTTATTAATGTTTAACTTTAGCTTGTTTTATATGCACCATGATTGTAGCTTATGGATATCTGCTTGCAGTTTAAGAGCATCAGATAAACTATTAATAGTATTAAATATTTTTAAATCATCTGCATAGAAAAGGTGTGGACATTCTAAAATATTTTATAAATCGTTAATAAAAATTATAAATAACATAGCGGACCCAAAGTTGACCCTTGTGGAACCCCAGAAGTGCCAAAGAAACGCTTAGATAAATAACCATTGAATTTGACTTTTAACGAAAACCATTTACATATTTGAGGAGATAAACCGATCTTAGAGCATTTATCAATTAAAATGTCATGTGCCACCGAATCAAACGCCTTTTGTTAAAATCAGTATAAAATCGACCAGCAAGCCATTATCAACACTACCAAAAATATAATTAGAAAACTCTAAAAGGTTAGTCAAAACCGATCTCTTTGCAAAGAATCCATGTTGCAGGTTAGAAATGCTCTTATTAACTATTTGAAATATTAAATTATGTATCAGCTTTTCAAAAATCTTGCTAAAAGCGTTTAATATGGAAATTGGTCTATAATTTTCAATGTTACTCTTGTCACCCTTTTTGAAGATAGGCACAAGAAACGCTCCTTTCCAAACAGTTGGGAATATGCCGGAATTTAAGGAAAGATTGAATATCATCGAGCAAGTTCATCTTTCAATTGAAAAATTAAATAATTAGATTTATAGTCAGGTCCAGCACCTTTACGAACGTCAAGTGACGTAAAGACTCGATAAACTTTATCAGTTGTAATACTGTTTAAACCACCATAAAATTTCAGACGCGTGCGTATATTAGAAGGAAGACTTACAGAATTAGGTCCAATTCTAGCCATAAAAACTGAATCAAAATAGTCTGCTAAAAGGTTACATCTTGCATCACATTTGTGAGATTCAGTTGTACCTAGTCTCACAGTGACCGGAAAACTAATTTGTGAAGTTACAGAGTGAGAAAAGCTCCAGAACAAGTTAGGATTTAGCTTTAGTTGATGTTCAATGCTTCTTAAATATTTATTATAGCAAATACGAATTTCTAATTTAGCTTGTCTACGAAGTTCAGAAAATATTTTGTAATCATGCACATTCTTATAAATCTTGAAAAGTTTGTGATATTTGAGTTTACGGTTTATTAAGGGACGTAATTTTGATGAATACCAAACAGGAAACTTGGACTGGGATTTATTCTTATATAGCTTAGGTTCTAAGAAATGATTCAATATGGTGTATAATATGTTCACTGCCATATCGACATCGATATTATAATCATTGAATTCAATATCCCAATTCACATTCATAACTCGCTCTCTAATATGACGGTAGTTAAGTTGTTTAAAGTTAGTCGAGTTGAAACTTTTATATAACAATTGTTTGCGACCAAAGTTTAGCAAATTGATGTGAATTGGTGGATGGAAGTGATCAACCTTCGAAAGTGGATCAGAACACTGGGTAACTTCAATAGAGCTAGATTTACGATTAGAAAAAACAAGATCTAACACATTGTCAGAAAAGTTAACAATATTATTATGTTGAAGTAATTTGATGAGCGTAATTGTTTCAACTAGATATAGGGGTGAACGGCCTTCATAACTGACAGGATGTAAACCATCATGACTAGAACTCCAGGTGATGCAGGGTAAATTGAAATCACCAATAACTAAAAAGTTATGATTGACAGCAGCTAAGTTTAAGATGTTGTTAGCTATATGATCGCAGAAGATTTTGTAAAGGCTTTATTCCACAATGAAACATATTTTTTCAGTAAAAAATACTGAGAAACCGAAAAGAGGAGAGTATATATATTAAAATTACGTTAGAGTGACAAAGACAACAAATGTTGCCATAAAAAGTATTGAGCTTCATACTTTTTATGGCAACATTTTCCCCAGTAAATTTTACTGAAATTTTTTTTTGTTTTGTTTTGGTACATGGCGAAATTATATTTTTATCTCGCTCTTTTTTTACTGAAAAAATATGTTTCATTGTGGAATAAAGGCTTAGTGCTCATATTTAGTTCGTTTAGGTGGAAAATAAACCACGCATAAAATTAGAACCATGCCATTGTGGAAGTTGATCTTCAACCAAACATCATCAAATATACTATTGAGGCTAGGAACCACACTAGTTATAAAAGATCTTTTAATTGCGATTAAAGATCCTCCTCCGTCAGACGTGTCAGATAATGCCAAATCTCGATCTTTCCGGATGCTCATCAATAAATTCTGCGATCATCAATAAATTCTGCGTCCATAATGGAATTATTTAGCCAAGTTTCCGTCAAACAAACTATGTCGTAGTTGTTGGTCACTAAATTAAGCTTCAAATCTAGTAATTTAGATTTGAGTTCACGGCAGTTTTGATAGTATATCTCCATAATAAAATATTGCACGTAGAAGCAGATAATGAATCACAATAAGAACTAAAAGATAAATAGAAAAATAGGAGAAACATTGAAAACTGAGTTAATATTGAAAGAAAAAAAAATTAAATATAATTATTATAATTATTAATGTTTGAACTTAACTAAATCTTGCGACGAAAGTATTTTTATAATATTGCTATCATCCTTCTCTCTCTCTCTCTCTCTCTCTCTCTCTCTCTCTCTCTCTGGCATTACATCCCATCAAGGGATTTGGCCGCCTCAAAATAAGGTTTCATAATCATATTTTCATTTCGGATAATGAGTGATTAATTCATTGATCCTAAACCAGCCGTGAAATTTTTTCCTTGTCACCACCGGGAATCGAACCCAGGACCTCCGGTCGCTGGAGCAAGCATGCTAACCACTTTGCCACCGGGGCGGCATCATCCTTTTCCTTGGCATAAATAATCCCATGATTAGCCCATACATATTTAAATTGCTTTCCATTAGACTGTAGAAGTACTTTAGCTTCATGTAGTAAGAACTTTTTTGCTGGTGATAAGTAATCGGTGACAATTGGGCTGCAGATCGATCCACATAAAGTGACATTAGATAATGTTGATTTCTTTAACTTGGCAGATGTCAAAAACCGTTGGTGCAATAGACGAGAACTCCAGTCAACAACAACAGGTTTAAATTTAAGCCTTGATTTTATTCGATGGATGTTGCGTAAATTGTTGTCACTGAATTCGAAACCAATAATGATGCACAGTTCTTTCAGCAGTTGTAGTAGGTTTAAGTTGCTATCACTAGGAAGTCCGTAAATTAGTAACTTGGTGCTATTTATTTGTTGTTCAAGAAAGCAGCACTGATTAGAAACCACGGATAGTTGAGATTTCAAAATAGTATTCTCTTAATGTTTGCGGAATTCAACTTGATTTGGTTATCTAATCGAACGAAGTCCTCGCACTGTTTTCTAATTTTGGCAAGTGATAATTGCATTCGCTCAATGTCGTATTTTAATGACTCCCAGTTAGAGTTAGCAGTATCATCATCTACAGTTGCAACGGTGTGTGGGGCATCAGAGCAACAGGCACATTTGAAAATTATTTTGTTTGATTCAACGTCAGCCAAGTTAGTTTTTAGCACGTTGTCACAATTAGGATGAAAATACAGGTTACAAGCCGAGCACTGATGTTGTAGTCTGCTAGATGATATTCGCGATTTTCAACAAAGTAGCTGACATCTGGTGAACAAAACGTGAATCGCAGTTTGCTTTGAAGCAAGGGGGATCAAAACTGTCACAACAATCGATTTGACAATTCGCGTCCCCCTTGTAGACGTAGAAACCAACGCTATCTACATTCAATGAAAATCGCCAATAGCCCTACGGCACTTTCTACAGTTAACTGACATGCCACGAACAATGAGTGCTACTCAATTTTATCTTATATTTTATTTTGTAATAATGTGTAAGTATATTCACAGTTAATTGCACAAAAATATTATCGTCAATCAAGTTAACAGAGTTAACAGTTCACAATATTGTATTCATCGATCAACAAAACCACAGTTTTTAGAAAAAAAACGCTGATTGTGAAATTGACTAATAATAATGTATATGAATGCACATAAAGTTTAGCACTATACAATATGCACTAATACGAGTAAACTATGCTCACAAAACAGAATAGTAAATATTATACTTGCACTACAGAACAATTAAGCTGGAATTCCATTACTGCGGCTTTTTTTTGTGCAGAAAACCTGAAAGAGATGCAATCAAAATTCGCTATGTGTGTGAGCGGCGCAACAGCAAAAATTTTTATACTTAATTTTTTTGTTGTTGTAGCGATTTGGTTGGCATAAATATAAATAAAAAATACAAATCGAAGTATTTTTTATGGCATCCAAAATGAAAAATACCCCCCACTCTCCGCAAATTTTTAGTATTTTACTAATTTTATGGTGAGCACTTGGCTCATACATTTTATATGTTTGGTGGAGTGTAATATAAATCGCGTTTTCATGATAAATTTTTATTAATGCCAGAATTAAAATATTTTACAATTTTTAATTTTTATTATTTACTCTGTATTACATAATTTTAATAATGAGATATTATTTAGGTTATGTTCAAAATGCGGTCAAATATTCCCCTAACTTTTTTATAGGAAGTTGTTTTCTTAGTTTTTAATTATTGAAAGGAAATAATAAAAAAACGTAATAAAATGATGCCTACAAATAATATTTAGATGTTTTAGTACTTTAGAGGTATAAATAAAACTGATTTAACAATAATTTTCATTTTTTATGTAATTTTGGTTATAATTTCGTAGTTGTCAAATATTCCCCTTAAAATTTCGCTATAAAATAAAAATAGTCTGTCTTTGTCGAATTTATGATATTATCTCTTTCTGGTTTTCTGCTAAAAAAACAAAAGCCGCAGTAGTGGAATTCCGCCTTTAATGACAATCGATTTTAATTTAACTTTGATAATTTTAACAGTACTTTATTTTAATAAATAATGATAAAAAAAGAAGAAACACTTGTGTTCGTGTTGAATGATGTTTACTGAATGATGGTTTACTGATGTTTACTAGATACAATAGAAACTATGTAAACGAAAATTAAATCCATTCAGTTGATTTTATAGTGATTTTTCTTAACTTTTTTTAATTATAATTTTCTGATTTGTTAGAGCCTTGCCGTCATTTGGTGAAAACGCTCGCCGTGCTCATCGGATACGGCTGGTGGTTATTCGGCTAATTTTCCCACGTGATAATGCAAAAAATGTTTTTTCAATGGCATTCGAACGTTTATATTATGAAAAGCGGTCAGCCTATTTTCAATATATTTGCGCCAATCATCGGATCGATTAATTCCGAGAACATTCTTAATAATTTCGGTCTTACTTATTGTGCCAGCTTTTTAATTTTTTTTAGAAATATCGGTTTCGAGAATAATCTCTTCTTCGGTGTATTTTTTACTACTATGTATTACATAAATTATTTTGAAGCTGTTTATATACTGTTGCTAGGCGCTGCTCTTTCGCACCTCCTTTGTTTTTAAGCTATGGATAATGGGGTAGATACTTGATCCGCTAGCAAACAAGCAATTTTGCTAGCCAAAATCCTGACTACTCAATGAATTTTTCTAAGGAAATTTAAATTTCAAAATAAATTTTTCATAAAATTTTTGTTTATTTTAAACAGCAAATTTTGTGTTGTCTACTGTGCAATTGCACAAAAAAACAAAAAGCGTATTGAAAATATAATTTGAAATTTAAATTTAATTTGTAAAATTAATTGAGTAGTCAGGATTTTGGCTAGCAAATCGCTTGCTTTATACAAGGCAGTCCTATATTGATACTATTTAATATTTGGTATTATAATCATTCAATTTATTACTATTATAAAAAGTTATAATTTTTGTAATCTTTTACAGTGTGGTCCTTTTTGTTTTATCTACAGACTGATATACGAGCTTAAGAGTAAATTAGTATTGTCATCTCCAGCGTGACATACGAGTTCTAGAGTAAATGTATATTGTCACTTCTAGAGTGACATACGAGTGCAAAGGGTTGCTAAACAAACAAAGTTAATGATCAAGAGAATGAAAATTAATTTTTCTGATATAAACAAATAAAATAAAAAACAAACTTTTCAAAAAAAAAAATCCATATTGTATGAGTGTTTTTTCGTGTTTACGTTATTTTTACGTCATCCATTCCGTGGTTCCACACTTTGATTCTTTTGTCGTGATTCTTTCTTCGTTTCCTTCCCCTTCACCCACAAACCAATTTTGTGGCGGGACAATTTTTGATTCTTTTTTCAGCAACATTTTTTTTTGATTCAACTGATACTCGCACTACTACAAAGATAAATATTTCAAGGACACCTTTTTTATTTGTTGTGTTAGGATTAATTTTAGCTTAATTTTTGCTTCGAGTGCAAAAAATGTATTTTTTCAACCAAGAAAGCAGTTTTCGCAGCAAATAATAACATTATTTACTATACGAATAAATCACAAAACATAATTTTACGCACATTCATAAACAAAGAAATGCGCAAAGAAATCAAATGTGGACGGCGGCTGATTTTTTGAAATCATTGAATCACGACGAAAGAATCAAACTGTGACAGGGTTCATTCAAGACGACTGTTCGAGTGCTAATTTTTGTGCGGATATTTAGAATCACACTTTTCCACTTTTCAAATTACACCCATAAAAGATAAAATATTTTTAACTTTAAGAAAAATATTTGCAGACGATCAACCTAATCATAAAAAAATAAAATTGTGAGCTACATACTGCTTAATAAATCGGTTGAAAAGTGTGATTCTAAATATTCGCACAAAAGTTCGCACTCGAACAGTCGCCTTCAAACCGATTTTTTTATATTTTCCTGCTACTTTACCGTATACGCAGTGGACTTACTCAATCAGATACCGCGGTTCCACACTTTCATTCTTTGGTCGTGATTCTTTCCTCGTTCTCTTCCTCTTCACCTACAGACTAATTTTTTGGCGGGGAAATTCTTGATTCTTTTTTCAGCAAAATTTTTTTTTGATTCAACTGATTCTTGCACAACAACAAAAATAAATTTTTCGAGGACACCTTGTTTATTTGTTAATTTTAGTAACACTTCGAGTGCAAAAAATATATATTTTCAACCAAGGAATCAGTTTTCGCAGCAAATAATAAACATTTTTTTACAATACGAATAATTCAAAAAACATAATTTTACGCACATACACTATGTAACGAAAGTCATCATACACTCTGATTTTTGAGAAAATTTTACAAAATATAAGGATTATAGAACTTATTTTGCAGTTTTTAATTAGATTAAATTATTTTACAAATTAAGAAATCAAAAAATACAAATTAATTTACCGTTTATAATAAAAAAAAATAAAAATTCAAGAGTTTTTTGCAACGAAAATGATCATACACTTATAATAGAATGAGCCTTGATTTTTTTTAAATCATTTAAATAAATTATGTTTCATAATTACTTTAATATCGAATTGGTCCTTCTTTTATATTTAAAACCTCTTTCATATTGAATACAGGCGTATACAAATTAAAATGTAACGATTGCAATGCGTTCGGCTGGTGTTGGAAAGGAAACTACGCACGAAGAACGCCAAATAATAATTAATATGGAACTTACTGGAAAATCTGTGCGCGAAATTGGAAAAATAGTTGTCCGAAATCATTCTACGTGTTGTAAATAGTATCCAAATTCAACGTCACACAATCGGTCGAAAACGGGCAGCGAAAAGCAACATTTTGCAATTGGGACGAGCGAGAGAATTTGGATTTGGTGAGAGAAAATCCAAAAACAAACGCTCCAAAACTAGCTTCAGAAGTAGAGAAGATACCTAATAAAGCTACCCACCCCCAAAATATTAGAAGGGTTTTGTCATTTTGTGGAAACTTGGATATCATGGCCGTGTGTCACGCAAAAAGCCGGTAATTTCGGATGTTAATTCCAAAAAAAATTGAATGTGCAGAAAAATTTAAAACAAAAGACTTCAACTTCTGAAAGACGGTTGCTTTTACGGATGAAAGTATATTCAACATTTTCGTAGTCGATATGGGAGAGGTAAAATTTGGAAGAACCCTGTAACAGCGCTGGAGCCAAAACACATCATCAACTATTAAACATAATGGTGGTTCGGTTATGATATGGGGTTCAATGTCGGCGAGTGGAGTAGGTAAACTTGTATTTATAAATTGAAATTTGGATCGCTGGAAATACCTAGGTATTTTAAAGGACAATTTGAAACCATCCTTGGAACAATTGAGACCCGTGTTATCATGGACCTTCCAGCAAGGTAACGATCCTAAGCATACGGTACAAATTGTGTAAGAATGGATTGTGAATAACGTCCCAAACCAGTCACATTCGCCACCCCAATCGCCTGACCTCAACCCCAATGAACATTTATGGGATCACCTTTAACGCCAAATTAGAAAATACAGGATTACCAGCAAAAAACGTTGCAAGAAGCAATAATGAAAGAATGGGATAAAATTTGACCGGAAGTTACCAAGTAGTTAGTAGAATCAATGCCTAGAAGACTGAAAGAGGTAATAAAAAATATAGGAGGACCAACTCGATATTAAAATAATTACGAAACATAATTTATGTAAATGATTTATAAAAAATCAAGGATCATTCTGTAAGTGTGTGGGTAGATTGATTATCCCTCGACCCACTATTTATATATTCACTCTGTGTGTCCTGCTCTCGTTTTGTACTGGTTCTAAAGATGACTACCTTTATTTATCTTTGATGTTCACACTAAATAAATTTTCACAACTTTTTAAACTTTATAAACGTGCTAAGGCTTTATTTTTTAAAAATGAAAATATAAATTAAATTCAATATCGACTTGTGTTTTTTGTGTTTTTTTTATAATAATGGAAAAAATAAAAAACATAATAATTTTGTTTTTCGCACAACCTACGATGGTAGACCGGGTTTATTTATCCTTCCATAATTTTAGAGAGTTCATTTGTAATTAATAAATTTGACAATTAAATTTGACATTTAAGTCTATAAACATCGCCACAATACTCCCTCCCCAATAAATTCGGAAGAATTTATGAAAATACAAGTCTATACGCGAGGCCGAAAATAAACTAATTAAAAGAACCGAAGGTGATCCAAAAGCTGCTTCAGCTAAAACGTGCTGGTGGTCTAATTCTTCTTCCAGTCCTGGTTTGAACTGGTTCCTTCGGTGGAAGATTGAAGCGAACCTTTTTTAACACGTGTGTATCATCAGAAGCCGGCTCGATATCCGAAGTTCTCTCACCCAGTGGGGTCGCCGGAAACGATCCCACGATGTCCGCATTCTCCGCGAAACACGGTTTTAGGCGATCCAGAGACACCACACCTGACCTGCCGTTTACGTCAATAGTGAAGAACTTATCCCCTCTTTCGAGAACTTTAAACGGTCCTGAATAAGGTGGTTGTAAGGATTTCCTCACAAAATCCGACCTTAAAAATACTTGTGAACACGTTGAAAGCTCTCTGCTTACGAAAGTTTTTACATTGGAGTGCCTGGTTGCCGGAGACGGTCTAATTTCATCAAAATGTTTTTTAAGATTATTTACAAAATCTGTCTGAAGAATTTTATCGGTCGAAAAAGAATTTAGAAATTGACCAGGTACCCTCAACGTACTTCCGTAAACAAGTTCAACAGGAGAAGTTTTAAGTTCTTCACTATATAACGTGCGTAAACCTAATAGTACGGTTGGCAAGAACGTTACCCCATCAGATCGCTCGTGACACATGATTGCGGTCTTTAACGTTCTGTGCCATCTCTCAATCATACCGTTGGACTTTGGGTTATAAGCCGTCGTTCTTACTCGTCTGAATCCGATTAACGCTGACAATTCATTAAAAAGACAAGACTCAAACGGCGAACCTTGGTCGGTGACTATAACGTTTGGTACCCCGAAGCGTGAAATCCATGTGGAGTATACCGCAGAAGCGACAGTAGCTGCAGTAATATCAGGAACTGGAACTGCCTCAGCCCACCTTGTATACCTGTCGATTAATGTAACGCAATACCGCTGATTGTCACAAATAGGCAAAGGACCAATGATGTCTAAGTGAATTTCTGCGAAGCGTTGCGAAGTTAATTGATAAGATCCTAGAGGTGAAACGGTGTGTCTTGAAATTTTGGATTTCTGACAAGCTAAACAGGATTGTGCCATAGTTTTTGAATCTTTCGTGATGGAGGGCCAGATGGCATTTTTCGTCAATAATTTAGTTGTTGCTTTAATTCCAGGGTGTGAAAGATTATGAAAGGCTTCAAAAACTTTTTTCCGAAATTCAATTGGAATAAGAAGTCTCATCGGGCAGTTCACAACCGACATCCAACACATATCAGGCATAGATAATGTCGTCGCAGATACACTTTCCCTCATTAATCTAATTTCTATTCCTGAAAGTATAGATTATGCACAAATTGCGGATGCCCAAATCAGTGATGTCGAGCTTAAAGATCTTATACGCGATAATTTAACTTTAAAGTTTGTCCAAGTTCCGTTGAGTTTTAACTCTAACAAAAATATATATTGTGATATTGCTGTCGAAATATCACAATATATATTTTTGTTAGAGTTAAAACTCAACGGAACTTGGACAAACTTTAAAGTTAAATTATCGCGTATAAGATCTTTAAGCTCGACATCACTGGTTTGGGCATCCGCAATTTGTGCATAATCTATACTTTCAGGAATAGAAATTAGATTAATGAGGGAAAGTGTATCTGCGACGACATTATCTATGCCTGATATGTGTTGGGTGTCGGTTGTGAACTGCCCGATGAAATCCAAATGTCGGAATTGACGCGGTGATGCCTTTTCCGGATTCTGACAAAAAGCGTAGAAAAGTGGTTTATGGTCCGTAAACAACGTAAACTGTCGACCTTCCAAAAGATATCTGAAATGCTTGATGCCAGAGTACGCTGCTAACAACTCTCTGTTATAAGCACTATATCTTTGTTGCGTTTCATTAAGACGAACCGAGAAGAAGCTGAGTGGTTGCCAAATATCGCCGATATACTGTTGAACTACTGCACCGATAGCTGTGTCCGAAGCGTCTACCATGATAGCGAGTTTAGCTGTAGATGAACGGTGTGCAAGAAGAGTAGCTTTACACAATTTCTCCTTACAATTGTCGAAGGCATCAATGGACTCTGCTGACCAATTAATTGGAATTTTACTATTTTTCTTATAACCTTTAAGAAAATCATTAAGTAAGATTTGATCAGCCGCGGCGTTTGGAATGAAACGTCTGTAGAAGTTAATCATCCCCAAAAATCTTTTGAGTTGATTAACCGTTAACGGACGTTCAAAATTTTTGATGACTTCAACACGTTCTGGAACAGGTAAAATGCCATTTGCATTAACAAAATGTCCTAAGAATTTAACTTCAGGTGAAGCGAAGACACATTTTCCAGGATTGATTATTAAACCGTTGTCTGATAATTTTTGGAAAACTAGTTCGACATGCGCGTGATGTTCCTCGAAAGTTTTAGACGCTATCAGAATATCATCTAAGTAGATGAATGCGAAATTAAGTCCCAACAATACGGAATGCATGAATCTCTGAAAAGTTTGTGCTGCATTCCTGAGACCAAAAGTCATTTTAGTGAATTCAAATAAACCGAAGGGAGTCGCAATAGCGGTTTTTGGAATATCAGACGGTTCAATAGGAATTTGATGATAAGCTTGGACAAGATCAAGAGTCGAAAAACTGTATATCCTTCAAGCTGGTACGAAAAATATTGAAGATGTGGAATAGGATAACGATCAGGAATAGTAACACGATTCAGACTTCGGTAATCTCCACATGGTCTCCAATCTCCATTTTTCTTCAAGACAAGATGCAAAGGACTAGACCATGCACTATTACTTCGACGACAAATTCCTAGTGCCATCAGATTCTCGAATTCCTGTGTTGCAATCGTTAATTTATCAGGTGCCAAACTTCTAGTTTTACAAGAAACCGGTGGTCCAAAAGTTTGCAGCCGATGAGTGATCATATGCTTAACTGGTTTGACGTTTAGAGAGTTTGTCATAATTTCTGAGAATTTAGAGAGAAGTTGCTGGATTTGATTATTCACCTGGGATTTGTCTAGTTGAGACAGTGTTGACTCGGCTGTGAGAGAGATAGAACCAACAGTAAACAATGATGCCGTTGGATCTAGAAGACGATGTTTGCCAAGATCAACTATCAATCCAGAACTTTTAAGGAAATCAACTCCAATAATGGGCAGCGAGACATCTGCCACTATAAATTCCCACTTGAAATTACGCCGTAACCCAAAATCTAAATTTAGAATTTTTGTTCCATAAGCTTTAATTTGCGTTCCATTCGCAGCGAATAATTTGGAGGTAGTTAATGCCTGCGGAATGTGACAAATTTTGAGTGGAACAACCGAAAAGTCAGCACCAGTGTCTATTAGAAATGCAACTCTTGAATAGGCATCATGAATTAATAGACGACTGGTAGTAGGTTCATCAGTAACGGTCGTCACGTCCTGATGAACATTTAAAAATCCTTCTTGATCGACTGACCTCCGCAGGTTTTATCATAAAATTTACAGACAGGCTGGCATTTCTGAGCCTTTTCACCGAACCGAAAATGATAAAAACATAAATCGAATTTTGGGTTAACCCGACCTCTAGATCTCGAACGAGAATTTGTTTGTTTTCTATTGTGTGAACGAGATCGAGATCTAGGGTTAACCATAGATTTAATTTCAGCTAAAATTTTAATTTTGAAATCTTCTAATTTTGCGTCTAAATTAGATGCATCAGAAATGCCAGTTGGATTGACATACCCGTTAGATGCTGCAGACGAGGATGGGCCGAAAGAGTTACACGATTTAACGGCATTTAACCCTAACGGTGGCATTACCTCCATCATATTATCTGCCCGTGCTGCCAACACATCTAACGTTACGTTGTTTTCAAAAGTGGTCAGGATAACTTGAACCTGCGAAGGCAACCTCTTCATCCAAAGTTGTCTGAGCAACTTGTCGTTGAAATTCCTGCCAGCGCTCAAACGTATCTGACTTAGTAATTGAGACGGCTTTTTATCCCCCAAAGTCAGGTTCGTCAGGACGTTATTTAGGCGTGACATCTCTGACTCGCCTAACACGCGAATCACTTCCTCTTTAAACACCGAGTAAGGAAGTGTACCCTTATCGCGGAAAATTAAATCCGCGAAGCGATCATGCAGTCTCGCATCCAATGCCCCCACTGCATGAGAGAACCTGGTGGTCTCCGACCTGATGTTCGCGACAGCGAACTGCGATTCAAGAATCGTAAACCAAACGGCCGGATTCTGACCATACAACGGTTGTGGAGGTCGGAATCGGACCGCTCCAATCTCCAAATTTGGATTTTGGACCCCAGTCCAACCAGATCCTGAACCAGACTGCCCAGACGACTGAGCAACTCCTGGATCCCTGAATAAATTTTCAGCTTGCACAAACAATTGAAATTGTTCTGCGAATAAATTTTGTAGTTGCGATGCAGAATTAATTGGATCTGCAGAACTTGCATCTCCATAATCCTCGTCATTTACCGGAGAGTTGGATGGAGTATCAGACGACATTTATAAACTTAAATAGAAAAGCGAAACAAAAATGCGAAATCGAGTAGAGGAAAAAAAATGAAATAAATAAAATGCCGGAGTTAATTTTAATTTTTAAATAAAATTTTATTATTAAATTTGAGGCAATGAACTCAATAAAATTAAAGAAAAAAAAACTTACCCGATCTACACACGTTTACAATTGTTGCCCAGTGTCCTGCTGATCGCTCGTTACCCAATAGATTCGGCAGATATTTCCGCACTCGACACCAAAATCCACAGCACAAGACTGAATGAAACCGTTTAAGAATAAAATGGTTGCAAAATACAGCTGATTACGAATAGGGAAACACACAGATCCCGTCGTGGTCACCAATTTGTGGGTAGATTGATTATCCCTCGACCCACTATTTATATATTCACTCTGTGTGTCCTGCTCTCGTTTTGTACTGGTTCTAAAGGTGACTACCTTTATTTATCTTTTGATGTTCACACTAAATAAATTTTCACAACTTTTTAAACTTTATAAACGTGCTAAGGCTTTATTTTTTAAAAATGAAAATATAAATTAAATTCAATATCGACTTGTGCTTTTTGTGTTTTTTTTTATAATAATGGAAAAAATAAAAAAACATAATAATTTTGTTTTTCGCACAACCTACGATGGTAGACCGGGTTTATTTATCCTTCCATAATTTTAGAGAGTTCATTTGTAATTAATAAATTTGACAATTTAATTTGACATTTAAGTCTATAAACATCGCCACAAGTGTATGATCATTTTTGTTGCAAAAAATTCTTGATTTTTTTATTTTTTTTTATTATAAACGGTAAATTAATTTTTATTTTGTATTTTTTGATTTGTTAATTTGTAAAATAATTTAATCTAATTAAAAACTGCAAAATAAGCTTTAATTCCTTATATTTTGTAAATTTTTCTCAAAAATCAGAGTGTATGATGACTTTCGTTAAAGCTGTGTTCCAATGGAGACAATTTGCTACTCACAAGTACTTGTGAGTAGATAACCAAAGGAACGGGCAAAATTATGACAGCAACATATTTTGTTATACAAAATTAAATTTGTTTGAATATTTGTATACAATTTGGTGTCAAAAATTGAACATACCATGAAGGCGAAGCCTTAATCTGTGCATACGCCGGCAGGAAAGAGGTTTTAATTGAGGTTTTAATAGTGACAATGTTAATAAAATTAATTTACTTATATTTATACAAATTTTATTGTAATTTGGTAATCATTTTCCACAAAAATCCCTTATTGTCAATCAATCGAATATAAACAAACAAAAAATTGTAAAAAATCTAACATTTCAACATAACCTAACCATCACAAAGCCATCTCTTAGATTTTTTGAAACTAATATACCTACCGTCAAATTTATGCGTAACAGCTTTCAACATCTACACCATCGTTTGAGTATGAGTAGCTGCGAGTAGATACAAGTACTTGTGAGTAGTTTGCTTTCTCCATTGGAACACAGCTACATAAAAAAAGAAACTCGCAAAGAAATTAAATGTGAACGGCGGTTGATTTTTTGAAATCATTGAATTACGACCAAAGAATCATAGTGTGGCGGGGCTCATAGGCTCTTTCATTGAATTGGTATTGCCCTACGAATTACCTGAAAATTGTAATTATATTTTGACATTTCTATTTTTGTTTATAAAAATCATAAAAATATTCTCAGTCGATGCAAACAGCATTTAAGTGAATTTGTATTTGATTTGGCTTATTGGATTTTGAATTTTTATAAATTAAAATATTTGCGAAAACTAATAAAATAACAATTTGAAGTATTTAATTTCATTAGCGAGATTATAGTGATAATTGTTCAAAATGTTGAATGTTCCTCTCAGCGATAAAAAGGTATGTTGAAATTGTTACTTTTTAACCTTGAAATGTCCTATCTTGAAAAATAAGATTACCTTTACTGTTTTTTAATTTACTTTTAATGATGAAGTGTTTCATAATATGTACTTTGGTTATTTGAATTTTGAAGTATTCATTTTTATGGGTGACCAATGTCTTGTTTTGTGTAATTACTTTATATCTCAAATTAAATTGGGAGGAATATTCGTTAAACGGCGAAAAGTGTTCTAAACTTTGTTTCATAAAGAGATTCAGCATATAGCTATATTTTGATTGATTGGTGTGTGGCCAAACCAAGCAAGATTCCCGATTGATGCAGGGCCCATCCCATCCGCACACTTTATTACATATAACAAGATGGAGGGGTATGATAGGTATATTTAAATATAACCGGATGGACCAGAAATATAACAGAATTGACCCGGTTTCAGACACGTAAGTGGTCAATAGTTAATAAATTGTTAATAAGAAAAACTGACATCAATTTGGCGTTAAGTATAATTTTGATAACGATATCGTGTGCAGTTTTTTCGTGTCGATTGTGTTGACGCTTGACAGAATATTTCATTGTGCCTGATGTTTTTGGCGAAGAAAAAGTGCGAGGATGCCAAAAAAAACTTGCTAAGTATGATACCTTAAAAAGTAAAGAGCAATGTTAAGTATGTACTAAGTATATGTATATATTTAGTAACGTATTTACTTTTTAATATATGGTTTAAACACGTGCAACGGAACCCTTATAGGATAATCTTTCATTTGATAGTCAGCCCAGCCATACGCCTAGATACGAATGCACAGATCATTCATTGGGAACATATTTTGTGATCATTGTGGCATTTGAGGGCACCGATTTATAAAACGCTCATCAAACCATATAATAAATTGCTTGCAATTGCTATATTTGTTTAAACGAATTGACTATATTGCGCTAAACAAAAATCAGAAGGTAGAATATAAATTTTAGGCAGGTAGTTGTTTTTATGGATTTTTGGTAGAAGTGTTTTTAATGGGGTTTGTCGATTTTCGGGCCAATAGTGGTTTCCAATGAATAATGTGTATTCTTATCTGTACGTCCTCGAAACAGGTATACTATACTCGGGTAGAACGAAATTACATTACCGAGATGGAGAAAAAAAGCTGCATGCAATTAAAGGTTTTTGGCACGGAGTGAGCGTATAGGTCATGCACGGAGTGAGCGTATAGGTGTAATGATTTTTGAAGTGTTGAAGCGGACATGCAGCAGCAAGTGGTAACTGGAATGTTGTCCAATATTAAACAAACGCTGATTTCGGGCCAGCGACTAGTGGATAGGTCGACGATAGACGAAGCTTCCTACGATTGATAATTTTTTTCAACCTTAGGAAACTACCTTTTATATCTTCACCACAGAATTTATCATAGCTTCAATTATATTTTATTTAGCCACTCATTATTATTAGTACTTCACAAACAAATAAAAAAACCGATTTTGCGCATACGCATAACACTTCAGAAGAAAACTTAAAGAAAACAATATTCAACGGAAAAATTTCGAAAGCTACACAGCTGACTAAACAATAAAATTAACAACATTACTTTATATGATTTAACATTTAATATAGAATAATAACTAAATGAATAATATAGGCATACAATAAACAATTGTAAATATTTATATTTTAAATTTAACTATAGGTATAAATAAAAATAATAGTTAAATAACAAATTTTAAATACATAATTGTAAATAAATAATATATAAGTTAATAAAATTTGTATAAAAATATAATTATTTGTAACGAGTATATAAATTAAATACAAAAAACGGTACAAAAAACGGAAGCAAACCGGGATTATGAGAACTTGGCACAGAATATTGATTTGGCTCTCTAAACTTGGCAAGCGACTTCGATGAAATAAAAATTCTCTTGAAATCTCCGAGCTTTACACGTATTTGGACCAATAATCCTCGATTTTCTTTAGATAAATTAATTTTTTTAGTTTTTCGCTGATTTGCTTGCGTATGCTCGGTTGCTATTATTGTTTATTTCAACAAACTCGAACTGTGACACGGTATACTAATCGGCACCAAAGACATTAATAATATTGACTAGTAATAATTAAATGTCAGGTGAGTAAATTTCAAAGAAAAAAGAGATAGTCAAAAAATAATCAGTACTGTATTAAGCATTTTTATTAACGAATATGAATGAAGTTAATTACTTGTAGAATTAGAATTTTGTCTATAATAATAATCAACCTTCAAGAATTTTATAATATTTTTTTAAACCACAACTGGTTTATGAGTCTTACACAAAATACTTAATCGAATTTATACAACAAAATTATTTCGAAAAAGCTATTCAACTATTCCATATAATTCATAAAACCGAACTATTCACTGTTTAACAAATAATCGTATTTAATTATAATTATACATATTTTATAATTAAAATATTTAAAATACTGAAAAAATGCGCCATTTTGTTACCACATATATAATTGAAAACGTTTTCGGTACGGGACTGGCGGAATCTATTGTGCATAATTCATATCATCCACAACAAATAGTTTTTTTTCCGATACATTTATTTTAATAACACAAATTTAGAAACACACAAATTTGATCACAAATTGTATTCAACATACAAATTTCATCATAAATTGCATAAAATTTTCAAATAGTTCTATTTTGAAAGAAAAACAACCAGAAACAAAAGCTTTATGTTGTGGATGATATAGAAATCAAAGACAGAGATATAAATAGAGTTTTATATATACATCTCGTCGTAACTGTCCACGCATGAAATAGACGATTTTGGAGAAAAAGCACGTTACTGGTCTAGCCGATACAATATATGTATTATTGACTCATGGTTTAAATGGAAAATCTTCTTTGATTCTCTGCGGTAGCAAAACTAATAATTATATTGAGCTTCGATTTTTTTTCGAAAATAAGATGTAATAGGAATAAACATTATTGTATTAAATTTGTATTGCTGATTATAATTTACTCAACATTTCAACATGTTTTTTTATTGTGTTCTATAACAACATTATTTATGTTTGAGTTTATACATGTAAACAATTTTTCTTAAATATATACCGTCTTATTTCGGGAAATAAATTCACTCGTGGACAAAATTAACGCATATTTTTTTGTAATAAAAATTCCACTGGTCAATTTCAGTGGAGCTGGTATCAAATGATCCCAAATTTAGTTTGATTAATTTAGTAATGAGTAGCGTTCTCCAACTCTTCTGTATACAAGATTACGTCCATCTGGCTTCCATTCTGGTCTCATCTGAAAAGAGAACAGTGTCCCATTGATCAGTTCCCCAATTTGCATGAGTATGAGCAAATTCTAAACGACTGGATTTGTGAGAAGAAGCCATGGAAATTTTAATGGCCGTTTTGGAGTTAGGTTCACTTCTTTTAATCTTCGTCTAATTGTTCTGACACTAATGCACTAAGCAACTCATTTTTCAGTTGAGTAGCAGTACGCTTTCGATCTCGTAAAGAATTAATTTTTAAAAATCGGTCGTCATGCTCGATTGTGCACCTCTTACGTAATTGTCCGGGTTTTCTTTTATATTCTCCGGTCTCTTGATATCGGTTAAGTATTCGTGAAACCGAAGACTGGTTCATTCCTAATTGTTGTGCGATTTGTGCTTGAGTATAATCTTCCTGATACAATGTGACGACTTTAACCGCCTCCAGCTCATGAAAGGGTGCAATATTACAATATATCTAGTGATACTGCATTTACAAATAATTGATATGCAATGGATCAAAAGCCGAATGTTGCGTTGAATTTCAAACAACATGCACTTTTGAGTAAGTATTTTTGAACAATTTAATTGATTGGCTTGCAGTAGACTTTGCAATCAGAAGGTGCTTTCAGATAAAAATGTATGGTACTATTATTTGACACTAGTAGTTTTAAAATTGACTAGCGGGATTTTTTCTCATTACATAAAAAAATATGCGTTAATTTTATCCACGAAATTTCTATTCAAAGTAAGAGACAAATGATTTATTTTACATTTATCGGTTGGTACAAAATTTTAATAAAAGCAATCAAGTATGTGATTTATTTCTATGTCATAACAAATAATTTAAAATACCTTTTCGACATAAATATTTCTTATTTTTGAGTTTATCGTCGAAATCCGTTTTTGAATTATTTAATTTGTTCATTTTTGGTTGCTTGTATTATAAAAATAAAAAATCAGCCCGCCATTTAAGTCTACCAGTTTATTGAAGTGTGAGAGTACAAAAAAAGAAGAGCTCGTCTGAGACCTAAAGCCCCTGAAGACAAAACAATCCTAAACAACTTCTTTAGTGAGGTTCCTGGCGTTGGCAAACAAGTGTCTTTAGTGAGATTCCTGGCGTTGGCAAAACAGTCCCTTGAGTTTCCTAGTTCCGCTTGGAAGCTGATGTTTTCGATGCATATCTCCGCGCTAAGAAAACCACGACAAAGGTATTTTGTCGTGGTTTTCCTAGCGCGGAGATATTCTGCTAGAGTGATTATAGTGTTGCGAGCCAACCATTTTTCACGATGCGTTCGTTTATTTTCGACGACCCTGCGGTATTGGTGTCATCGAACCAATAATTGCGGGGCCTCGGAGGTCTTCTTCCGATGGTATTTTGCGCCGCGGTGGTTATGGCTGACTGTATAGCGTGCCACTGCTCCTAGATGTTGAGGGGAGCTTCTTCATTGTTATGGGGCCGGTCTAAATAATTAGTGACAGCTGATTGGTAACTCTGCAGTGACGCTTGGTTTTTTAGAGCATCGATATTCCATCGAACGGTCTTTTGTGCTTGTCTGTTAAACGTAGATGACAGTTTGCACTTATATTTAAATATGACAAGCGCATGATCGCTGTCCATGTCGGCACCTCTGTAAGATCTAACGTCAGATATGCTGGTGTGTTAGACATCATAACGTGATCGATTAGGTTTTCCGTTCTTCCATCATTCGATCTCCACGTAACTTTGTGGATTCTCTTATGTGGGAAAAACGTACTTGATACAACTAAGTTGTACGTTATTGCCAGGTCGGTGACGCGTTGGCCGTTGTTATCACTAGTTAAGTGCAGGCTGTTAGGGCCGACGTGCGATGTATTTTCTGCACTCCTACCGTTTTTTGCATTAAAGTCGTACGTATCTTCGGTGGGTACATGCGCATTAACGATCGTGATGTTAAATTTCTCAGTCCGAAGTCTGATCGTGCATATCCGCATGTTGATATAGCGGAAATCGATGGTATGATGCATCACGCGCCTATGGATGAGGAATCCAACTCCAAATTGTCCTCCGTTCTGATGGCCGCTGTAATGAAGAGTGTAACCATTGGTGATGGCATGGATCCCACTCCCAGACCATCTAAGCTCTTGTAATGCAAGTACGTCTAATGTGTAACTCTTTGCTTGGTTCGATAGGTTCTGGAGATCTCCAGGTAAGAGGCTAAGCACGTTCCATGTTCTCACTTTTAAAGCGTTGTCCGTGTACAATTTCTGAGGTCGATTTTCTAATGAATCCGATATGGTAATCCGTGGCCTTTGATTAGGGTTCATAACTTAACTGTTTTTATGAGGGAAGGTTTTTGGCCTTCGGCACAACCCGCTTGTTACGTGCGTGGGTCACGTACTGGTGAGAATCTTAAGGCATCCAGTCCTACCTTGAACACATTTATATAGCGAGCCGCTTGATATAAGACAGACGCCCGCTTCAGCCGCTGCTAACCCGGAAAACACGCTGGTTTGGTATTGGTTTTCAGGCGCCAATGGCTCGCCCTGACATGTAGTGTCCATGACTATAAACAGGATTTCCTCTGCTCGTCTCCACTACACCGCCAGATTCATTTAGTGTTATCCAGGGAGCACCGGCGAGGAGGTATAAATCTAGGACTTCGCTGCCGTTGACCACCAGTTGCTTGATAAATTATACTACTACGGATTTCAGGCGGATTCCTACGAATTAATTGAAAGTTACTTAAATAACCGCCAGCAATATGTCAAAATTATGGACACGACTAGTAACGCTCTGGCTGTGACTTCGAAGTCCTTCAGGGCAGCGTTTTAGAACCATTATTGTTCTTAATTTAAGGATATCACAAATTCGTCCTTAATTGAGACTAGCGACCCACTCTCAATAATTAGCAGTATGGAGCAAGACATGAATATTTTACTGGAATACTTCAAATCAAATGTTATTTCGTTAAATTTAACCAAAACAAAATTTATCATTTTTTACTCACCTCGCAAACGCCCAGTTAATGTATTATCTTTTAATATAAATAATATTGTTGTTGAGAGTGGAATATTTTAAATACTTAAGGGTAACATTTGATTCTCGTATGCTTAGGATGGACACATAAAACAATAAGTAGTAAAATGGCTCCTTTGGTAGGCCTTGTCAGAAGACTTTCTTATTACGTGCCCTAATACGTATTGAGAATAATGTATTGTGTGTTTATTCACTCTCGTATTTCCTACGGAATTATTGTTTATGGTAATGCAAATTGGAGTAAATTAGAAAAAAAAATCAAAGAATGCAACATAAAAGTGTCAAAGCTATTCTAAAACTTCCTTCACTTTTTAATTCGTTGCGTTTGCGTCTATATGAAACGGAGTCCAAAGGTATTTTGCCCATAGGTGCATTGTATGATTACCAGGTGGCGCTTTTCATGTGCAAGACATTAAAAGTATTTTCTTTTCTATCTAATTTGGAATTATGTAGTTCTAGTCATAATTACCATACCAGAACTGCCAATAACATACGTGGTGGGATCTATCACAAATGAATACGGGCGGAAGTCAATAAGGTTTTCTGACCCAGCAATATATAATAAACTGCCAGAATCATTAAAGAATTTAATGAATTTTCATTATTTTAGGAAGAATTGTAAAGCACTTTTGCACTTATACATAGCACTTATGCAATTGTACACTTATAAATCATTGATTGCATCATTGATGCTGTACATATTTACTTGAGACATTTACAACAACAATTGCACTGAACAATTCCTAAATGGAATTAGTTAAATCCATTTTTTTAGAATTATTTAATTCCAATTCCAATTTTTAATTTACGTACTATCCGAAAAATGTCGACGTGGTTGGTATTTTTTATATTTTATTCTAAAATGTTATCACCTGGTAAAGTTACATTTCATATTCCCATCAACAAATAGTGTAATTATAATAATTATATAATTGGATAATTCGCAATATATTTTGACAACTGTCCGGTGCCAATCAAAATTAAATCTAAAAATTCTTTTTGGTGTTTCCTTGGGAATAAAATAAATCCGAATTAAATTTTTATCAAGTAAAGACAGGGGCCTAACTATTGAATTCGACATTCATTTTCGAAGGCTATCGTTTTCGGGTCTAGGTCGAAATTGCATATTTTAAAATGACATTTTTACAATACACAAAATTGCATTTTTCAACACTGCATATTTCTAAACTGCATAAGGTACGAAAGGACATAGGTACAAAACGGCATTTTTCAAAACTTCATTTTTCAAAACGGCATTTTTCTAAACTGCATTTTTTAAAAAGACATTTTACAAAATGGCATTTTTTAAAACGGCATTTTTCAAAATTGCATGTTTCAAAACGACATAGGTACAAAACGGCATTTTTCAAAACGGCATTTCTTAAAACGACATTTTTTAAAAAGACATTTTTCAAAACGGCATTTTTCAAAATTTCATTTTTCGAAACGACATAGGTAGAAAAATTTAGGTGAAGGAGAATATTATATGCATACTAAATCTTCAAATAATTTCTAATTTCCATGAAGGTCCTTTCTTATAACATACCTATACTAAACCTAAACATGTGAAATTAAATCTTACTCGACTAAGAAATAATCAAGTTCCTTTTCATTTGACTTTCTTCTAGAATTTAATCCAAGAATCATTCACAAATGTTCAAAATTTTCATTCATCTCAAATTTCATCGTGTAATAAATAACCGTACCTTTTGGTCATATTCCAGAAATTAATGAAAAGATCATTCTAGATTCATAATCGATTAAAATATTTCATTCTGTCTTGTGCAGTTTTGTACCTATGCCGTTTTGAAATATGCAGTTTTAAAAAATGCAATTTTGTACCTTATGCCGTTTCGTACCTTATGCAGTTTTGAAATATGCAGTTTTGAAAAATGCAATTTTGTACCTTATGCAGTTTTTAAATATGGCGTTTTGAGAAATGCAATTTTAAAATATGCAGTTATGAACGGATCCCATCGTTTTCCTATAGTAGACAAAAGAAGAAAAATGAAAAATATATGAAATTTTTATATTCTTTTCCCTTTTGTTTCTACGCTTGCTATAAGAAAACGATCACCGTCGAAAATGAATGTCGAATTCAATAGTTAGGCCCCAGCTTATATTGATTAATTCTGAGGAAAACTTAGTGAATTAACTTACTGTTATTTTATATTATAATTTTATTTTCTTATTATAAATATAAATTTAGTATTATTATTTGTATAAAGCCTTTATTTTGATTTATAATGTTAATTTCCCTTAAGAGCGTAATAGCTGTCTCATGCAAATATCTGGACACGATTAGGGATGTTATACAGAATGCGCTCCTGATCGTTACGAAATGGGCCAGCAAATGTGGATTAGGGATCAACCCTTCAAAGACAGAGCTGGTACTATTTACTAACAAATATAAAATTCCGGTAGTTATCCCTCCTACCGTGAACGACATTGCTGACAGCGAGATTTCTGGGCATAATCTTAGACAGTAAGCTCAGCTGGAAGCCTTGTTATTGTGGAAAGGGTGAATAAGGCTAATGTAGCCATTTACTCGTGTAGGAACGCCATAGGGAAGAGACGGGGTCTGAAACCAGAGCTGGTACACTGGCTCTATACGGCAGTGGTACGACTTGTGCTGACGTATGGGGTGGGCGTGTAGTGGCCAGCTCTGGAGAAGGTAACATATAGGAAGATGATGGAGAAGGTGCAAAGAACGGCCTGTAGGATTATAAGCGGGGTGCTAAGGTCAACACCTACACGCGCTTTAGAGGTTATGTTCCACCTTATTCCAATCGAATTTTTTGGTAAGCAGATGGCAGCCAATGTGGCTACGAGACTCTCGGCTGTCTCCCAGTGAAAGTGTCTTCAGGCGGGACACTCGACGATAGTTAGATCGCTTAGGGAAGAACTGGCGAATCTAGATTATATGAAACCAACGTGGTGCTTCGATTAAGGTTTCCGGACCATCTGTCCTTCGAGAGAATCCTGGAGGAACGGATCAATACTGGAAAACGAGGCACTGCAATTTTACACTGACGGTTCTAAGCTAGATAGCAAGGCAGGAGCCGGAGTCTTCTGTGAAAAGCTTAATGTTAATATTTCCTTCGTCTCCCTGACTACTGCAACGTGTAACAGGCTGAAGTGGCGGCGACACGCGAAGTCGGGACATGGTTGAAGCATAACGTGGTACCGTGAGGGGTATCACAATTTATGTGGACAGTCAGGCAGCGGTCAAGTCGCTAGAGGCGGTTTGTCTGAAGTCACGGGTTGCGCTGGATTGCCGATCATCTCTTAACGAGATGAGCGAGTATATCAGCATCCAGATAATCTGGGTCCCTGGTCACTCGGACGTCACGGGAAACTGCAGGGCAGACAAACTAGCTAGTTACGGTACGACTCTCTAGATGCAGCCGGAAAGGGCAGGTCTGGGGAGGCCTATAGCAGCGCTCAAATCGGCGCTCACGTGCAGGGTAGCAAAACAGGTTTGGCTAAAACTGGAACTGCGGCGCTCCAAAGCACTAGTATCCCTGGGAAAACGAGAGGTAGGATTGGTCGTAGGGATACTGACAGGACACTGCCTTTTTGGGGAACATGCGAGAAGGCTGGGTCTACAGACGAATGACTTTTGCAGAAGTTGTTTGGACGAAGAGGAGGAAGAGACGTTAGATCACTTCCTATGCTCGCGTCCGGCACTATCATGCAGAAGGCATAAGTATTTAGGTGTGTATGGGGTATGGACAGCTTTTCAGAACTCGCGGGCTGTGGAGTGCGAGATATTTTACGCTATATAAGTAGCTCTGGATAGTTTCAGCGGGAGTAAAGTCGATATAGGATCCTGTGGTATCACAATGGGCCACTATTAGCCTAAGTGTGCGATAGCAGCCACTCTAACCTAACCTAACCTAACCTATGTTGTTTGATTTTTATTTGTTTGTTGTTGTATCGAATACCGCAAGTACTTGTAAGTGCGAAAAATGTGTATTGGGTAAAGGGTCGATGGGAAAGCACAAAAATGACAAAAGCAAAACATAACCTACAAATGTGTAGATTATTTGTTCCTGTATATTATTAACTTTTTAATAAAAAAATATCGACATCGGAATTTTATTAGCACTTCACATATGACATTCAATTATATTTTAGTCAGGAAAATACTACACATAATCACCTAGCGGACAAATTTATCGTAAATGCTTTCAACTACTCATAATAAAAAGGTAGAACAGTTGTAAGTACCTATGTAGTTAATTTAGCAAAGACAAAAACCTTTATTGCTTATAAGTAAGTCGATTGGAAAGCAACTAATATCTGCGAATTTTTTGGTTGGTTTGTGATCGGTTCTGAGATTTTATTATGATTATATTTATCGATTATTTGTTTAAATTTGACTAACGACTAATTTAAGATTTTTTCGGCTTTTCGGACAAAATATTATGTTTATAACTTTTCTAGTCATAGAAAACAAAGTTTTGTAAACATTGTATAGATGCCATTAAAAATAATATTTTGTCCGAAAAGCCGAAAACTCTTAAATTAATTATCACGGACGATTATGAAAAGGTTTTTCACTAACGACGTTTGATTTAAAATTCTTTCACATATTTCTTTGTGGTTTGCTGTCTATTTTTTAAAATAGACTATGGTTTACTACATATGTACTTTGTTGCCGCATATTCATTTTGTTTGGCGTATTCGAACTCGCTGGCTTCGGCTATTAGTATTTCTACCGGTGTTGTTCTAGTAAGTTCTAAACAATTTTTAATTCCTGCATTCTGAATGGCTTGCATTAATTTAACTATCGTTTTATTGGCCACTGTAAATACTGCTGAATATTTGCGAAGTAATGTGCTTCCCCCTTCCTGTACGCAGATGCTTTTAATAAATTTATTATTTTTTGTATTTGGGTTTTTATTATTTTGTTTTGCTCATTCCCTTTTAGTTTATTAATGATAGTGATTCCCAAAAGTTTAGTTTTAACTATTTTCCAATTTTCTATTCTCCATTTTTACAGTTGTGAATTTGTTCATGTTGGAGTTGAAATTAATAACTTTTGTTGTTTCTGGATTTATTTTGAAGTTAATGTTTGTTAATTGGTCTATAAAGGCCGATTTATATTATCCGTTCCATTCAGTTCCTACACATACGAACGGATAATATAAATACTCCTATAGAAAATACATGTAATAATCTTTTTTTTTTGTTTAACACGTTACGTGCAGGAACTGAAAGGAACGGATAATATAAATCGGCCTTAATAGTTAATTTTTGTTAATTGGTATACAAAATACTTTAAACAGTTATTAGCGCCATTTTTTCCAATTGTTGATAATTTCTAGCTATACGAATATTGTCTGCAAATTGTATTAATTCTATGTTGTTAGATTTTTTTTGACCAGTGAGGTTATATTTTTGTATATCTCTCTTTAATTTATTGTTGTTTGGTCAACTTTTACATCTTTTAATTTATTGATTTTTTATTTATATTATTGAATCGGTGAAGTGTAATTAATTTAATATCTAGCGCCGACTCGATTGAATTATGTAGATCTTGTCGTTTTTGAGAGAGATCCTTCATTTAGTACAATATATAATATTGATGAGTTGTGATGATATTTTCTATAACATTATGTTGTCCTAATTTATCTGTATATCGATTTTGTCTCGTGAATTACTCATTTAAAATGAGTGAAGTACAAAAAATTGAATACGTACACAGTGTTTAATACACAATTATGTCTTCGTATTTGTATTTTTCTTTTGTTTGTATTTGTGTCATTTGTATGATGAACAGTACCAAAATAACGCGATCCGGGCGAATCGGTTTAATTGTTATGGTGCTTATTTCCTTTTCTCAACACATTACGTCTGCTCTCGAGCTGTGGAGTATCATTATTTAACATGCTAATATATTTTATATTTAATTTTTTTTTATCATAAATTAATTTTATATGTTTTAATAAAATTTTATAAATAAATTTATTTTAAATTTCATAAATTTTAAAAATAAAATGTTAACTGTAAAAAAATCGAAAATACGTAAACAACACAAAAATATGGCGTTTACAATGGTTAACTCTTTGAGTGCCAAAAAGCACGATCGTGCTCCTCAATACACTAGCCGAAATCACGTAGGCACTCAAAGGGTTAATATGAATAAACAAAAAAAGAATGACACATGGTTTGCATATGCAGTAAAACAATCATACGCACGCACAAAACTAACACAAACACAAATGCTACTACTATATCTTTCCGATTACACTCATTTCGTTTCACGCATTTGAGACAAAATCCGTATACTGGTTTGCTTGGTTGGCCCCACAAATTGTTGCGTACATTTATGTCACCGAGATATTGCTGTATTTTCATATTTAATTTTTAGGTTAGGTTCAGCAATAAATTTAATTTAGCAAAGAACGCTCTTGGAAGTGATATTTTCCATGAAAGGTTTTTTGTAGTGATGTTGAAAATTTTAGCATTTACAAAAAAACGACAAAAAATTAAAAGATTCAAATAAATTTGAAGATTAAATTTTCAAGGGTTGTCCTAGTTGGTTTTTTGAAATTTAAGCGGGAATAGTGGTTGTTGATTATACAGTGCAGTTTTTACCCAAATTCCGATTAGTTTAATTTTTCGCTTTGGAAATCAAATGTCTTGCAGTCGAGATCTATGTACAATATATACGAAGAAAAAGAAAGTCGAGTTTTGGCCACAATACATTCATTCCTCCATTTTAAAAAAACTCTTGGTTCACGGAATTCTTAAATGATGATTATCGGAATGTGGTTACTATTTGATTATCTCGCTCAGTGCCATGTCTTTTAATGAATTGGTAGGCGGAACTGCGTTAATCTCTGATTATACAATGAGTCTGATGCCTCACTGAATTATATTCGAGTATTCTTTAGACTATCGGTAAAGACTTCTTGTTGCTCTTGACTGCACGTTTTTAATTTAGAATAGACTCACTTTACGTTTATTATATAGCTTGCATTATTGAACCAGATGATAAATAGCAACCCTAAAATCTCGATGCTCTTAGGGAGAAGAAATAGTTTTAAAGCCCAATTTGTTGTCTTTAATAAAACTGTAATATTGGATTGATAAAATTACGGTTTCGTCGGCTTATCCATTTGATGAACAGAGTAATCGAAAATAATCAAATGTGGTTTTCAACTTTTGAATCTTTATCGTCTCATCCTTGACAGTTTTGTAAATTTCATGAAGGGATTATTCACCTCATTTAACTGGTTTTTGGAACGGCTCCTCCTTTCCAAGATTAGAATTTTCTGATTGGTCATTTTTAATATTCGGAAATGAAAAACCATTCTTGATACAATTCTACATCGTGCAGTGCCACAGATATACCACAGATTGAGGCTGTATAAAATGGCATTTATGTATTATTCATATATTACCAAGCATTTCATTTAACTATTCGACATTTACTACATTTACTAAAACTAAAGTGAAAACTTTCAACATTCTACTAAATACGACCCTTATTTACTAATGTATTTTTGGAAATTAATTGTATCAATAAAGTTAAATTGTTTCGAAAATTACATCACTGATGCAATCCATAAAAATGATAAACAATTTGCTTTGTTTTCTGTATTACAATGCCTAAAAATAGTGAATTAGACAAAATATAAAAAAGTTCGAGGTTCAAAAAAAGTCACGCTAATTATAACTAATACCTACATATAATAAAAATCTTAACCCAACGTTTATCCATACACTTATAAATGTTTGTTTATTGCATTTATTATATTGTTGTAAAGCAAGACGAATGAATGAGTCGAATACAGATTTATTTGAGATTATTGGTGACGCCTTTGTTTGTAACGATATAGAAAAAGGATAAAGGCTCCAATTTCGAATCACTACAAAAATCACGTAAAGCCGACACACGTAATAGAGTTCACTAGTCACGTCACGGTTATGGCGTAAACATCTTTTGAATCTTTCGACCAGCCACCTAACAACGGCTCTAACTTGAATCAGCTTTGGAAGATTAGTCTCCGAAAACGTGCTTAGAAATTGGTCTACTTATTTACTAATAGCAAATCCAGATCTTAGCAAAACTGTTTATTAGCAGCTATTCTAATATCTGAGAAGTAGTAATATATTTAAAATATATGGTATGTATGTATATAATATACAAAAAACTGATAAGAATTGTAAAAAAAATGTTTAAGAATTTACTAGCCGAACGTTAGTTAGTTGATAGAAAACACTTGTTGGGTATTAATGCATAAGTGTATTCTCTGTTTACGCGCGCGCACTGTGGAACAACTGGATTATATGTAAACCAGAAAATATTAAATTTTTCTTAATCTATATATGAACAATTGTCGTACTACTAATGATAGATATTTATATAATTACATAAGTTTAATAAATATTAACTATTAACTATTAAAAATTGAGTAAACATCGCACACAAGTTAATAATTTTGTTTTAATTCCGTTTCAATTGCTAGTTGAGCAGAGTTTGTCGCGGTTGACTATTTAAACAGCAAATATTAAAAGTTAATTTAGTTTTTAAAAATATAAAGGACTATAAACCTAAAAGATAAAATGACTGAATCGATAGAGAAATTATTAAAACGAGTAAGTAGTTTGTTTGAAGTGAATATTAGTTATTTAGTTTTGAGGTTAATCGAAGGTTATTTATATTTAAATATATTGAACATGTATATGGCAGTGCATTAAATAGATATAATTGTGGCTTCTATTAAAAATGGGCATAAATTGTTAATTTTTTTTTTGGAAATTGATAACATTTTGCAGTCGTATATGTCATTATGATTGCATATAGACAGTAAATGATAGAAATAGCTTATCAATCAAAACGTTAAACTTGTGCCCTTTAATCGTCGGATGTTACTTTCAAAAATCTAATCCTGACCGCGACTATTAATATTTTGTTCCATCACGATGTTGCTTCTAGACATTTTGATTTAACCAATATCCGGTAAAGTCCCAAAAATTACGAATATTTTTTTGTTTGCATAGCCACCTATTGTATGTACAAATTTCTAATGCGCCAAAAATTCCATATAGAGAAGTGAAGTTTCTATTCCAATTTATTTTGCAAAATTATGCTAAAACATAATGTTTTAGGAAGTTTGGTAGTTGTTTGGTATGTGATCGTTCACCCGAGTAGGTAGAATCTTTTTATATAAATTCGAATCAATTTGTTTCTTTCGACAATATACGATTTTCATGATATAGATATCTGCAAATCGAAGAATTGCTAAAAATCTCGCGATAAAAATGTATTTTTCAATCATAAAATCAAATTTTCGTTTCAAATTTAATTAATATTTAAACATAATTACGTTATATAATTAAACATGTTGTAGTTTATATAATAACAAATTTTTTACTACACTTTTTTTAAGTCATTTATTAATTTAAGTAAATTATTGCGGAAATTTAACTTCAAAGTGGAGTTCTATTGTTAGTTAGTTTCCTAGAGGCAGCGTTTTTGCTACAAATCGTCAATGGGGATTTCAGTTCATTTCAACTGCGTTCTGAACTTTGAAATATAAATTTGTCTGGATTGCTCAAAATGAAATCATTTTGTGTTGTTATAAACCAAACACTGCTACTAAACCAGCAGGTGTATTTTTTAAAACAGTCAGTTTCGTTAATTATAAGGTTTATTGTTAATCTGCATGTTGTTCTTTAACAGATGTATTGCAAAGTATGTAACCTATAGAAGTAGCTGTGAATTATGCTTTGCAATTTTGTAAATTGATACAAAAGTGTTTAAAATTCAAACAAATATTTTAATTAAATACTAAAATATATTTTAATTTTATTTTTTTCTTCGTATCACCTAACATCGCATGTAATTGGCATATAATATCGCATGAAATATATCGCTTGCTATACCACAAATCCTATAAAAATCGTTACAATTGTAGTCTTTCTTTGGTGCAAGTAATTCCCATTCCTATTCAGAATAAATATTGTGCTCAAAGTAACAACCAAAGATTTTTTTAAATTTATTTTTATTAGTTGGTACCAATTACATTTTGAATTTCAAAACAACGTAAAAATGCAATTAAATATATTCAATTAAATAGTAATATGCTAGAACATTATTGAATATTATTACAAATCGTAACTAATTTCTCGTCTTGTTTAGAAAAATGCGATGACAAAATAACAAAAATCACTTTTATATTTCTATTGCCAACAATTAAAAATAAAAGTATTTACTAAAACTGCCCTGATAGCGAACATTAAAACTACAGGTAGAATAGAATTACTCTATACCAGCAAAAAAGTTGGTTTAGAACTATTCCAATTTGGAATAACATAAATGGGATTGTTGTTGTAAATTTCCCAAAGAAAGACCACAAATATGACAACTAAAACAAAATTACAGTAATAAATGCGTTTATACTTTATAGTATGTACTATTCTTTTCAAACGGATGCAAGATAACCATTTTGAGACATAACAAATGGGAAGGACGGCGAGTGAAACTCAGCAATTTCATATAGCTATTTTATTTGCCGAGTATGGCTTGGTATTCAAGTTAAATTGTTTTGTACATACAATTTAATTTCACTTAATTAAACTTCGTACTAAAGCTCAAATTTAATTAAAAAATGAATGCAAAAGCAGTTGGATTTATACATTGCTATCAAATGTTTCGTGTATCAAATCAACGAAATCTAGCCAGTTTGCCATACTCTGCCCAGAACATACGATATTGGTGGTGAAATATACTAAAATTTTATACCTTTAATTTTAGAAACTTTCGATTTGTATTTTTGGTCCTAATATGTATATGTATTTTATTCTAACTAAAGAAAATTTTTGTTAGTGCGGCGGAAATTGATAATTTCTAGAAGAGTGAATTTTTTCTTCCAGAAATTATCAATTTTCGCCAGTCTATTCGCTCTCCAACCTGAAGGTAGGCATTACTGTCAGAGTAATCATTACAAAAAAGGACCAATTGTGGATATGATTCTAAACCTCTGGCCACTTGGAAATACTGCTGTCTGTATTTTTCAATCTCAACGGCCGTAGGTCCGTTTTGCTTTGTCTGCAAATAAATTAATTATTATGATTATAGAAGAAAATAATTCATCAAATGATTATCTCCTTTAAATTGTATTTGAAATTTTTGACAAAAAAAAAACTGGTAGTCAACTCTTCGTTTAAATTGCGACTTGATTTGGGGTTTTACTTCCTTTAACGAATTTGGTAAGAATCGGCCCTTTAGAGGAGGTATGTTTTCGTAGTGGTAGTTTAGTTGAGTGTTGGCCACAACATGTTCCAATTTTTTCTATTCTTCTAAATGGAAAATTGTGTCCAAGTTGCTGATACCGTGACCACTGATTTAGTTATATTATGCATTGTGTAAGAGTAGAACTTTAGGAGATTAAGAAAATATGTAGTTAATTAATTTTATTGATACGAATAATATAAGTATAGTAATTGAATCAGCGAAAATATAGGCATTCACTAGGTGTGCAACTAAATTTCCGGTTTTTTGTTTTTTTGAAAAATGGAAATTTTCAATAGAAACCCATCTCAGCGTTTTGATGGTGTCCTGGACGATGGGAGTGCAATGGCATGGAGGCCGTTTTTCGAGTAATGCATGATTCAGATTGATGAGTTTTTGTAGATAGTTGTCCATTGACAGCTTCGACCTGTTTCTGCAGCTCATTGTACACGATTCCTTTCTGGTTCCATCAAATACAGAGCATTGTCTTCTTTCCGAAGCGATTTGGCCGTGCCGTCGATGTTGATGCTTTGCCAAGTGAAAGCGGCACCAAGCCTCACCAACGACGTGCTTCAGCTGCTTTTTTTTCATGTTGAAGCAGATAAGCAAAGCTTCCCGCAAATGCTGCTTGTTTTGCAGAAAACTAGACATTTTCGTTCTTAGAAAAAATATTTTTGCGTTGCGATATGAGCTGGTATTACAAATGGTTATCGTTAACAACTGTCCACGCTATGAACTTTTGACATAAACGACAAATAGATATGTCGCTGGCACCATCTATGTGTGAAACCAGGAAATTTAGTTGCACATCTGATAAATATCGATACCAAAATAGTATATTATTCAACGAGCTTATATATGCTCGTATGGTGTTGATGGTTGTTATTCACGAGAATAGCTCGCACCGTAGGTTAGGTTTCAGTGGTTTTGACACTTAGGCCATTTTTGGCCCATTGTGATACCACGCATTCACGCCACATCATTAACCCATTCACCTACTCAAACAACTACAGTATACCACCTGCACATTGGCAGCTCCATGTCAACCTGTACATTGACATGGACGGTGAGTCGGCGTTGAATTCTGCACTCCATCAGAGGGTCTTAGTTGTGTTTATTAACATCACCGATTGTAATCGATGATGAAAATTCGATTTGCATCTAGCCTCTGATGGGATTCGAACCCAGTATCTCCCGGTCCAAGGGCCGAAGCTTTAACCACTGCACCACTTGTCCGGTTGCTCGCACCGTAAATCATCCGATAATTTAATTATTGAAAATGGCACTTGGGAGACATTTATAGTTGTTTTATTTTCTCGATTTTCGGATTTTTTTTACTTATGTTAATGATCTGCAGAGAAATAATACGCAGAGAATAATATAGTTGATGCACGATTGCTACTTAACTAAAAATTAAATAAAAGTTTGTTTAAAAAATATTATTATAATTACTGAAAAGGTGTTTGGTCACGGTCATTATATCATATTCGCCAAATAATTGTGAAGGATAGAAATATAATTGCCCCAACCATATTATTTTTAAAATTCACTTGCTATTATGATTCCTGCAACTATTAATGGTGATAACACAATTATGATTGATTATGAAATTCGCTATCTTAATGTGTGATTAATTCATATGTAAACTCTAAATATCAAAGATTTACTTTGTAGTTTCATGGCTGCAGTAATGTTGTCTTATGCGATTATCGAATATTTTATAATAAATATTAAAGATGATAGTGAAAACCCAAACTTTTTGCCATTTTTGGTATGCTCACGACGGAGAAAATAAATTCCAGATTTTGTTGTTTTGAGCTACCAACAATAATGGTCAATTGGGATGAAAGGGATGGGGTATTTCTTTCAATGCGATATCAATGCGTCATCAATATTACATTTTATGTTTACTGTAATTATAAGTATGATTGGTATTGAATCAAAAACATGATTGGTATAATCATATGCATGATTACCAGCAAACATAAAATGATTATTGCAATCATAGTTTGAGTCTCACACATGGTTCTAGAAATCATTTTATGTTTGCTGTAATCAGTCATATGATTCTTCTACCACTCATATTCAATATATGTATATTAGAAATTGTTGCAATCATAAGGCCAATCATAATACCTTTTAAATATGATTGGATTAACCATATTTTTTCTCTGTGTGGTGCTGTAGTGTAGTACTGCAATACTTTAGATAAAATTTAGAAAAATTTAGATTTAGATAAATTTTCATAAAATTTATGTAAAAAGATTGATTGTTATGGTGAATAATAATTACTGCTAGCAGTGAATAACATATAATTAAATAAACAACAGTATTAGAGTAGTTGTGGTCTTATAAAAATACTGAATATACACTTCGGTGCAAAAAATTCGCATAGTTGAATTTTTTTCTCTTTTTTTAATTTTCTTGCGAATCGAAATATTTTTAGATCAAAGTATATCAAGTTAAAGATCTTTTCATCACCTTTCTAATGATACCACGTGTGTGTATTGTCTGTTCAAAACCAAGTGTCGATTTTGTACCAGAAATGACAGCGCGAGCTGGCGGGGTGAACAAAAATGTTGTGGACATATACACTATTTTGTGTACATATGTGTATATATAATATATAATATACAATTTTATATTTGTATTGTGTTGTTTCTCTTATGTGTCTGTGCATTCTGTTCGTGAATTTTACAAAGGCAATTAGACCAAAAAAAAGTGCCGGTTGAACCGGTTGAATACTTATTATGCCGACGTCTACCTCACCTCTTCTATTCACTTGCTTTTGAGCAGTGGAACCGATTGTTTGCTATGTGATTTTGATTTTTCATTTTCAAATATTTGAACAACACGAAATCGCATTTGTCACAGCAATTAAAAAATATATAAACAAAATGACGCGCATATACGCTCAAGTAAACCAACATTAATAAAATTACCACTACTATGTTTTTCCGGTTTGCTCGAAAATCGACACTCAGGACAATAACAACAATAGAACTCAACAATACGAAAATGCTCGTTCCAGGTAGCACCGCTTGCGGAACTTGTGGTCGGTATAAACGGGTGGTTTTCAAAGGAATTTTCATGCCATCATTCGCATTTCAACGTTTGGCTTAAACGGTCTTCTATCGATTAAATCTTCATCCGGTACAAGAAATTGATTACCACACCAGGGGTAGCCACTGAGGCAGTTGTACTAACTGATGCAGGGTAGGACCAAAATGAAGTTGATCGACAAATAAATTTGATTCTCCGTTCATTGAATGTGGCAGAGATATCGAGAAACTTGCGGATACAGACAGCAACAAGGATCTCGCCGACCTCGTGTTACAACGCAGCGTGATAACCGCTTTCTTGTGACGACTTCGTTGCGAAATCGTCATTTGAATGTGGTTCAACTGGGACCGCGGCTCCAAGAAGTTTGTGAAGTCGAAGTCAGTCGGTGGACAGTTAGAAGACGACTTCTAGATTCTCATCTTGACTGTACACAACTAGCAAACAAACCGAAATTGATCCCAGCCCACCAACGAGCCTGGCTTCAGTTCGCTCGAGAGCATTTCGATGGAGAACAGTCCTGTTCTCTGGCCAGTGCAGGATGTGTTTACATAGCAACGATGGGCAAGAAAAAGTGTACAGAAGATCGGGGAGAGCAATTTGCATAATGTTGCATTGAATAACGTGTCTGTTGGATCGTACATGTTCTGGAAAGGCATGTCACTGGAGACGAAGACCAGATTTCGGAGCGAATTCAGGCCATCGATTAAGTTGATTGACTTCTCAACGGTAAATTTAAGAACTACTCGAGGTCTACGTCGCATCTTTTCCCGGGTTTATTAGTGAAAACTTTCTGTTCATGCAGGATGGGAGTACCTTCAAGAAGTGGATGTACCTGTTATGGAGCGGCCAGCTCGAAGCCCGAACCTCAATACCATCGAACATTTATGGGACGAGCTGAAAAAAGGAGTTCGAGCGAGAGATAGTGCTCCAACGAGTCTCCAGGAGCTGCAACAGGCGATCGCAGAGGAATGGGAGGCGGTACCTCAAGATTTGGTGAACACTTTGGTGAAATCAATGAAACATCGAATGGAAGCTTTCATTTGGGCTAGGTGAGGGAATACGTCTTATTAATAAAAATGTTTTTTGCTGATTTCTAAGTTTAATTCGATTTTCACTAATAAGTTTCATAATTTGTGCTATAATGGTTGAAGTCCATTGTTTTAGCTTTACTGTTGACTTTTGTCACTTATAAAATTGATAAAATTGTTTTAATAAAATACTTGTAAAACTTCCTTATAGTGACAATCTTTATAATAAAGATTATCACAATAAGGAAGTTTTTCAAGTATTTTATTAAAACAATTTTATCAATAAGTTTCATGCTGACAAATTCACAAAAACGTGTACTTCAGATGTTTACCCCCAAAAATCACTTTGTTTGCACGGTATAAGTTCAAAAAAGTACCACTGGATGGGTGTTGAAATGGACTTTGAATCTGCATTCAAGAAAATTAAACAAACTGGATTTTTTAATATTTTTGAAATTTTATTGAAAATTATTCAATGTTCGCATTTTTGCACCCAAGTGTACTTTCGTTTCTTAAATTATATTGATGTACTTTATTCACTAGTAACAAGTAAGTCGTTAAATTTATTTAAATTTTTTGAAATTTTATCTAGTTGCTTTTTCTAAAATATTTCCTATATCACATAAAAACACAGATTATTCATTGGGAACAGTTGTTTGTGAATATTGACAAAGCATAATATTTCTACAGAAAAATAGTATTTTCGTATTTGTTACACATTGTCTTTTTGGTGTTGTGCACAAATTTCACCAATTTAACTACTTTTTACTAAACAATAAACACGATTATTATTTAAAAAATTTGATTTTGATTAAAAGTATACAACTTTATTTAAGTGAAACACTATTTTCTATATCACAAAATATTAGGTGTGCAAGTAGAAACTCGGCTCTGAAGTTGGCTGCATTAAAACATATACTTGGACGCATTCAAATCGCCCTTTTGGATATATGTTTACAGGCCAAGGAAGGCGGAAGGTGATATGCTGCATTACAACTCTTGTCTAATACAGCAAAATCAACCCAGGAACTCATCTTCTTCTTAGGCTGGAGGTTTTACAGCATGCATTTCTCCAAACATGGCTCCCTCTGATTACCACTTATTGAGATCGATATCGTCATATTTGAAAGACCAGCGTTTCACGAAAGTTGACGATGTGCAAAAATGGTTCGATGACTATTTTGCTTCGAAACCACGAGGGCATTCATCATCTACCTGATAAATAGAACAAAACCATACATAGTAATATGGCGAATATTGAATTTGACGAAAAAGGCCGAGTTTTTACTTGCACAATTAATTATTCTTAATAATTTTTTCAAGATCGAATTCGGCGATTTACATGTCGCATCATCAGTTGTCCTTTATCCTTCAAAATTTTTAAATAATCGTACTTATTCATGTTATCATTAATAAATACCAAATTTCCAACACCATTGGCTGCCGTACACCCCCAAATCGTCACTGATCCGCCACAATGTTTTACTGTTGGTAAAGTATTTTTGGTGTTGTATTCCTCATTTGGTTTTCTCCACACTTTCCCTTTCCCAACGCAATCAAATACATTAAACTTGCTTTCGTCGGCAAATAAGACATAATTCTAAAATTTCTCGCTCTTATTTAGGTGGGTTGTGAAAGACGCTTTACTTTATTAACTGTAGACGCTTTACTTTATTAACTTTATTAATAACAAGTTTTTTTCTTGGTGTGCGCCCATTGTACCATAGGTTCTGATGACTTGTCGAATAGTTTCAGCACAAACAATTTTGCCATGGTGTTCTTTGGATTTCAATTTTGGAGCACTAATCATTGGATTTTCTCGAACCTGGCGAATTACCCATCGCTTAATCTGCCGGTTCAATAGAGTTGGTCGACATTTTTGTGGTATAGATTCAATTGTATCCTCAGTTTTATATCTTTTGATTATATCAAAAACGGTACTTTTGCCTAAATTTAAAATTTCTGCAATTGCACGGCAAGATTTTCCCTTTGCATGATGGAAAATTACCAATTGTCGGTGGTTAAACGTTGTATTTTTACCTTTTCGCCTCATATTTAACTTTTTAATTTAGTTATAAATAAAAACTAGTTTTATTTTATGTACTTTTAACAATATTTATAAATTCTTCGTTATAGTGAAAATAAATTTGAATACTAGATTTTTAAAAAGATCGATTTCGGATATATTATTCCTTCTTTTCGGATATATTTTTTAAAATAACTATTAAATTTCTTATTTTGCGTTGGTCTTCTTATATACTATGGTTACTCATTTTGGCTCCTCCTTTCTGTGTTTTTTATTATTAGTTCGTAAATTCTATTGGTTTTGGTGTAATTTTGTCCTTAAGCAATTGTTATTGTATTTTTCTTTTCTATATTTCAAGTCTTTTTCTAATTCTGTGTAATATTGTTAAGTTTGTATTTACGTCAGTGTATTTGTGATTTTCGTTTTTAATAATATGTAGTGCAAAATTTGATTTCGGTTCTGTTTTTGTTATGGCGTTGATATGTTCCATCTTTCTGGAAAGCTTCTACCTGCTTGTCCGATGTACAATTTTTGGCATTCGTCACATGTAGTTTGTATACTCCTGCGTCTTTTTTGTGGCGTTTTAAATTTGGGTTTCTGTTCTAATTTTACTACTGTTTTGTAGGTTGTCTTGTATCCGAATATTTGAAGCCGTATACATACGTCGGATAAAAATCCGGGATTTTTCCACCCCATCGTTTTAACCAATTACATCACGTAAATTATACAACAAACACGCCTCTTTTCATACAAAAGAGTTGAAAAAAATTTAAAAAAAAATCTCGGATGTAGAAATCCCGGATTTCCATCCGACGTATGTATACGGCTTCAAAAGTCTTCTTTTATTTTGTGAGTTATTTTAATGTATTCTACGTCTATGAATTTTTTGTCTGTATAGATGTCAGTATTTTGTAATGTGGTTAAGTTTTATTGGTATTTTTTCACTATATGTTTTTCGTTTATTTCTTCGATTAAAGTTGTTTTGAATCTGTTTTTATTAGCCAGAATCAACACAAAAATTAATTCGTTCAATACCACGAAGATTAAAATCTGTGCTAAAACGAAAAGGATATGCGACAAAGTATGAAAAGTTAAAATGTAGAAATTTAAATTTATTAAATTAAAGAAAACCCGTACTCTGTCCGAATATTAAATTGTGATGAATATGTGCCATTTTTTATTTAATTAATTATTTTGTTAATTTACAAATTAATTTATTATTATTTTTTACATATTGTATTACAGTAATAAATGAATAAAACTATTCTAATAATAAAAATTATTTTAAGTCCACTATGATAGTAAATTAATCTAATGAATTTTTTGGATTTTACACCTGTTCGAATTTTAAATGGTCTCACCACTGTACATCTTCTCCAAAAATTCAAAGAATTTAAAATTATTTTCTAGTTATCTATTTTCTAATTCAGTGCTAAAAATATTCCTTTTTTTCCTCTTCAAGTTCGCCGAAATCGATCTTGTACAAAATATTAAGAATACAATATATTTTGTAATACAGAAAATGGTGTTTCACTTAAAAATAAAGTCGTATACTTTTAATCAAAATTATTTTTTTTAAATATTAATCGTGTTTATTGTTTAATAAAGATAGTATCATGCACTGTAGTTAATTTGTTATATAACAGTCAATTATGTGTTTTTTTTTTGAAAATACCGACCAATCTGACAACATCGAAAATACCTATTATGAATTTTTCGATTGTATCGAAAATATAAAAATTTTTATAAGTTTTACTAAAAAAAATTAAATTTACTTTTGTCTTAATCGTTATAGTTAGACCAATTTTCGTCACAAATAAACCAAGCAGACTGAAAATTCTATCTTATAAAACCCAAAATTTGGGTTTTATAAGATAAAACCAAAATTTTTCACGGTTTTCTACCTTGTACAGATTTTAACGTTAACGTTTAATATTAAGTGAGTTTGACCTAATTTGCATAACCAAATCGTGTTGAAGGTTGCAGAGTTTATAGTATTAAATATGGTTTAAAATTAGGCATATATTCCTATTTTTCTACCAAGTTACTATAACAATATATGTACTATAATTATTATATATATAACTATACATTTTAAGAGATTTCGTTAATTTCAACCTTGAAAAAGATTTTTCTTTAAAAACGAAAAATAAGGATTTTATTCTATATTTTTCTACATTAAGGTTAAAATTTCTTGTAAGAAATTTATGGTTGGAATTTATTTTTTGGTCGACTTTATAGACGTAAGTTACTTAAAACATAACTTAAAAGACGAATATTCCAAAAAGTTTCCTCACAATTTTCTTTATTGTCGAAAATAAGCGCAAATATACAAAACTAAGACATTTGGATTTTATTACATAATCAAGTTTCCTCGTAACATTCTCGTTTCTTCGGCATCTATTTTGCATATCCACACTAGGGTAACTTGTATCCGGCAATTTTTTCGTTTCTTTCCCCCTTTACATATAAAACCGGTATTTTCTGCGCCACAATTTTTTGATTTTATAGAGGTAAAGGGGGGAACAAACGAAGAAATTACCGAATGCAAGTTACCCTAGTTTGGATAAGCACATTTAGAGTACATCTCGTATTTTCAAAACTCCTCAAATGTGGTTATGTTCTATTGTTTAATAACACATAGACTACATGAAACTAAGTCGATTAATATCACCCATCTATTTCGTATACTTTAAAAATGGAATTTGAAACCACAATTTAAAATGAACCTAAAAGCAGAAATTTCTGATATAACACATTGTTTGACTACCGAAACAACATAGAAAATAAGTATTTTTTTAAATAATTATATAAATAAAAAAAATATAGTGGGTTGGGAAAAATAAACCCATTATTTTTTCACTAGATGTCTTTAGTGACATATATCTCGTGATGTATTTGTCGCAGTGGACCAGACTTATACTCGTTGGTCAGCAAGATTCATGTACTAAACAAATTCTTTTGTTATTGTTGTGGTTGATCGATTCAGTTGTGGATTATAGCGTGTCAAGGATGGAGGTAAACAAAGAGACATTTTGACAATTTTGTTTCGATAAAAACGAAAACGTAAACCAGGCGACTGAAATTATTAATGGAGTCTATGGTCTTAATACTGTTAAAGCCAATCACGCACAATTTTGGTTTCGTCGATTCCGTTCCGGTAATTTCGATATCAAAAATGCGCCACGCACTGGAAGGTCTATCATCGAAAATGTCGATAAAATCCTGGAAGTTATCGAAGTAGACCGGCATGCGAGCTGCCGTAGGATCGCCCACTAGCTGAAGATCAACCATTTGCATAGAGCTGACTTCAAAAATAACCTCGATGCAAAAAAACTTAATGGACTCTATTTCCATCTGCGAATCCTTGGCCAAACGGATCGAAGTCGAGCCATTTCTGAAGCGGATGGTGGCTGGCGGCAAGAAAAGGGTCGCATACGACAATGCCAAGCGGAAATGATTATGGTCGAAGGTCGGTGGAGCAGCCTAAACGGTTGCCAAACCAGGATTGACAGCCAGGAAGGTTTAGCTGTGTGTTGTGGTGGGATTGGGAAAGAATCATCTACTATGAGCCGCTGTAGTATGGCCAAACGCTCAATCCGGACCTCTACTGTCAGCAATTGGACCGGCTGAAGGCAGCAATCGATCGGAAGCGGCTAGAACTAGCCAATAGAGGAGGCGTCTTGGTCCATCAGGGCAACGCCAGGATGCACACGTTCATGATGACCTTGCCAGAAGCTCCCGTAGCTTGGTTGGCAAGTTATTATGCATAGTACGGACCTGGCACTAAGCGATTATCATATCTTTTTGTCCATTGCAAGCGCCCTTGGTGGTGTAAAAATGGCTTCAAGAGAGAAGGCTTGTGAAAACTGCCTATATCAGTTTTTTTGCTAATAGAGACAAGGCATTTTGGAAAAGCGGCATAATGAAATTGTCTTCTAAATGCCAACGAGTAATCGAAAAAACGGTGCATATTTGAGTCAAAACGAATGATTGTAGTCATGTTAAATAAAGCCACGAAATAAACGTAAAAATAATGGATTTATTTTTCCCCAATTAAGTCATCAGAGGTTCTTTAATGATATATTGTGCCTAGTGGGCCACTTTTGGTAAGCAGAACTGGCGCTGTGGGATGAACCAAACGAGAAATTAATTTTTAAGAACATTTTAATTTTTCTAGGCAGAAAGTGTGTTTTCACCGAATAATTTTCAACTGCATCATGTTTTATATTAACATTAGAATTAATTTCGTACGTATTAAAAATATGATTTATTATTTTTTTGTGAAATATTTGTCGTGTTTCATGGCGACATCCATTGATTCGCATCAGTTCAAATTTTATATGGAAAACCTAATCCAAATTTTATTTTAGATCACGAATTTTGATTTGCAATCTAGCAAGCGCCTTTGTGTTGTTTCATGAAACATGAACTGAACCAGGGGGCGGCATGTTGTACCATCACTATTTTCGACTTCGTGCTTGAAGCCATTTTGTTTATTTACCTATTCTGGTCGTTTTTCCTCTATAGCTCGCTTCAAACGTGTTAGATGTCGTCGGTAGAAGTCGGCATTGGTAGTTTCACCTGATTCCAGCAGTTCATAATATACCACACCATTTTGATTCCACCAGATACAGAGCATAACCTTATTACAATGAATAACTCGCTTTGGTTGCAATAGACCAGCTTCACCAGGCTTCACCCAAGATTTTTGCTTTTGGGATAATAAATCCATTTTTGATCTCCTGGAAGATTCTTCTCAAACACAATCAGAATTGGGTGTAGCATTATACATTGATCGATCAAATGTTGCAAAACGTGTAAAAACAATCGGAATGGTTCCAAAAACTAGCAACTGGGTTTCACATGAATTAAAAGAGACATCGAACATCAAAAAATCATTTGTAAAATACTACTTCAAAGACAATAAAGGAAAGGATTTTTGATCTCCAGTAACTGTTCGATGAAAAGACCTTTTCCTTGTTGTCTTTGAAGCAGTATTTTAGAAATGGGTTTTCGATGTTCGATATCTCTTTTAATTCATGTGAAACCCAGTTGCTAGCTTTTTGTACCATTCCGATTGTTTGTACACGTTTTGCAATAGTTGATCGATCAACGTTTAATGCTACTCCCAATTCTGATTGTGTTTGAGAAGAATCTTCAGCCAATGATGTTCCCAGTTCAGCATCTTTAAATTTTGTGGGTAACCAAAAGTTAAAGAAGCCAAAGAGTATTATTTTTATGACTATTTATAAAAAATTATGAACCATTAACAATCATCATCGTTACATTAAATTCGTTCATGTGAATTTTATTGTTATTACTTATTTGACTTTTACGGGAGGCTTGCGCCCAAACTGGTAACTCATCAAAATAATCCAAACAATTTTCTAATAAGTCTATTCAACAGGAGACTTATTGTAGACTTTCAAATAAGTCAGTCTCCACAAAATAAATCACGAATTGGACCGCAGTCTTAGTTGTTATATATTTACATAGAAATACTAATTACTTTAAAACCAGTTAAAACGTACACTAACTGTAATATTGTGTTTAACCGGAAACTGAAGTAGTATATTTGTAAAAACAACAGCTTTAATTTGGTACATATTATTTAGGCCATTTCGGACAGTGCTACTAAAAAAGTATTTTGTATTTGTTTTATTTATTCATGTCCTCTCGTCTTTTCATAAAATTTACCTATCATTTACATATCGATTATTAATATCTTTTGATAAAGTAAAATACCAATAGAAATACATCTATAAATACATTCAAAAACTGATATGCATACTACTTTTATTTACACTATATTTTTGCATGGTCATCCTTATAAGAAAAATTTGTTTAGAGAACACAAATGATGAAATAATCTGAACTTATATATTTATTATAAACGATTATACAAAGATTTAGTAATCACAATTCTTAAATATCAAAATTTGCAAACACTTCGTTGACCTTCGTCGTTTGTGTAAGTTGTGAGATAATCCCACCATTATTTATAAAGTTAATGTCGATAAGGCAAGTGAATACTTAAAGAAAAAATATTTTCGTAATCAATTATTACCACGGTCCGATAAAATGTGATAAGGTTGTAATGACAATCATAAATGAAATATATGTTTAGTTATTTTATCATTTAAAAGTAAGTGATAAGTGTATTGTCATTTATAATTGTTGTGGCTTGACTAAATACAAATGTACAATCTGCATATCAATCCCAGCTACTGAATGGCAGCGTCATTCTAAAATTATTTAATATTTTGTTTTGAGAATCTATCGTGATCGTCAAGTAAGTTTCACCGCATTACGCTATGGATTAGCAAAGTTTGCAGTTATTTAAATACCTATAAATATTTTTTCTACATACGATTGATACAAGATGCACAATGAAGCTTCAACATGAGAACATCAACTTTTCTTCTTAGAAATATTTATCCCAACCATAGTTGGTTTCATAAAATCTGTCTCGGGCTTTAAAATTACCTTTTACCATCTAAAATTGCAGCTAACTGATTAGCTCTTCACTGATGTAGTATTACAGAAACTCGTAACAGCCTTTATATTCCAAATTCACTCAAATACAATTAACAACAATGAATAGTCTTGATTGATCTGGACTATTAACTTGCTGAACAGATTACAAGCTATTTGGTGCGAGGATTGTAAAATTTCCAGTTTTGAAAATTTTGGTTTTAGACACCTCTCATTGTTAAAATGCTAGAATGCTTGCTAGAACAGCTAGGCTGTTATTTATTAAAAGACGCTTTGTGTGATTCAATCACATTTAACAGTTGATTCAATTACATTTTATCAATACAATATTAAGTTTTACGGCATCATATTTAACCCCTTGACGTACAAACAAAATGCCATTTGATGCGCCTGAAGAATACTATTTAATCTGGCTCAACTGAATAGTTATATGCAAGCTTAGAAACAGAACATTTTATTTCGTAATTTACATTGTTGTATAATATTTAATCAGGTTAAAAACAGAATCAATGCACGATTTTCGGCGTCCGCTGGAGATAGTTCTTGACGTCTCGGAGGCGTCAAAGTCTACAATGGCACATGGAATGTATGACGTCTCCCAGACGCCATTGTATGCCAAGGGGTTAATATTTTAAAATAAAATATTACTTCCTGCCTTTCTTAGGCGGAAAATTTTTGTTACAAATGATATTGTCTCACTCAATTAACATCTCACGAATTAAGTCCTTGAGTTTCAACTTTGTCGCCAACTATTTCACGTAAGCGCCAACCAATAACGGTTTGTTTGATTGCGATCCCGAAAAAGTTGCGGACTATTGTCAGTTGCCTAATCCACCTGGCTAAAATCCGCCCCCTGATATCTCTCGAAAATACCTGAATATTTTGTAATACATATTAAATTTTAGGTTAGAAAAAAAAGTTGTTCCGAATGTAGTTTTACAATAGTATACTTATCGCTAATTTGGTTCTAAATTCGATTTCGCAAATTATCATTTTTCGTAAATGTATTTTGGTATTACGCGACTTTAGTGATTTGCGACAAAATTCGAAACTTTGCTTCTTGTGAAACAAATACGTTGCATTGATTGTGTTAAATTATTTCCATTAAATCGCAGATTATCAATAAACATACTTCTACGGCAATATTCTTATTATTTATTTAAACAATCTTGAACTTGTTTCTACATCTGAACTTATCGTCTAATCAAATCAGTAGCGTAATGTGAATAACAAATTTAATGAGATGATTACATATTTTGTTTTTGCTCTATTTCCAGGTTCGAGGCCATCAACGAGTACCGTCTGACTCAAAAGAATTTCATGAAGTAACTAAACGCGATGCATTAAAGCAATTACGTAAAGAACTTGATAAGCTCTTACAATCAGTTGATAGCGATGATCGACCCATCAGAGAAATGCAACGATTCGAAAATTTATTTGGCCGTTTTTTGCAAGAAGATGGTCCGAGCGTTGAATGGGATAAAATCGAAAAGCTCCCAGCAAATGCTGTTAAGGATTATGCCAGTTTAAGTGCACCAGAAAATATCGATCATATCAGATGTATGTTAAATAAATTGGTTGTAATCAAGCTTAATGGCGGTTTAGGTACATCAATGGGTTGTCATGGGCCAAAAAGTGTAATACCGGTACGTTCTGACTTGACATTTTTGGATTTGACCGTACAGCAAATTGAACATTTGAATAAAACGTATAATGCCAACGTTCCCTTGGTTTTGATGAACTCGTTCAACACTGACGAAGATACCGAAAAAGTTATACGAAAATATCAAGGTTTTCAAATTCAAATATACACATTTAACCAAAGTTGCTTCCCACGTGTCAGTAGGGATTCACTTTTGCCGATTGCGAAGAATTTTCAGGTGGAAAATGATATTGAAGCGTAAGTAAAGCGTATTGCTTATTATTTTTTAATATCCCGTTAAAGAGTATATATTTTTGTTACAGTTGGTATCCGCCAGGTCACGGTGATTTTTACGAATCATTCAGAAACTCCGGACTTCTTAGCCAGTTTCTCAAAGAAGGGCGGGAATATTGTTTCTTATCAAATATTGATAATCTTGGTGCAACAGTCGATTTAAGTATTTTAAATCGGTTGCTTGGCGAATCGAATGAGCAACCAATTGAATTCGTTATGGAAGTCACTGATAAAACGCGTGCGGATGTTAAGGGTGGTACCTTAATTCAATATGAAAATAAACTCAGACTTTTGGAAATTGCTCAGGTACCGAGTGAACATGTTGACGACTTCAAATCAGTAAAAACTTTTAAATTTTTCAACACAAATAATATTTGGGCCAAACTGGACTCAATCGAAAGAGTTCTCGAGCAGGATCGGCTTAATATGGAAATTATTGTGAATCACAAAACATTAGAAAATAATATTCGTGTCATTCAACTCGAGACAGCCGTCGGAGCAGCTATGAAATGTTTTGATGGTGCCATTGGTATTAATGTGCCACGTTCTCGTTTCTTGCCGGTCAAAAAAACATCCGATTTATTATTAGTCATGTCAAATTTATATTGTCTGAAGAGTGGGTCATTAGTTATGTCAGCTCAACGTATGTTCCCGACTACCCCACTTGTGAAATTAGGAGACAATCATTTTGCTAAAGTAAAAGAATTTTTAGGTCGGTTCGCCAATATTCCTGATTTAATTGAACTAGATCACTTAACAGTATCGGGTGATGTAACCTTTGGCCGTGGCGTATCGTTACGAGGTACTGTGATTATTATTGCAAACCATGGCGATCGCATTGATATTCCGGCTGGGGCAATATTAGAAAATAAAATTGTGTCTGGTAATATTCGTATTTTAGATCATTAGATGAAATGATTAATTGTCAATTCTGCCAAAAATTAGAATTTTATTTTAGAAATTGTTAAAAATTATATATTTGTTTTTGGTTTGTTATAAATAAACGTACAAAGTTTTTTTTTATTTGGTTTCCTATCAATATTCTTGTTATTAATAAAATTGTGTAGTGGTTCATTTTTCCTATATAAAAATATCTGTTAAATGGTAATAAATATACTAAACTTACACACTCGCAGAAAATAAATTTAAGTTAATATAATGATATATTAAAATAGTTTGAATAAATAAAAAAAATAAAATTCTATTTACATACCTACTTAAAATTTTAATAAAATGTTTTAGTTGTGAGCTAATTACAACTTGGATTGATTACGGTAAACCTTATATTAAGTATCTAAGAGCAATAAATCTAGTTTAAACATATTTAATCTTTATAATCTAAAAGTAGTAGGTAATAATTGTCGAGATTACATTTTAATAATTAATTAATACTATCCGCCGTCTATATGACCAATTATCCAGAAAATCTTAGCCAAATTATTATATCAATTAAAGCCCAGAGATAAACATACACATGGGTGCAAAAAAATCGCACTTTGCTCAATTTTCCACAAAAGTTCAAAAATATTAAAAAAATCCAATATTTGTTTAATTTTTTTTTAATAGGGGTGCAGATTCAAAATCTATTTCAATACCTATCCAGTGGTACCTTTTTTGTATTTATATACATTTGAGGTACACGATTTTGTGAATTTGTCAGCATGAAAATTAGGGGTAAAAATCGAATTAAAACATGGAAATAAACAAAAAAAAACAGTTTTATAATAAGAAGTATTCCCTCCCTTGTATTCGATGCTGCATTGATTTCACCAAAGTTTTCACAAAATCTTGGGGTATCGCCTCCCATTCCTCTACGATCGCCTGTTGCAGCTCCTGGAGACTCGTTGGAGCAACATCTCTGGCTTGAACATTTCTTTTCAACTCGTCCAAATGAATGTTCGATGGGATTGAGGTCCGGGCTTTGACCTAGGCTCCTATTATGAAACTTTTCCGACGTCGTAAAACCCATCTCGAGTCGGATATTCATATTATGAAACTAAAAAAATACGATCCGCCGCGGAAATTGCTATTATGAAATAAAAACCCGAGTAACGCGGATTTTACGACAAAAAAGAAATGTCAAATCCGACTGCTAGTTAGGTGACGGATATTGTAGTATACACACGAAAAATAGATCGTAGTTCATACTTATTATATGTTATTTAAATATTTAAAAATTTAATAAATTGTATATTGAAATTTAATTTAATAATTTAAATTTAACAAATTTTTAAGTTTGACAGTAAAAATGCATGCTTCATAATACGAACATCCGCCACGGATCGGATTTTACGACAACGTATTTTCCGACGGTGTCGTATTTTCCGACCAATTTCATAATAGGCCCCCTGGCCACTCCAAAACAGGCACATCCACCTCTTGAAAGTACTGGTATACTACACCAGCTGTATGCGGGTTCGCATTATCCTGCATAAACAGAAAATTTTCACCAAAAACCCGGCATAAGATAAGACGTACTCCTTGAGTACTTCCGCAATGTACCGTTGAGAATTCATTCCTCTTGATCGACAGCCAGTATTGGCTCGTGTGATGAATACAAGATCTGTCTTCGCCTCTAATGATATCCTTGTCTTCTGTATACTCCTTGTCTCCTGTATACTCTTCCGCGTCCATCGGTGCCATATAAACACATTCTGGAGTCTATTATTTTCGGCCGCGTTTCTTTTTTCGACGTTGTCGAAAATTTGGTATTATGAAATATTTTCGACCGCGTTTTTTATTCGACGTTGCCGAATTTTTGTATTATGAAATAACGCGTTTTTTAGATAACGTCGACTATTTTACGACAGCTCTGGATGTGTCGAGTACATAAAAGAGAAGTATTGTGTTGAGAAATAAAAAAAATTTGTTAGTAAAAATAAATTATTAATTTAAACTTATAAAATGTTAATTAATAAAAATTAATTAATTTAAATTTAATAAAAATAATTAATTAAAATTTAATATTTTTGATAATTTCCAACCATAAATATTAAATTTAATAATAAATTATATTTTTTTTATCAAAATGTTAGTATGATTTAAATTTTGTAAATTTTTATACATATTCGTGTTTTAGTTTGTTATATTAACAATAAACTTTTTTTGTGTTTTATATATAATTTTCCTTGTAGGAAAACGAATTGTCCACATCGTCGAAAAAAAAATCATAATAGCCATTTTCGACGTTGTCGAAAAAAAACGCGCGTCGGTAATTTCATAATAGACCCCCTGCACTCGTCAGACAACAGGACTGTTCTCCATTCTTCTTCTGTCCAAATCAAATGCTCTCGAGCGAACTCACGACAGGCTCGTCGATGCGCTGCGGTCAATTTCGGCCCGTTTGCTAGTCTGTGTGCAGTCAGATTAACTTCTCGAAGTCGTTTTCTAACTGTCCAGCGACTGACTTCGACTTCACGAACTTCTTGGAGCTGCCGTACCATTTGAACCGCATTCATACGGCGATTTCGCAACGAAGTTGTTACAAGAAAGCGGCCTTCACGCTGTGCTGTAGCACGAGGTCGGCCAGATCCTTGTCGCCGTCTTGTCCACCAGTTTTCTGATATCTCTGCCACACTCGACGAACGGAGAATCGGCTCAAATTTAGTTGTAGAGCCACTCCGCTTTGGCGCTACCCCGCATAAATTAGTGCAACCACTTGTGCGGGTACCTCTGGTGTGGTATCCATTTCTTTGTTCCGGTTGAAGACGTAATCAATAGAGGATCGTTCAGACTAAGCGTCGATATGAGAATCATTACAATTCCGAGCGAGATATTTCATGGCATGCTATTGTATTGATCTTATTGAACTATTTTTAGAATTTAATTCGAAAGCCTGCTATATACATTTGACAAAAAATCACTTTGTTGGCATGGTACAAGTACAAAAGAGGTACCACTGGATAGATATTGAAATGACTAGAAGTCCCGGGCCGGATTGTAACAAAAAAATTTACGTAAACTTAAAAATTTCAAAACAAATAATATTATGTACATTAGGGTGGTCCTTATTTTCGAAAAGTTCAATATCTAACCGGACGCCCCCTAGAAATGTGAGGTTATGCTAAAAACTTAAACAGAAAAAATATTGGGTCAATCGAAGATGGTTTAGAGGTCGCGACTTGAGCGCGAAGCTCGATATAAACGATATTTTTTCAATTTTTCATTTTCAAACGAACAAAAAAATGATTTAAAATTTTTTCTCCGTCTTTCCAAAAGACCAAAATACAGACATATCACAACCAGTCAGCTAAAACAAAGGAATATTAATGGTTAAATAAAATTCTGGATGCCGTTACAAATATAAAAATATTTCTATCGACTGTTAATAGGAATGTTTAGCTAAAACTCAAACCCTATTTGGTGTATTTGCTTAATGTACAAATAAATAAAAGAAACAAACGGAAAAATAACAAATTCAACTTATTTATTATTTTCATTTGAAAGTATTCTTTCTCTAATTGTATGATTTATATTAAATAAAACAGAATGAAATGAAAACTAAAAACGCACGTATTATGTACATACGAGTATGTATGCCGTTTTGTACCTTATGCCGTTTTGAAATATGCAGTTTTGAAAAACGCAAATTTTGTCCCTTATGCCATTTTGTACCTTATGCAGTTTTGAGAAATGTCGTTTTTAAAAATGCCATTTTAAAATATGCAATTTCGATCGGGACCCTCATGAAACATACTGGCCGTACCAGGTCATAATTAATGCGGTAGGCGGATTTAACTTCAACAACTAATGAGACGAATGAAAGGACTTAACATTGTGTTTTATGATGGTGACATCATAATTGATAATGACATCATAAAACACAACTATGTTAAGTCCTTATGACTCATACGGTTTGTTATGACATCATAAAACATTGCATTGTTTATTCGTTATACCTCAGTTTTATTTATTTATTTTGGTAATTTTGAATATAAATTCCAGGATTTTAAAAAACCAGTTATTATTTGGGATTTTATTATTTTCGAAAAATTGGCAATAAACTCGCTATTTATTAGCCTATTTTCGGTTTCTTTAATGTTTTGGAAAGGTAATTATCTCCACTTTTCGCTACAATTTTTATTTAGGCTTATTCTGTTCGTTTGAAAGTGAAAAATTCAACAACCTCTAAACCTCTAAACCACCTTTTACCTCACATTTCTAGGGGGTGCCCCATTAGACATTGGAACTTTCGAAAATAAGGCCCACTCTAATGTATTGTATATATATACATATATGATTGCATTATTTTGTGTGGCAAACAATTCTACCATACAGCTACAATGCATTTATGTGTGTATTTGACGAAATGTTTAAAAATGGTAGCGATGTGATTATTCGTTTTAATTTTTTTATTCTAATGAAAATGATGGATCGCTCCAAGATGTTTGGACATCCACAGTATGTATGTATCGAATAAAACAAGATATCGAAATATCGTAATAAACCTCTTGCAAAACGAATAAGCCAATATATTTAGAAGAATGTTTCGAAACTTACTAAGAAAGTTTTCCGTTGTCAATTTATGGAAACAATAAAAATAGTTTATTTATTTATAAGGTAGTGGTTTTATTTCAATTATTAAACAGTACACAACAATAAAGTATATAGTTTATTATTAATTAAATAGTGGTCACCATCTAATTAATAAGTATATGTAATACATTAAGTAATATTTAATTTTATAAAGCTTATCCGATCCTAATATAAAGAAAAATCTATTTTCAGTTTTATCCCATCCATCTCGCTACATCTCTTCGCTAATTTTTAATAATATAAATTACAAAATATTTTTATAATTATATAAATAAATACACATAAACAAGTCTCAAAGATAAGAAATGATTTATAGCTTCATTTAGTTTTCTTTAATTGATATACAAACTAATGAAGCAAAAATAAAACGATTTGTAATCTTTCTCGTCTGATAAAATATAAAATTATTATGCAATTAATTATAAATTTAATTAAATTCCCGATCTGGGAGTAGTATCGGGGCTACTAAACTAAATGAATATAGTCCAAGACAAAACCAACTGGAAACTACCTTCACCCACATTGATGCAGCATTCGCATTCATAGTTTCTAAAGATGAATTAGGCCTGTGAAGGAAAAACAATAGTTTATATTATGGATATTTTGTAACTTATATAGGTATTTCCAAAACTTACTGGAACCAATTAGTCAATGTCATCATGACATAGAGCGTTGCTGACACAAACACAAGATGAAAGATGGACCATGAATAAGCGACAGAGTTTTCCTCGTTGTCCCATACTTTGTTCGAATCGTTTGTTGATTGTGCGGCTGGTTCGTTATCTGTTAATGTGGCTGTTAATACTAAAATTTAGTTCAAAAGAAAAAAGACTTTTGTGGAAGAAAGGAAGCTATAAAGTGTCCCCAATTTATCCAAATATTTTTTAGTGGAAGAGGTATTAGTAACGGATTATGAACTGCATATTGATTTGAAATATAGAAAGTTTTGTTAACAAAAATTTTAATAAAATATGTAATTGAATATTCGAAAGGTTATCAATTTTACAATGATCTACTTTTATTATAGGTACATTTATATTTTTTTCTTGGATAAGCCTATGTGCAAATAAAACTACAATTTATTTATTTTGCCGACGTTTCGAACAGACTTCCTATTCGTCTTCGGAGTGATATATATTTCCACAATTAGTGGAAAAAATATTAAAATTTTACAAAATATGAATAAAAAAATAATTGACAAAATAAACTTACAATAATTGTTAAAAAAAATGTTTAGAAAAATGAGTAAAAATTATTATTTATTTTAATAATTGTACAAATATTATCGCTCTGAAGAAGAACAGGAATCCAAAATAAATAAGATTTTATTTACACATAGGATAGGCTCCACCATCCACGAAAAAAATATTTAAAACCATAATATAGCCTAATACACATATATCAATGATTTATAATTATCTCAAATCAACATTTTTGTATGTAATTAGTTACGTTAAATCGAAATAAAACTAAGTTAGCTACCACTAAAACCCACCTTGTTTTTCAGGATCTGGCAATCCAATCTGTGCTACCTTTGATGCTGATCTTAGAGAAGAATATAAAACACAAAGTAACCAGACAACCAATCCAATGATGCTGGTTTTATCAAAAGTAACCTTATGCTTCTCTCCAACGATACTCAAAAAACCAGGATTGCAATCTGCATCTGAAATTAATTACAATTTGTTTAAACGTTACGGTTGGGTTGAAATATAAACTCAATGTGTATTATTATTTACTTACCTGGACTATTAGAAACAGCCGACCATGTCAAATAAACGGTGTAAAGGGTGACCACTGAACTTTGAAGTAATCCAGATCTTGGTAAATATTCTTGAACCTTTGGCAAAATGGATATAACACTTACAATGAAACATAGAATCAAATTAAACGAGATAAAGAATTTGTTCAAACTACAATCATTGGATTTTGTAAAATTAATGAATAATAAGACGATTCCAGTGATAGATAGTGCATATTGAACTCCAGTAAAACTTAGGAGTGCGCAATACCAAGCTCGAGCTTCTGTATCTTCATATTTGCCAACCCAATTTTCTGCCCACGAATGTGCAAAATCAACAATCAAGACGAGTTGTACTAAAATAAACATAAATCCGCCTAAAAGACCAATCCACATGAGAGTGGTGGAAAATGACCCTTCAGGAATAAAGAAAGCACCAATCATAATTCCAATCACTATCATGTATTTGATTGCCCAAAATCCATTTTGGATCGGTGCTCTACCATCGCGTGAACTTTTAACGCCGATCATTATTATCGACATCAATAAGAAGAAGCATACCAGAGCAAAACATATGCGATATACAGCTAGATAACCAACTGCATATTGACAATTAATCGTGAATTGTTCGACATTCGAGACCTGTTTCACAATATCCGTGAATAAATTCGTTTTTTCAACACTCTTATTGTTGAACCTTTCACAAAAAGGCATTTTTTGTAGAAAATCTTGTAAACCAGGCGCCAAAGCAATAGCTCCAACAATCGCACTGAATAACAACATCACAGCATACATCAACCTGGTTGACGTAGAATTTCGACATGATGGGCAACTAGAACAGCATAATGAACACGCAGTTCCAGTGCAACAGCACGCAAGCTGCGTATTAAAAAAGAAAGGCAATTATTCGAGTTTGTAATGTATAATAATAAAAACTATACCTGGGCTGCAGAGCATAATCCTAAAACTGCTCCCATTTTAAAATTTCCTCAATTAAACAAAACAATTAAAATTATGTACTGCGTATTTTATTATTGGACAAATTTCGTTTAATCTACTAATCTAGGAGGTTGCTCTTGCCACTTTAGTTTATTATATTTGGATTTGACGTATATCTAAACAAAGACAAAATCCTTGTTAACAAACTAGAAATGAATATTCAATGAATAAATATTTTATGTACACACATTCACTTTAATGAAAATTAAATACAAGTTTACCTACCACGAAAATGCTTATTATTAATTTTGGCTTGAAATATTAATTTATTATTGAGATACAACATTAATCACTCTGTAAATTCAATTAGCGACTTCCATTAAATTTACATGAAAATTTATATCTGTCAAAGAAATAAATATCTACAATCTACATGACCAAATTCTATTTACATGCCAAGATTTTAGTACCGTTTAGTACAATTAATGGGTTTGAGACATCTATCGGAAAAATTATTTATTATTCGTAATATTTGTTTTCGCCAGTACCACATCAGTCGCTATAGTAGATACCAACTTGGGATGGGGTGAGATGTTGTAACATCACTTTTTTCGATATTTATCGAATATTATATCTCTTTTTCCTAAAACAAAATTGCTTGTCGTTTCACTTTTCAATTTTGCTTTCTATATTGCGATCACACACTACTAGAATAAATTGTTTATTGAGTTTTTGTTTTTCGATAAAGTATCACTCTTAAAATAGGTAGGTTTGGTCATATGGAAAGAAATATCTGGGGTGGTATGTTGTACCATCACTTCGAATCGAAATTCGATAAAAGACGAATGGCGGTATGTTGTATCATTTTCGAAAAGCAAAAATGATACAACTTTCACTTTTTCGAATCGACTTTTTTCGAATTCGACTTTTTTCGATTCGAAGTGATGGTACAACATACCGCCCCTGACCTCAAAAAACTAAGAAATAAACAAACAAACAATAGGTAGGTGATATAATAAGAGTAGAGCGACATAATGTTTTATTCGAATAGGTAGAGATCGCAATAGAAGCAATGTAATTGAAAAATGGAAAAACGACAAATTTAATTTGTGATGAAAGAGATGTAAATTTCGATAGTATCGAAAAAAGTGATGTTACAACATCCCACCCCTGTTTTCCAAAAACCGACTTATTCAAATAAATGACCTCGCGAGGAGACTTATTATTTGAATAAGTTGGTCTACACAGAAATGCCCCCAAAAGTGTGTTTTGACTAAATATGCAGAAATAAAATGACTTCATCGACTTATTAAAGATGGCGTCAAATAAGTCAATAAGGCTGTCATAAGTTGGCGGTAGCAAAACACCCTTTGAGCCTCGCCACACTTTAATTCTTTCGTCGTGATTCAATGATTTCAAAAAATCAATTGCCGTTTACATTTGCGCGTTTCTTTTTTTATGTACATATGTGCGTAAAATTATGTTTTTTGATTTATTCGTATTGTAAAAAATGTTTATTATTTGCTGCGAAAACTGCTTCCTTCGTAGAAAAAATATATTTTTTGCACTCGAAGTGCAAATTAAACTAAAATTAACCCAAAAACGACAAATAAACAGGGTGTCCTTGAAAAATTTATTTTTGTTGTTGCACGAGAATCAGTTGAATCAAAAAAAAAAATTGCTGAAAAAGGAATCAAAAATTTCCCCGCCAAAAAATTAGTTTGTAGCTGAAGGGGAAGGGAACGAAGAAAGAATCACGAGCAAAGAATCACGAAGAAGTGTGGAACCACGGTTTGTTTTATAATAAATATTGTTTTGACGGGAGATGGCAACATCAGCGCCCCTATCTAAAACAAAAATGGTGTACATTTTCAAGGGCGGTATGTTGTGTACCATCACTTCGAATCGAAATTCGAAAAAAGTCGAATGGCGGTATGTTGTATCATTTTCGAATCGCGATAAATTACAAAGTTGCATCATTTAAAACCAAAGTAATAATATATGTAGCTGACATTTCATTCTAGAAAAAGTATTGGAAGATTAAAAAACGATAAAAGTCGAAAGTGGTAGAACTTTCACTTTTTCGATTCGACTTTTTCGAATTTCGACTTTTTTCGTTTCGAAGTGATGGTACAACATACCGCCCCAAATATCTACAACGGGTTCCATATAGAACGGCACATTTCACACAAGGATCTGCTAAAACAGGGTGTCACAAAACGGAATATAGTACACTAAAGTTCATGGTATGGAAGAAGGCCTATTGAAACCTCGCCACAAAACAGTATATTTATTGTACACTAAAGTACATGGTACGGAACAGGGCCGATTAAAACAGGACATCACATAACAGTACGTAATACACTAAAGGATGAGATTGAAGTTGAAATAATTTCTAGAACTGTTAAGTGAACAAGCATTTTAATTTAACTTAAAGTTTATCATCAATCAAAATTATTTTATAATTACTTTAACTCAAGGCAAATCTCTACTAAATAACATACTAATATTCTGTTTTAATCGGTCCTGCTCCGTACCATGTTCTTTAGTGTACTATATTCCTTTTTCAACCAAAAAAAGGCTAATTTTAAGTCCAAACCATTCAAATGTGTGAGCAAAAAATCATAGTATGTAATGGCGCTTTTGTTAAAAAATTTCGCTTGATTTGAAGTACAACCAACACAATTGTGAGTATAGTTATAGTGTGTTTTTTCGGACGAAAATAAGTTTGAAAGGAAAACACAAATGTGTAAGTTTGTTGAAAACACATACAAAAAAAAATTTTTGACGTGGTGCTTTTGCCGTACCCACACAATTGTGTTAGTGGGCAGCAATAGGGATATACTGTTTTAATCAACCATGTTCTGTACCATGTACTGTTTTGAGACGTGCTGTTTTAATCGGTCCTGTTTTGAAATGTGCTGCAGTGAGTGGCTTCGATCTACAACCTTGCTTGAAAAATATTTCTCAAAATAATATTAATCTAGGTAAAATTTGAGCACAAAAACTAAGTATATACAAAAAAAATCTTGTTCATGATCGTGTTTAAATTCAGTTGGAAATAATTTCATTTGCATTTGAAATTATTTCTCAAAATTGTGATAGTGTAACAATGTTTGGTCAAGTTAGTACAGCGACAAGACTGTTGTTGACTTGTTCATGAGCGTGTTTAACTTTAAATTTTAATTTTTAATTGATTTCATTTGAATTTGAAATTAATGCTCAAAATTATGGTAGTGTATTTGGTAAGTGTTAGTTCGGCGACAAGAAAATTCTTGCTCGTGATCGTGCTCAAAATTTAAATAGCATTTAATTGCATTTGACATTCTCGAAATTGTGGTGTGTGACCTTGTTCATGATCGCATTTAAACTTAAATCCAGTTGGAATTAAAACAAAAGCGTATAGGAAAATAATTAACAAATTTTATTCATATATAATTTATTAACAAACCCACCCACCCGCTAAACAATTTGAACCGTTTACGAACCATAAACGAAGACTACAATTCATTCAATTGTTTGCAAACGAATCTTTTCTGCAGCTCAAAAACGAGTCGTTTATGACATTCCTATTACAAGATATTTAGGGCCGTATTTATAGTCGTTACTACAACTGAAAGTCATGTTATGGTAAATAATTTCGTACCAAAGAATCTTACTACAAGATTGTCTAACGGGTGAAATTTGATGTTTATTGATCAAAATCAATTAATATAGTGGTTTTTATGGAAAAAGGAAGAAAATCTCATAAAAATTCACAAAATCAAACGATTTCTAAAAATGAAAGCTATACTTATAGCAAAAGTTACGAGTATAAAAATACTAAATGCTTGTAAATCCAAAAATACCGAAAAACCATGTAAATCGGAGCTCTCACAATAGAAAAACTTTTCATTTTGCCTTACAAGTATGTTTGAAAATAAAACTTGAGAAAAAAAAAAAATCATTTTTTGCGGAAAAAGGTTGCAAACTCGAAACTTTTGTCTTAAGAAAAGACTAATGAAATCAACTACATTTCAAAATCAGGGGTTTTGTGTCATTTTCCACACAAAACATGGTTAAAAGCAAATAAGAATTAATTTATCGGTTTATATATCTTAAAATTATAATTAATAATATAAAATACAATTTTAAAATATCATTAGTATGAAGATAAATAAAACGAAGTTGGTCTCAATTTAATTTTTGTTTGCTCATTGTGAGACATCCCTCTAAACATTGCGATTCGAAAACGATATGTAAACGATGAAACTTCTTCATACAAAACATCGTTTTCGATTCGTTTTTGCGATTCAAAACCGATACAATTACGAATCCACCGTACTATGATAATTAGACTTTTGGCGATGCATTTTTTATGTGTTAGTGTGTATCGGAAATATTACGTATTTTGCGATATATTATCGTATCATATTTGTCTAAACGAAAACATTTCGAAATTAACGATGCAATGCGTATCGAAATTGTAGTATCGTTTGTAATGTATTTACTATGGAAAATTATTAAAGGAAGGTAATAAATTAAAAAATTTGATAGTTGTTTTTAAATGTGTTTTTAATATTTTGCATAAATATATAAACGTAAATAACGTTAAAATGAATTAATAAAAATGCCTTAGAAACTAGTTTGAAATAGAAAAGTTTTCTTAAAGTCTATAAAAAATTTAATGCACATTAATGTTATTTATCCCGTTTAATTCATTTTGGCAAAGTTACTTTATTTACACTATACTTATTATTTACACTATACTTATTATTTATATAATTTATTAAAAATTTATAAACAAAAAAATTAAAAATGGCGTATGACTTCAGTATCTATACTCAAACGATTAACACGAAATATGGTTTATAATCTGTTTTGTATTCATTTTTTGTGTTCCTATAGGAAAATGGTTTTAAATGTGTGTGTCATAGTAAAAATATATATCGTTTATGTATCGAAAATTTATCGGTTTTTACGAATCGCATTTTTTGTTTAGAGGGATGTTCTAGCTTAAGGTAAAAGATTAAGGCAAATGTTAAAGGCAAATTTTTTTTCTATTGTGCACTCAAAAAAAATTTCTGTACAGCATACAAAATAATTTGTAAATTATAAAAATAAATTGTAAAAATAACATTTTTTTTTTAATAAATTCAATAAAATTTTCATAAAATTGAAAATATTGAAAAATATATAATAAAATTTGTAAATTTAATATAAATTTCGTCAAATATACAAAATATTAAGAATAAAATCGAAAGGGACGTTGTTAAATTTACAAATTGTTTCGTGTGCTCTATATTTACAAAAATTTTGTAAATTTTTTTTTGAGTGTGAGAAGTTCTTTAACTCGAAAATGGTACTTTTGTATGAAAACCCGTATAAATCAAAAAAATACAATAAAATTCTTAAATTATCGCTTGGTTTATAATAATCCATCTATTTTAACATGAAATATATAGAATAAATTAGAAATAACAATTATATATTTTTTGGTAACAGAGGTAAAGATTTAGAGGTAAACCGAAATCGTGTATAAAAGTACCGTGTAAATCGGGGGATGAGTGTATTCGTTCGCATATACCTGGTTGCACAGAAAAATAACTACCGGCCGGTTAGTCGTGCGCCAGTTAAATTGTTTCTATGAAATCTGCTTTTGCAATCAGAAAAACTCAATGTAAACTTGATTAAATATATTTATTCCATGTAAATATTTAGCTTGCGTATAAGTATTTAAATATCCAATTTTGATTGAAGAACTTTTTAACTAATCGTTAAATATTTCCATGGAATAAAATATATTTAATCAAGTTTGCATTGAGTTTTTTCTGATTGCAAAAACAAATTTCATGTAATACCTCAAACAGAATGACGTCGAAAACATCGGCACTAAATTTAAAATACGTGCATTTCCATAAGAGCGAACAGATAGAGCGTCGACAATCGACGTCAAAATATAAAAATTTATATTTTTTTGGACGATGAGTGACATTTAGTTAAAAACAAAAAAAAACTTATTTTTTTATGAAATGGACGAGGTGATAATACATAACTAAATTTTGTTCTAATAAAGAAGTTGTTTGTTTTAAATACTCAATTGTGTTTTACAATTTTCAGGATACATTTCATGAGAAATTATTCTTTCAATAAATTACCCATTGTGAATAACGTCATTGCCATTTTCATTAGCATTGTTGTGTTATCACTATCCATTTCTTCTATTTTGCTGGTATGTTTATTTATCCACAAACAAAAACGTCTAATATTAAACGATTCTATTGATTACCCTATCTTTCGATTGCCAGAATAACATGCTATTGCCAAAAGTAGCGGATCAGGCAGCCTACCATTCAAGACAATTTTATCTATATATTTCGGCATCATAACAGGCGCATCTAAGGCGAGCCTTACATCAGAAAACGTTGTCTTATACGTTTGGGCGGAAAATGAAAGATTCAAAGGAAGCAACGAGTTTGCATCAGCTCTTTACCACAGCCTATGTATGATAACAAACTTAACAAAATAAATCTTAATAGTACGATTGATTTGAGGTGGTTGCGGGGCGGGGCACAGAATGAAAAATCGGCATTAAAGAGTATGGTTTCAATATGGCTCTACAGTAACGCTCCAAAACATATCAGGAAAATCGAAATAATATTTCCCGCACCAGGCCATTCCTTCATACCTCCTGCATTTGCTCTTCTGAAAAAAAGGCAAAGTCCAAACAACAAATCATTCAACCGGAGGAATATTTAAACATAAAGATCACGGTCAGATAGTTAGACTGGGCTCGGGGAAAGCTATCCGGTGTATATGATTGGAAAAATGCTGCTGTGGAAATAATAAAGCCATCAGGGCAGTGTCATTTTCAATTTAATAAATCGGAACGGTTTATTATAAGCCCTGGAAAATCCGGCATTTTGGTTCGTGGAGAACTACGTTATAGATCCGATATTGGATCGGCAAAATCGGTGAACAAAAGAGCTGATGTTACCCCTGCTTATTATTGATTTCAGTTATTAGTTCCAATAAGGTTATATACATGCCTTATGTTAAGGTATCTACATTGTATACGGCTATTATATTTTGATTTGCTGTTTGTTTCGGCAACGGTTGAAAAGGTTGTTCCTTTATGTTTCCTTATGGTATTGGTATGAGGAATAGATGAACTTTCCCAACCTGCTTGTTGGATAAAATTATTGAATATTTCTAATACATCTTCCAGCTGCATCTCTGTTCTAATTGGTTCGCGGAGATTTGTTCGCTATTCCACTAACTTCTTGTTTAAATTCCCAATTGGTTTTATTGTTTATTAATTCAGGCAAGTTATATATTTTGATTATCGTAACACTCAAAGTCATGATAGATGATAGTCCTTCATTAATTTCGATGCACGTGTAGTCCTCTAAAACTCCTTGTGTTACAAAGAAGTCAACAAGATCTTGTATTTTATGTACGTCAGTACGCGAACATGTTGGTTTATTGTTAGAGTGAGGTCGTTCTCGCGAGCTACATTAAATAACTCTTTTCCTTTCCTAATATTTGCTTTAAAATCACCACCTATGATAAAATTTGGTCCTAGTGATTTAAAAAGTCGTCTGTAGTATTTTTTTTAATTGATGGCGTGGGCAACTATAAATAGCGGAGACACTGAGAACCTTATTATTGATTGATTCAACTTTTATGGGTTTAACTAGCATAATTACTGTTTCAATACTGGACTCTTCGCAATATTTAATATTATTATTAAATATGGTAGCATTCATAGTCACGTATTCTAACAAATGAAGTTTCTGCTAAATGAGTTTTCGATACAAGACATACAGTATGTGCAACAAGAGCGTGTCCAGCAAAAGACTAAGTAAAAATAAAACTACGATATATTTTTGTTTTTATTATGAAGGTCTATTGTATTTTATTGAACGGTATCAACTAATACATAGTAAATCTGTCACCTTTTTTCCATACTATGAACTAAATTTTCTGCCTACTGTGGTGATAAATTTCGATCGGATTGGCATTACGTGACTGAGATGGCCAATCCAATGTTGTGATGTCCTTTTTGAGTTTAAATTTCGAACAGACTATGCTACGGTGTTTTGGTTCGATGTCCCCGCTCCAAACCATTTCCGGAAAGATGGTAACAAACCTCGTGAATAAGTTTGATTCATTGAAAGTGAGTTTAGGTTTAGTTGAACAAACACGCCTTTTAACATTAAAACCCTAAAAGGATGACTAATCGGTAAATACAACATTCGTCGAATCTTTGTTTTTATATTCATTGTATATATATTTAGTTTATATATTCATTGTATTTTTATATTCATTGTATATATTCATTCATGCCCACTGTAGTCGCTTTTTAATGTACATTCGCTACAATTGTACGTATCTTCGTGGCTTTTTGTCTATCTAATCGCTTATTTATGTAGCTTCTATATCACGCTCTTGTTTTTCTAGGCGTGCATTCATCGGTTGTTTTCGGAATTTCCTTTCGAGTGGTTTTTTTGCAGCATTAGTTAACTGCTGCGTTATTTGCGAGTAGGATCTCTTCCTACGGTCCTACGGGCTGTTGTTGTGGTGGCACTCTAGTTGTTGGTGGAATCTTTTCGCTTATAACGTCAGTGTTTTGAGTCGATTGACGTGTTTTATTTCTTAATCTTTGTAGTTGTACCGCTACCTCGCATCGGCCAACTTACAGACCTAATATCTCGCAATATCTTTGGGTGTGGGGTTAATCCTTGGCATTTATTGCATTGAGGTATTAATTTCGTGTTCTTTATCAGTGGTTCTATTTTTTAACCTTCATATTTAGTACTGCTTTGATATTAAATATATTTTCAATTTTCTCGCTTTTGTTGAATGTGTGCATGAATAGCGGGAGCCTTCTTTTAATGATCTTGGTTCCTCGGCTATTTTCACTTTTCCCCCCGTTTAAGGATGTTTACTGCGTCTTCAATGCGCAATTCTTTCATCTTGAGGTCTTCTATTATATCTTCCTTCTTGCAGGTGGGATGAAGACCTCTGGCTATAATCTTAATTTCTCGGTTAATTTTTTTTTGTTTTGCCACACATACCACTCTACCTTATTCAGTGAGCTTTGTGGCTAAAGCTCTATTTGCATTTGGAACACTTGTGTTTATCTTTCAATAAGGTTTAGTGCCACAAACTCTATAGTTGTTTGTGGACACCTATTCCATTAGAGCTTGGATATTAATTGGTGGTGGTACCTTTTCCTTCAATGCAAAATTGCGTTGTTTTAGTTGCTGGTGTTGTTGAGGAAAAGGCACTGGTTCGGTAGATTAAATAACTGTTGCTTGCGAATGCTTCCCAAGATCCGGCGAGAATTCAGCTCTTCGTTTTTCCCCTGGTATTTTCTTTTGTTTGTGCACCCAATCGGTTTCTTTTGTTCTTCATCATTTCTAAGGAACTTAGCATTAGTACAGACAATTGTGCTGTTTTCGTTACAACTAGTAACAGGACTTTCCAAAACCTCTATCAGTTTGGTCTTCTTCAGCTCCTCATGTCCTTTCTTTAACTTGGCGATTTCATTGCTAAGTTGTGATGCCATTTTTTTCTATTTCACTAATTAATCGACGATTTTTCTTTTCGTGCATTGTATGAACGAAGGTAAATAAAATGTATCCTCTCTTTTACTGCAGATTTTTAACAGTTTTTTATATGACTGACAACACTTTTTCTTTGACGTTTATTGGTATGTTTACAACATAGAACTATCCCTTTCCCGGCCCACACGAATATGTCAAACATAGAATTACATTTTACTCAGCTGTGACGAACAAACTGGGAATATTTCAAAAAAATGCAACGTAGGCTAGCAATACAACTCTTCAACTATAAAGATATGATTCAACCTATCCTTAAATCTGTTCACATTGCACATACTGCGAAAGCAAATGCATCAACTGCTAGTGCTGTAAGAAACAATGAGATTCACAATCTATAGCCGAGCATACTCGGATAATAAAAAATTTGGGCCACCAAACCGATCAAAATTCCAAAATAATCAAAACAGTAACAACTGGAAATTGGATGCTTTTGAATCACTCTTCATGAATAAATACTATGAACACCTAATTAACGGACATCCAAGTCCGATCCACATCCAACCAAACTTATTTTGGACTAATAATGTTTTACACCACTGCCCACGATCACTGGATTTAACTACACATAAAATTTATTCTAAAGATTGTGTAAAACAACACAAAATATTAGAAATTTCGGAAGAACACAGCTACATAATTTTATTAGCTGTTTCTGTAGATTGCTTATTTATTGGATCTCTTGGTGTCAAACCATGGAAATTAACGTTCACAATGCGGCGCATGTCAGTAATATCCTCTAGCGCAAGTATAAAATTGCAGGCCAAAGCGATTCACAACATATTTTCCTGTTTTTGGTCACATAACTGATAAGCCGATCCGTACACATTACATTCATAGTGATGATATTGTTCGGTTAGATAGCTCCGGTAATCTTTCAAGCATTTATTACATTGGCGGCCACTACATCCATGTTCACATTCGCAGTCACCGATGACCGATGTACTGAAAATTAAACCAACTTTATACAAATTTGATAATTATACGGCTTAATATATACTTACAGTTACATTGTTCCCGAATCGATTGCATTTACCTTAGTTAAAGTTAGCCGAAAGTTACCAGCCGAAAGATAATGCAGATAGTGTCTTGATTATTTTTAAACTCTTTTTATACTCTCGCTCCTATCGATTTTTAAATTCCTATAAACTGAAATAATTTCTCTTTCACCGGAATGATGTACCCCGATCTTAAATTCTCCTAAATTCGAGTTCATGACTGATTCTTGCTGTCTGCATTATCTTTCGGCTGGAAACTTTCGGCTAACTTTAACAGTATATTACATTTACGATTAGATCACATTTATATTGTTAGCAGCCGGTTTCACAAGTTTTCAATGGTTTTTGATTTACGCTACAACCTTCGCCGACGAGGTTTTTGACACAGGGATGCCGTGTATCGATTACAATTTTGAATCGTACCGGGCTTACAAGTGCTATAAATCTACATACAACTTTATCACTCTTTCAAATGTCAAAGAAAATAAATTGTAAAATTTTCTAACACCCTCACACGTCAAAAGACAAAAACTAAAAGTAGTAGTTTTACTCTCTGATTTAGCCGCCAAAAGGAGAGGATAAAACACATGCTAAAAATAAATCAACGATTAATTTTGGCGTTCATATAATGCAAACTATGATTAATCGGGCGATTAATCATTTAGTATCTTTCATAGCTGAGCATTTTCGTTTTCCTGCTGAGTTGCGTTTGTCTAGGTGATGATCTAGGTATTTTTGCACTTATTATATGAACGGGCATCGCAATGGTTGGCCCACCTCAGAATTCAGTGAGGGTGCCCGGCCTCGTAGAGGATGGATTATCTAACCCTAATATCGGGTTAGTTTATGTCTCATTTTATACGAGTAAAATTGATTTATTTCTAAAGGTAATTATTTTCTGGTGTTGTTGGATCATGCAGTGTATTTCAAAAGCCTCCTATATTGTAGATTATGTTACCGTCGCACCGTTCATAATAATTTATTTTATAAGAACAAATCGGGCTGTATCATAAACATATTTTAATGCAAAACGGATAGTGGCCAATTATGATCTCACAAACTACTGATCGAAGCCCTTGTGCTTAAATATATAGAATTCCGCGTTCGTATCTACCTACATGGTACGTATAAAAATATTTGATAGTTATACATTTTATTTTCTCCTACGCAGTTTAAGATTCCATTAGTATAGATATATGTACAATATGCAGTAACTAAAAAGGAGGGAGATCAAATAATCAATAAAAAGATTGCATTTTTGTGAAAGGCTATAATCGCAGGAGAGGGGTTATTCGTATGCAATTTATTTCATCTGAAAATCCTAGAAAACCCCAATTAGTTTTTCACTTACATACGATAGTATATAAGTAAGGATACCAAATATACACAATAAATTGGCAAAACTGTGCTATTTATTGTTATACATGGTAGTATAGAAAGGAATGAAGAAGGTGAAAACAAGTGAAATTTGGAAGAAGTAAATAACGGCGAGGTTAAAATTTGGTCATCTACAAATTTTTACATTGATTAGGTACATAGGCTCTACGAGTAAAAATTTAAGTATGTATATCGAATTTATTATATTTCCAGTTATGTAAAGGAAAAAGAATGTTACATAGGTAATGTGTATATAAACATATAGTCATAACGTTATTGTGTGTCGACAAAATTATAAATCATAATAACTAAATTTTAAAGAAAACCCAGTGCAGCCATTAAGTGAGGGTAAGATTTGCGTTAAATGGGCCAATAAGGAATACGAGTTTTAAGACATATAAAATGGATAGATGGCTACGAGCTGGTAATTAACTTTTGTAATTATTACTTGATTCAACTTGGGATACAAATCTCCGTCACTGATAGTATTTCATATCTAATCTAAATAAATACGACATACAAAAAATTATCAAAAATATGATTTTTCCAAATTTTTTTTTAGGGGATGCGCGCGCAATAAATAGTGCGTACGTTAATAATATGTGTATTATTCTGAAAACAAACCAAAAAAAATTGTTCGAAAGTAGGTGATGCGTGTGTATGCGTTCCTATAAAAACTAAATCTTCCCCCAAAAAAGAAATATGTGTGTATAACTTGATAGTCCACTTACCCGCTTTGTTTTTTTTTATTTTTTTTATATAAATGTATTTTGTATATCGTATGTGCTGACCGACGTCGGCTTTGATCTAGAATAAGTTTGTCAGTCTACATATTTCGCGTCCGGGAATAAGAAGTAGCCAACTTAACGTAAGAAGGGATAATAATTGTTGGTTACACTAGGCAAGGCGGAAATAAAAAAGGCTTTATAAAAAAAGAAAATCAAAAGTTATATAAAGCGCGGTTTACTTTTTTAAGTTTTAGTTTGTTTTTAATAAAAGTTTTTTTTTAAATTTTTTGCATAAAATCGGTAGCTAGGCAAAATTATTTTTACAAAATTAAAAAAGTTTAGTGTTGCAATTTATTTTTGTTTTTTTTTTTTTTGTAAATATAACAATTAGTTAAAAAATGGTTTAAAAATGAAAAATTAATAAAAGCTAATTAAACATCCTGAGAGCTTCTTGGATATGAACTCAAAGGATTAACTAAACATTGATGTGTTACATATGCAATATTTTTGGTAATTAAAAAAATTTATTAGCACTTTTTTCGTATAGTTAAAACTTTAAATATGCTTTTATTACAAAAAATCAATGTTTGACAATTATCGAATTTTTTTTCTATTGCGTTCGCCTACAGCATTTCAGTTTTTTTGTTATTTATATAAATCTATATGTTTCTCTTTCTTTTTTCATAATATATAATTTTCGATTGTTTGTGTTTTTCACATACTAACCCAACAGAAGAAAAGCAAAATTCGCATTTTCTTTTTTAAATTAAATATTTTCCTGTTAAGTAGATATGTACGTATTTTTAGTGTGCCTGTTAGCAATATTTATAAAGATTCTATTACGCAAATTTTTACTACGAACTATTTCGAAACGCCGGTTACAATATAAATTTGCAAATAACCGCCAAATTGCAAAAAATGTAACGAAACATAAATAGGAAAAACATATGTTCGAGTAAGGAAAAATTTGCATAATTTGTTGATTTTGTTCGACATTTATTTAAAATAAGCAACACGAAGCATAACAATTAACTTGATTTATAATATGATTTATGTTTGCTTTGCTGTGTTTCTCTACCTGACCAATGGCTATTTTACTACTCATATACGAAATATTTTTCATAACTATAAAAAATTTATATCTGCGTACATGGCGTCTTTTTCTCTTCTGCTTCATTTTTCCTGTTATTTTTTACTCGGTTTACTGTGAGATGAATCACATAGATGTAATATTTTTCTTTATTCCGGGCATTATACTACATTCTTCAGGAGCAGGTTAAATTTTGTAAAAACAGCTTCAATCTAGTACTCATTCTACGTGTATTTCCCTGAAAACTTACAGCCGAAATATTAACAAAGTATAATAAAATGAATAATGAAAATAACTGTTAATAATAAATTAATTGACATTTTTACATGACAAGCAAATTGAAGTTTTTTTTATTAAAATGACATGTATCTTATATTGTTTTTTTTTTTGGAAATATGAATTACTTTAGATATATGATTGGTTATGTTCAGCCATTTTACATTTGTGGGGAAATATTTTTATTAATTTTTTTGTGGACTGCAATATTTCGTGTGATAGGTATGGGGTTAGGGCAAACAAGTAGCGTAGAACTATGTATTATTTGTAAGGGGCAATCAATAGATTATTTTTCTGTTAAAATATTGTTTTTAATATCAAATTTATTTTGATTTTTTTAAAGGTGAAACCAGGAATGACATATCACCAATTTATTTTACCAGAACAAAGAAAAAGAAAAAAATATAAGAAGACATGTAATTGGAGATGTTCGGACTTGATTTAAGAGAACAGGTCTCAACAAACAATGTCTTATATAGGTAAGATATAACAATATATGTACAACCTTCTATAGGTATAGCTACTATACCTATTTTTATTTTCTAAATTATTATCCTCTACATAAATATCCTGTGATGGTATAAAACATATTTTTGTAAAATATCATATGTAAACTGATCTTAATTGAAACATTGCTGCCTTATTTGTATTAAATATTAAATTACCGACCGCAGGGTTAAAGCTTTGGCGTATGTATTGGGAGGTACTGGGTTCGAATTCCGAAAGGGACATGATTGAAAAGCAATTTTTCATCATCTGGTTACGATCGGTGATGAAAATGAACACAACTATGAGCCAAGTCAGGCTACCATTGAGCTATACAATCTACAGATGGTACTCGCCTATACCCGTACGCTGTCGATCTAGCTACTGTGTAAGGCGTTGGTAGATTGCAACGATTAAAAAAACAAAGCTATTAAAAAGTGCTATTGTGAATAAATATAAAAATTTCAATAACCGACGGACTATTTATGGCAAACTGTCTTTGAAACTGTTAAAAATATGTTTAGAGAAACAAAATAAAAATATATAACAAAATATATTATAGATGTCGCATTGCAAAGTTTAAAACCCCTGTATATCGGGGTAGATTCTATCGAGATCGAGAAAAAATTGAAATTGAAATATTTTGTTTGTTTGTTTTTTTTGGTTTGTTGTTTATAAACTTTTTGGTTTATCTTTGTTGTTTAGAAAAATATCCGGCAAATTTTTGTGTTGTTTACAGCTCCTATTGAAGTTGCCACTTCCGGTACATTAATTCCCATCAAATTTCATTGGGATTTCCCAGCTTTAAAAAACACGTTCATCTCAATCAGTCGTCAGATGCGGACTGTAGAGATGCCGAATTTTCGAAGAGGTTTAGATTTTTATCAAAACTTGGCATTTCTGCTAGCATTTTAGAATGAGCCTCGCCACTCTTTAATCCTTTCGTCGTGATTCAATGATTTCAGGAAATCAATCGCCGTCCACATTTGATTTGTTTGCGCGTTTCTTTTTTATGTATGTGCGTAAAATTATGTTTTTTGATTTATTCGTATTGTAAAAAAATGTTTATTATTTGCTGCGAAAACTGCTTCTTTGGTTGAAAAAATATATTTTTTGCACTCGAAGTGCAAATTAAACTAAAATTAACCCAAAAACGACAAATAAACAAGTTGTCCTTGAAAAATTTATTTTTGTTGTTGTGCGAGAATCAGTTGTTTCAAAAAAAATTTTTGCTGGAAAAAGAATCAAGATTTTCCCCGCCAAAAAATTAGTTTGTAGATGAAGGGGAAGGGAACGAGGACAGAATCACAACCAAAGAATCAAAGTGTGGAACCACGGAATAATGCGCTTGACCAATTTTGTTCCAAATTGAATTTAAATTATTGTGTTATTTGCTTTTCCTACTACCTATTTTTCAAAATATTTGCGAAAACGTACAAGCGTATAAAAACATAAAAAATCGCTATTTTCGCTTAAATTGTCAAATAATTATTATTAATTTTGGAAACTGCCTCTTTTGGTTTGAAGATTTCCGCCAAAACTCATCAACACCTTCTAATTCATGGAAAAAGCTTAAGTATGAAAATTCATCCCAATTAATCCGTATACAGCCCATACGAGAAGCTGATTTGGTGGAAAAAGTTTTTTTTTAAATCAAAAATCGTGATATCCGTTTAAATTCTAGAAAACTGAAGTGAAAATTTTTTAGTTGAAAATATAATTTAGAATATTTTTGTTCATCGTCGTTTTGTTATAAATGCTATACTTTTCCACTTAATATGTAAAATGGTATTCAATTACGTATACAGGAATGGTTGAGCAATATAATTTAGTGGTTTCAAATTTTATATTTCTTAAAATTTAAAAATTTAATTTGCGATGATGCCACTAATCAGTATAGCAAGAGTTGGCGGACCTGAAAGTTAAAATTGCACATCATTATAGTTTTTACAAAGATTATTTTGGTAACGACCGTAACATTTGCATAGAAAGTTCTATCTTAGAAAATAATATAAATCAATAAAGCCTTTATTAGAAAAACAGTGCAAATCAATTAAATAATTTGTGCATATGAAAACAAATCAGAAAGAAAAATCGTGAAATCCGAGCATGTCAAAACAGCAATAAAACAAAAATCTTTTTATCTTAAAAACGTAAAAGGTATTTTTAGTTATCTGCTTGCTCCGGTGTAATAAAAAATACACTAATTGTTTTACAAGTGACGAGTGGAACATTAAGACTTTTTCTCTCAATTTAAATTCGAAATCATTATAAATCCTTAAAGTAACACATAACTATTGGCATGTTTTTGTTACATCGAGCGAGCAAACTATAATTAAAAAGGCGTTTGCACTTTCTAATTTTTTAGGACGATCAGGCATTATTTTTTTTTATTATTATTTATGAACCCTCGAATATTGCGACTTTCCTATATGTAATATTTTTCAGTTTTTACAGGATAAATCAGTTAAATATTTCATTTCGAATAAAAGTTTATTTGATTTCTCTGCTCGATCCGATTTATTAAAAAGCACGCCATATGAGAACTTTCAGATAACGAAAAACGTTAAATTTCAAATATACAAGTCAAACCAGGCAACTAGATCTTTTAATATTTATAAATTTACATCACTAGAGAGAGAAAACATGTTTTCGCTGGAAGTGTATACAGCTCTCAAAAGATATCTTTTTATAGTGATATTTGAGGAGATCTATTCCAAAACTCGCCTTGTCCTACTTTCTGTTTTTTTTTTCACAAATAGCAAAAATTTGTTTCTAAGTGTATTCAACACATTTTAAAACAAATTTTTGATTGAGTTGATAGTTCTCTCTCTCTCTCTCTCTGGCACTATATCCCATCAAGGGATTTGGCCGTCTCAAATGAGGTTTCATAATCATATTTTCATTCTGGATAATGAGTGATTAATTCATTGATCCTAAACCAGCCGTGAAATTTTTTCCTTGTCACCATCGGGAATCGAACCCGAGACCCCCGGTCGCTGGAGCAAGCATGCTGACTTTGCCACCGGGGCGGCAAGTTGATAGCGATTAACTTTAAATTTAGATGTATTTCATTTAAAATAGAAACTAAATTCGGAATAGGTGAGTTTTGGCACGACAAATTGGAGTAGGCGACTTTCGACATGGCGATGTTTGGATTAGACAAGTCTTGAAATAATAAAAATTATTCTTTATTATTCCAAGACTTGTTTAATCCAAACAACATTTTTTACAACAACAAGACGTTCAAAAAACGGCGTACAAAAAGACGTTTTCAGGGTTTTGTACCAAATTTCATGTATTCTTTTCTTCATAAAAGTTTATAAAACTATATAAAAACAATAAAATAATAAAAAATTAAAATAATGTGGTATTAAATGTGTAAATTGTCGGATAGCTCAGACAGCTGCTGATGAAATTCAGCTTCACAGAAGTTGTCAACGTTTATTGTATCTTCATCTAAGTTATTCGAAGCAATGTTTTCCTCACAAGAATTAATTAAGAGTTTGTAAAATTCTAGCCCTTCAGTCTCCTTCCAATTTTCACCAAAATGCATAAGAAGCAATTTTTTAATGTCTCTCAATTTTTCGTCACTAATAGAAACCCCTTTTGGTACAGTAGGTACAACAGTATTACGATTAATAGGTTTTGATCGCTTGGAAATCGATTTACTCAATCCTATATCAACGTTGTAGTTCACTTCTTCTTGAACTGTTATTGCTTTATTTTCCTTCTCGATTGCTGTGGAGAATTTAAAATGACTGAACATTCTTGAAGTGACTTTCAGCCAATTGTTTCCAATCATTTACTCCGCATTCTTCAAGTTTCGTCACCTTTCCATGTAGGCTAAATACATTTAAATAATCTTGTGGATCTGTAATAACTGGTGTTTTTTTAAATTTATTTTTCAATTCTTCCAAAGATCCTATCCGATGGTAGAAAGGAGTGTCCTCTAACTGGGAAGACTAGCTCCACACTCTTTATGTTTGAAAGGGCTTCTTTTACCAGAAAAAATGTGACCTTTTCGGGTGTCATTTTGGTGTTTGAAGACCCTTTAACTACAGTAAAATTGTACGTATATAGTTGCCGACTATAGTATGCAATCTTATCCTGTATTTTTGGATTAACCATATTTTTTGGCAATCATACGAAAGTGTTATCATTTCGGAAGACTCCTCTTTCAGTTTATTGAAGAAAGCTTTAGCTTTTAAATTATGTACTCTTTTTTGTATCTGCAATGATACTTTTTCCTGATGATTTTTTCCCCGTTTTATACTTTCCAGTAACTCACTTCAGCGAGAGCAGATGTCGGATGATGGAGCCCCGTTTACAACGTTGTACTGTTGACAAACAATATTGCGAAAGAACGTTCTTTTTACTTTCAAATTGTCTTCTGGAACTTGGTTATTATACATATTTAATAATGCATTTATTGTTAAATGCCACGGCAAATATTGACGAGTGCTTTTACCACGACAGAAATGTGACTCCAAAGTCCAAACATTTTAATTTCTCTATAAAGAGTTTTACAGACGTTCGTTTCTGCGAATATTCTGTTTGCTGTTTAGCTCCGCCTCGCTTTTCCTTGGGTAATAACCCGATGGTTAAATAATTTCTGGCGACTCTTTGCACTCTATCCTTCGAAATATGTAATATACGGAGAAATGTTTTTTGACATGCTTCCATTTTAAATTTTTCCGTGCCTTTAATTTTAATAAAATATTTTATCGAGATTCCTTTTCTAGAAGCTCCTTCCATTTTTAGCCTTGATCGTTTAGGTTTATATGGTTCAATGTACCGTAAAATAAATGTATCCTGTTCGATTTTATTATTTGTCGAATAAAACAGGGGGTGAAAATCACGAATATCACCCATTTTCAAATTTGAACATCGATAAGTTTACTTCCCTTTATGGGAACAAGATGGAAAATCTGGAGGACCAGTTGCAGCATGCCTAAAAATAAAAAACATATTGTTATTCATAATAAGTTATAAAATTTTAAACCAGAACTGATGTTTTATTGAATCGCTTCAAAATCGTTAGAACTATATGTTATTGTCATATTTATCGTGCCCTTTTTTCAATGGTTTTTTCCAATCTTCCGGCTTTCTTAAGCGTTTACGACCCTTTCCTGGCAAACAAGGTACTAAATAAGATTCGCTCATTGCATTAATTTTCAACTTTAAGTAAGCTGTTGTTAATTAATTATTATTAAAACACAAAATTCTACGTAGTTAAACACTCTGCTGCTCATCAAACACAAAACTATAATTAAAATCTAACTGTAAAATTATGATAATTTAAAAATAGTATGACATCACGTGATCAAACATTATTCCTTTGATTGATGCTTGGATAAGGCGAGTTTTGGTTTTGAACGACTCTATGGATGAGGCGAGTTTTGGAATAACACCTATTTTTCAAATCGTTTTTACTATGAATTGGACAAGTTTGGGAACGTTTCGATTACTTTAAATGATAGAAAAGTTTTGTACTAATTACAAGAAAATCAAAACTTCATTTATTGTAAAAATTGGGTTGGCGAGTTTTGGAATAGATCTCCTCATTTAGCGTATTGTATTGGTCATTTACAAAAACAATCGCATTAAAACTTCACCCAAATGGATTCATCTAAATCCAAAATGATTTTGGATTTACGTAAATCCCATCCAATTTTTAGTACTAAAGGTTTGTACTAAAATATTAAAACTGATATTTCAAACTACAAATGCCGTTACATATTTAAATCTGCAGATCGCGCAAATTTTGAAATTTGAAATCAGATTGATCTAATCAATTTAAAATAACTATCATATTTCAGATAACGTCAATGGTCATCTAGCATCGAAATTCCGCACGATGATTACTTAGCATTTTTTTTTTTATTCTGTTCCCATTTTCACGTTACGAAATATAATATATTTAATAATATAATTAATATTATATTTTAATATATATATATATATATATATATATATATATATATATATATATATATATTTTTTTTTTTTTTTAAGAAAGTATTAATTATCCAATGGATTTAATGTCCTTTTAAGGTCAATTAATACCCCCCTTTTCATTCACGCACACACCCACCCATTCACCTACTCACACGATACCACCTGCACATTGCAAGCTCCATGTCAACCTGTACAGTGACATGGACGGTGGGTCGGCGCTGAGTTCTGCACTCCAACAGAGGGTCTTAGTTGTGTTTATTAACTTCACCGATCGTAATTGATGAAGAAAATTCGCTTTTACATCCTGCCTCTGCTAGGATTCGAACTCAGTACCTCCCGGTCCAAGTGCCGAAGCTTTAATTACTGCACCACTTGTCCGGTATATATGGTCACGTTTAAAGTAAAAACCAAATAATGTAGGTGACAGCGATGGTTACGCGTTTTTTTAGCAGTTTGAGTTATACGTGAAGTTAGGTAACCAAAATCAATCTGACAAATCGGAATATTTTTGCATGTCAAAAAAATCGATCTAATCAATCTGTAAAAAAATAAGAAACAGCAAAAAAATGATCAGATCGATCTGACCGGAAATAAGAAACAGGTTTTTAATACTCAGATAAATCAGATCGATCAGAGCAGAAATAAGTAACACAGTAAAAATCGACAAAATAAAATTAAAATATTAATAAAATCACAAAATATGCAAATATACACAGAAAAAACATTTTTACTTACAAACATTAAAGCCAAAAACTAAATCCGAAAATGATTGTTGTCCACTTTTACCAATGCAATACTGCTATTAATGCAATCTAGTTTGCAATCGTTTTGATAAATCAATTTGATTTGCCTACTTTGGTGTTCCAATCAAAGCTTTCTTTAATATTTTACTGTTCAAGTCGTGGAGATAATGCCCGGTTTACATGAGAAAATTGTTTTCTTCTACAAATTTTTGCAGGTAAATAAGAAAGAATCCGCAATACAAAAATATTCAATATGCCAGAAAGAAATAAACATATATAGTAATGGCGTAATTTTTTTTATAGGATCATTATTAATTTATTTTTAATGAATTAAAATGCGAAATTTACATTTTTATCTATGGCGTCAGTTTTTATTATGAATCCACAACATTTATAAATACAAAATAAATATTTTTCTTGTTCATTTTAAAAATGTTGCCATAAAAATACTCGAATCGAATATATTTTATGGCAACATTTTCATTTTTATGGTGGTTTTTGCTCAAAAATTCTTCTGCAAAATTTTGTTGGGATATATTGCTTTTCTTGTCTCTCATGTACAAAAAGTCAATGTTATATCTTATTCATTTTGCAGAAGAAAAATGTTGGTCGTATGTAAACCGGGCATAATGCTCAATTGCAAAATTTAATCATGCAATCATATTGCTGAACGTTCATTGTCGATTGTCGAGTTTTTTGATTGAGTGCTCCGTGATTTCTAAAATTGTCATGTAAGCTTTCAGAACCTGGTGGTGTATGCAACATGTTGAATAAAACCAACATGTTGGAAACTGAACGTATTTAAGGGCAGGTTTATGGTTTCGTTCGCTCGGTCATTTTCTCGATCAATCATCTCTTGTGAAAAAATCCAGAAGAAAAAATTCGACATTTTTGAGTAATACGATTGGTCGAAAAAATTGTCAGAACGAACGAACGAACACCAACCATAAATCCACCATCCATCAACACAGATAGGTTTAGGTTAATTTTACGAATAAGTATTTTTATCACGATGAAAATTTTAATAAAGGTTAGCATTATAAGAAATTGAGGTTTTGTTTGAGAAATGCATTTAATCAATTTTGTTCAGTTCCGTTAAAATTGTAGCATAAGACGTAAGTCGAAGTATTGTGGTACCGATTAGTAAAAACCAATTAAGTTTTATAAGAAAAATTTGATGCGGTAGGATATTAACGAGATTGCATCGTAGAAAAAATAACGTGTATATCCTGTTTGCTGCCCATTAACACAATTGTGTGGGTACGGCAAAAGTATCATACCAAAAATTTATTTTTGTATGTGTTTTGAACCAACTTACATATTTGTGTATTCCTTTCAAACTTATTTTCGTTCGAAAAAAAACACTATAACTATACACACAATTGTGTTGGTTGAACTTCAAGCGAAATTTTTTATCAAAAACGCCATTACATACTATGATTTTTTACTCACACATTTGTGTGGTTTGGACTTTAATTGAGCCATTTTTTTTTTGGTTGAAAAAGGGATATAATTTGGGTGTAAGCTAATTATGGCAATACACGCTGTTTGTAATGAAAGTTGATTATTACAAATTAAATTAGTTCTAATTGACAGTGTTGTGAAGGCCCAAATAAAATAGGCTAAATAAAGGGCCTGCACATGCCTAACCAGCTTTCAAATGGGTGGCCTATGAAATCAGTGGATTACTATTTAGTATCCAAACCGCATGCGTTGGTACCCAGTTAACCAGGGCAAGTATTTGCCAGTATGTAAAATAGATTTATTTTAAATTTTATAAATAAATGTATTTGTGATATTATGTAGTTGCTATAAGCTTAATAATAAGATTTTTGCTGATTTACCATTTTCGACTTCCAAAAAGTGGTATCTGTCGGGCTGTGTCTCCTCTACAGACTAGCAGCTTTCATATAAGCTTTTTATTTTTATTTGTTTTTTGATGGAAAATCATAAAAATTTTTAATAAAAAACTCTTTTTTTATCAAAAGTGTTATATTTTCGTAGAAAACTTTGTTTTCAAATAAACAATTTTTTGTTTTTTTGGGTTTTTATTATTATATAGAAAAGCCGACATCTACGACTTGTGATTATGACAATACAAACGTACCGACAGCCATACTCAGACATAACACATTCAATTTTGAATCGACTAACTAGAAGATACTTGTGGTTTCATTTCTGCAATGCTATATAGAACAAGCAAAACGATGCGATATCAAAAATATGCCAAGTTTTTCCATTTTGAAAATATTTATTTCAATTTTATATTTTTTAAAGTTACATTATAAATTGTGTTACTGCCGCCATACCAGCCATTATGGTTACCTTATAAATGAAATACTTGAAACAGTTATTATAAAAATCGATTGGGATCCAGTAGAAGTAGCTTATGAACATGTGGCCGTTTGTAACAGCTCCTTCAAACTTACGCTTTGTCAATAATTTGTTTCAGTTTTAATTTTACTGTCGTGAGGTTCGGACGTAAAATAAAATAAAACGAAAAGTGCAGTGTTAGTGCTTTTTAATTTGTTATATTTTTTTTTACAATTGTGTGAATGGTTTTATAATTAAATACACACGGTGCAAAAAAACTAACATAAAATTGTAACTTAATAAGTGATGATGTAAGCGTGATAGGGCTTTTTTCCCCAAAAAAGACTTCTTCAAACATCGAACGCCGAACAAAATCTACAACAAACTTGAACCAGTTTCATGTAGAAAGTATAAATATGGCAAGTGCAAGTGTAAAACAAGTGGGCAAAGTTCAGCACAGCCCAAAGAAAACACCTATGCCAATGATTAAAAGTGCTTCTTCGACAGAATTAATTATACTGCAGTTTAAAGATCAAAATCAAAACCGCGATGAAAAAATTAATTGATCAGCAAATTTAACAATTCAGTACGAAAATAATAGTAATGAACTCAGTGCGACGAACTCTAGTGACCGTGGTCAGTGCGAAAATAACCTAGTGCAAACGGGAATGGATAGGTATATCACTGTTCAATCTAAAAGAAAACGTAGCCCGAGATCTGCCCAGTTTGCTGGCAGGAGCAAAGTGACATGGACTGAAGGAGGTGTTGGCCAAATACCTCTTAACAATCGATTCTCTAGTCTAGAGGTCATTGACCTCAATACAGTGCCAAATTTGAAAACTGAGAAACCGCCTCCAATTTATTTAAGGGAAGCATCTAACAATGAATTGGTTAACAACATCGCAAAATTAACAGATTCTAAATTTTATATTGCCCCGCTCAAACGAGGTAATATAAACGAAACAAAGATTTAAACTTTCGAAATTGATGGTTTCAGAGCCCTAGTTAAACATTTCGACGAAGTTGGTAAAAAATATTACACATACCAGCGAAAAAGCCAAAAAGGGCTGACTGTTGTGGTAAAAGGAATTGAAAGCTGCGTAGATGTTAGCGACATACAAGCTGCACTTGCTGCGGAAGGTTTCCATGCCAAATCCATTGGTAATATAGTAAACCGTGAGAAGGTACCTCAACCAATGTTCCGTTTGGAACTAGAGCCAGAGGAAGAAAAGTCGAAAGGAGTTCACAAGATTTACAACTTAAAATATTTGTTACATCGCAAAATCGTAATTGAAGAACCTAAGAAGAGGTCTGGACCAGTTCAATGCATAAAGTTCCAAGAATACGGACACACGAAAGCATACTGTGACTTAAATGAAGTTTGCGTTATCTGTGGTGAACCCATCTGTGAGTCGTTGTAATAACTGCGGTGAAAATCATACTGCAAACTACAGGGGTTGCGCAGTGTATCTGGACTTAAAAAGCAAAATAAACCCTAAAATGAGAGCTGAGCAGCGAATGCTGAATATGCAATTTAATCAGAGGGCCATATGTTACCAAAAAATACAATAGTCACCAAACCAACGAGTGCAAACACACAAAACGATAACTTGGAGACATTTGCCAGCAGTTTTGCACAGCCAGGTGTTTCTTACGCAAATATCCTAAAAGGTAACAAACCGAAACCAAAAGTTCATTCTAATGAGGAGGACCCCTAACATTCACACCATGGTAAATAAATTAACCGAGACCATCCAAAGTTTCATGATGATGACGGAAAGACAAATGAGTATTATGATACAAAATATGAATACGCTTATATGCAAATTATAGTCAAAAATCAAAAATGACAATTCTAAAAATAGCCATTTGGAATGCGAAAGTTCTCTCGCAACATAAAGCTTAGGTACAAACATTTCTTATCGAACAAAATATAGACATCCTGTTAATATCTGAAACACACTTCACAAAACAAAATTTTTTTAATATTACCGGCTATTCCGTTTATGACACCAAACATCCGGATGGAAAAGCACACGGCGGCACTGCAGTCTTAATAAAAAGAAGATTAAAGCACTACGAGCTCCAGAAATATGCTAAAGATCACATCCAGGCTACAACTGTCAGTTTGGTCTGGGAAATTTTTAATATCGGCTGTCTATACTGTCCACCGAAACACGCAATTAAAAAACAGCAATTTATCGATTACTTTAACCAGTTGGGAATCACATTTCTAGCAGGGGGTGATTACAACGCTAAACATGTGCAATGGGGTTCGAGGTCGACGTCACCGAAAGGAAAGCAACTCTACGATGCAATAAACGAGAAAAACTTAGATTATTAATCATCTGGACATCCCACATACTGGCCTACAGATAGAAAGAAAATTCCTGATTTAATAGATTTCTGTGTAATACGAGGAATAGCACGCACCAATGCTCAAGTCGTTGACTGTTATGATTTATCATCAGATCACTCACCAATAAAAGTAACACTAAGTACCCAAGCATTAAAAACTGAACCACCCCAACGTCGCTTTCTCTAACCATCTACAAAAAAGTGTTCACCGAAAACGAACAAAATAATGATTGCGTACTACCACAGCTTACGAGGGACGGGTCGAACCCAAATCCAGTAAAATTTAAATGGAAATGCACCAAAAAAGTTATCAAAAACAGTTTAAATCCTAAGAAAGCGCCAGGTCATGATCTAATAACTGGAAAAATGATCAAAGAATTACCAGATAGATGCATAAAATATATAACATATATGTTTTTAACGCGATTATGAGATATCTAACGAAAATATCTCAAATTAACAAAAGAAAAATACAAATACAAAGACATAATTGTGTATTATACACAGTATACGTATTCGATTTTTTTTGCTTCACTCATTTTAAATCGACAAAATCGATATACAGATCACCAATTTGGATTTAGAGAGCAACACGGCACAATAGAACAGGTGCACATAATTGTAAATACAATTAAGGTTTCCTTAGAAGAAAAGAAATATTGCTCGGAAGTTTTCTTGGATATTGCGCAAGCTTTCGACAAAGTATGGCATGAAGGATTAAATTACAAAATTAAAACTCTTTTGCCTAAACAATTTCATGCAATTCTTGAAAACTACTTAGCCCAACGGATGTTCCAGGTGAAACAAAATACGGCCACTACTGATCTAACCGAGATAAAGGCAGGAGTACCGCAAGGTAGTGTATTGGGACCTGTGCTATACTTGTTATTCACAGCTGATTTACCGCAATAACAGAAAAAATCGTCACTTCAACTTTTGCTGATGACACAGCTATATTATTTTCACACAAAAATCCTCAAACAGCATCGAGAGAATTACAAGAATATCTACACAAAATAGAAGATTGGTTAAAAACTTGGCGGATAAGGACGAATGAATGTAAATCAACACATGTAACATTCACACTAAATAAACGTACATGTCTAGCAGTAAAATTAAACAATATCACAATTCCTCAACAAACAAACGTCAAATATCTCGGTCTTCATCTCGATAGAAGATTGACATGGAAAAAGCACATTGAAACAAAACGCAATCAATTAAAAATAAAATTTTCTAAAATGTACTGGATGATCGGAAGAAAATCGAAACTCTCTCTAGACTGCAAGAGTCTACTATACAAAGCGATCCTAATCCCCATATGGACATATGGTATCCAACTATGGGGCTCAACTAGTGCATCAAATATAGATATCGTACAAAGAACGCAAGCAAAGATACTTCGTAGCATTACAAATGCCCCGTGGTATATTCGAAGCAGCAACATCCATAGAGACCTAGGAATCAAAACTGTTAAAGAGACAATTAAATCATGCAGTCTAAAATACCAACTGAAACTGGAATCACACCCTAACGAATTAGCTAGAGAACTCCAAGGCAACCGAAATATGGACGGCTTCGCAGAACAGATCCTCTAGATTTAATTAACTGAGAAATATAATCTAATAATTTCGTGCATGTTGAAATGAAATTAAGTAATTAATAATAATTTAATAATAATAATGCATAATGATATTAAGTATTAACATATTAGATTAAGGCTTAAGTTAAATTTTTTTTTATAGTTTTTTAAGAATTTCGCACTTCTTGTTAGTTTCGTATAATGAAATATTCAAGAATAAAGCCTTTGGCAATAGTTACAAAAAAAAAAAAATTTGTTTCAGACAGGCAATCTCAACAATTTTTTTTTTTACTTTGTTTTTTCAATTGTAATGGTGTATTGTGATTGTTCCTTATATTGTTGTGATTCTTACACATTTGTCATCTATAAGTCAAAAATTCAAATTTCAAAAATATTTTGAGTATTCACAATATGATTATACGCTTCAATATTTTAAATTTTGTTCTGTGGTTTATTAATAAATGAATTAATTATCATCATTCTATCAATATTAATGATGGTCTTATGAATTCATGATGAGCTAAATTTTTTAATATAGGGGTTCATCGGAAAGTGCATGCAAAAATTTAGAAGAGATTTTATGGTTGACTTTGATTCTACAAAACCCCGATTAAAAAATGCAGTCACAGACACAACAACAATGATTGTTGATTGATGTATGATTAGCTTAATCTGTGTGTGCTAATGATTTTAAGTATTGTCGTGTCAGTCAAGCAAGACCTTGGTTTGTGATAGTTTGCATCATTACTCTTAATTTTGTAAATTATTTGGTATTTTCGTTCTTTGATCGTTAAAGAACTCTGATATTTTTTATTCTTGTAAAGTTACATTTTTACTCAAGCTGCTAAGCTTCTTTGGATCCTTCCTATTTTAATGTTGGGAATTCAAAATTTTAACAAATTTTTGTGTTTTGTGTGCTAAGTTCTTTTTTTAAAACTAGGATATTAAACGCGAATTTCAAATTTAAATGTAGTAGCCGTACCGGGATGATTTCTCTCTCTCTCTAGCTTCACATCCCATGAAGGGATTTTGCCGCCCGCACTATGGTCCTCCAGCCGTCTCGGTCCATCGCTCTCGACCTCCAGTTTCGACATCCTAGTGCCTGTAGATCTTGTTCGACGTCGTCACGCCAGCGCAGTCGGGGTCTTCCTCTACGACGTACACCGGCTGGTTGTTGATGGAACACTTTATTGGTCATCCGTTGTTGTGGGGACCTTGCAACGTGGCCAAGCCATCTCACTCGATTGGATTTGATGAATCCGATAATATCGCAATCTCCAAGTATTTGCTTTATCTCGTGGTTCATGCGAATCCGATATTCATTGTTCGCGACTTTAATTGGACCAAAGATGGAGCGAATGACCTTCCTTTCGAAAGTTGATAACAATCTACAATCATTAGTGGTCATGGTCCAGCTCTCACTTCCGAAAGCCAGCACAGGTCTTATTAGTGCTTTATAAAGTGCGAGCTTGCACGACTGCGATAGATTTCTAGATCGCAATAATTTTGATTGGGCGTAGAAAACTCGATGTGCGGCAGCTATTCGGGCTTTTATTTCTGCCTGCATGTCATTTGATGATGTTATAACTGACCCGAGGTATTTGAAATTTTCAACGCGATCAAAATTGTGGTCGCCAATTCCGAGATTTGCCATGGGGATGTTCCTGGGTGTTGATACAAATTTGGTTTTGCTACTGTTCACCTTCAAACCAAGTCTTCTTGCGCAGCGATCGAGCGGCACGAAACTGTCTTTGATATCGCTAGGTCTTCGGCCAAGAAGCACGATATCATCTGCATATCCAAGAATTTGGCCTGATTTATTAAATATACAGCGCGAAGTTTCGATGTTGCTTTTCCTCACTACGTACTCAAGCGCCAAATTGAACAGCACAGGCGCGAGTGCATCTCCCTGTCGAACACCAGATGTTATTTCAAAGGAGTCTGACACAGTTCCTTCGATTACAATTCTACATACAGACCCAGACGTTGTTAATTTGCACAGAGAAACAAGTTTCTCTGGAATTCCTAGGCATATGAGCGCGGCCCAAAGGTTATCGCGGTTTATACTGTCATATGCCTGACGGAAGTCTATATATAATTGATGTATGGTTATGTTGTACTCCCAACATTTTTCCAGGATCATCCTCATGGTGAAACTCTGGTCAGTGGTCGATCGGTTGGGACGGAAACCACACTGATAATCGCCAGTGATGTTTTCGGCGAAAGGGATGAGTCTGGCAAGTACAACATTAGCCAACACTTTGTAAGCAGTGTTCAATAGAGCTATACCACGATAGTTTTCACATTTAAGACGGTCGCCTTTTTTATGCAACGGACATATGAGCGCGGTCTTCCAATTCTCCGGCAGCTCTTCTTGGTCCAAAATACAGACGATGAGATCGTGTAGACTTGTTGCAAGAGTAGCGCCTCCGAGTTTTATTAATTCTGCGGGGATTCCATCGAGACCGGGTGCCTTGCCGTTTTTCAATCGACTAATAGCTGCGTCTACTTCCTCTACTGTGGGATATTCGACGAAGACCTCATCACCTGGAGGAGCTATTGCTCTAATGGGGGTCACGTCGTCATTCCGATTTAGTAGATTTTGAAAGTAGGTTTGCCATACTGAGAGAACATCAGCCACGTTTGTTCTCAATTCTCCATTCCCGTCTTTGATGGCTGTACTTCTTGGGTGTGAAGTCTTTAGTGAGATTCCTGGCATTAGCAAAACAGTCCCTTGAATTTCCCACTTCCGCTTGGAAGCTGATGTTTTCGATGCATAATCTCATATGATCGCGTTTCTTTTGACGAAGGTATTTAGTCGTGGCTTTCCTGGCGCGGAGATATTCTGCATGTGTGCTTCTAGTATTGCGAGCCAACCATTTTTCTCGAAGCTTTTGTTTATTTGCGACGATCAGGCGACATTGATCATCGAACCAATCATTGCGGGGTCTCGGAGGTCTTCTTCCGATAGTGTTTTGCGCCGCGGTGGTAATGGCTTTCTGTATTGTGTGCCACTGCTCCTGGATGTTAGAAGGAGCTTCTTCGTTGTTGCTAGGCCGCTCTAGATAGTTAGTGACAGCTGATTGGTAACTCTGCAGTGACGCTTGGTCTTTTAGAGCATCCACATTCCATCGAACGGTTTTTTGTGCTTGTCTGTTAAACGTTGATGACAGTTTGCACTTATATTTAAATATGACAAGCATATGATCGCTGTCCATATCTGCACCCCTGTAGGATCTAACGTCAGATATACTGGTCGAGTGTCTCTTAGACACCATGACGTGATCAATTTGGTTTTCCGTTCTTCCATCATTCGATCTCCACGTTACTTTGTGGATTCTCTTATGCGGGAAAAACGTACTTGATACAACTAAGTTGTACATTAATGCCAGGTCGGTGACGCGTTGGCCGTTGTTGTTACTAGTTAGATGCAGGCTGTTAGGACCGATGTGCGATGTATTTTCTGCACTCCTACCGATTTTTGCATTAAAGTCGCCCACGATGATTTTAATGTCGTGGTGCGGTATGTTATTGATGACTTCCGCCAGCTCGACAAAGAATAAATCTTTGATGTCATCCGATTTATCTTCGGTGGGTGCATGCACATTAACGATCGTGATGTTAAATTTCTTAGTGCGAAGTCTGACCGTGCACATCCGCATGTTGATCGGGCGGAAATCGATGATATGGTGCTTCACGCGCCGATGGATGAGGAAACCAACTCCAAATTCTCCTCCGTTCTGATGGCCGCTGTAATGAAGAGTGTAACCATTGGTGGTGTCATGGATCCCACTCCCCGACCATCTAAGCTCTTGTAGTGCAAGTACGTCTAATGTGTAACTCTTTGCTTGGTTCGAAAGGTTCTGGAGATCTCCAGGTCTTAAGAGGCTAAGCACGTTCCATGTTCCCATTTTTAAAGCGTTGTCCGTGTACAATTTCCGAGGTCGAGTTTGTAATGAATCCGATATGGTAATCCGAGGCCTTTGTTTAGGGTTCATAACTTAAATGGTTTTTATGAGGGAAGGTTGTTGGCCTGCCGCTCAACCCGCTTGTTACGTGTGTGGGTCACGTACTGGTGAGAATCTTAAGGCATCCAGTCCTACCATGAACACATTTATATAGCGAGCCGCTTGATACAAGACAGACGCCCGCTTCAGCCGCTCCTAACATGGAGAACAGACGCTGGTTTTCTATTGGTTTTAGGGCGCCAATAACCCGCCCTGACATGTAGTGTCCATGACTATAAACAGGATTTAGTCTGCTCGTCTCCACTACACCGCCTGATTCATTTAGCGTTACCCAGGGAGCACCGGCGAGGAGGTATGAATCTCGGACTTCGCCCCCCGGGATGATGCTTAGTTAAAAATTTACAGATTTGGATATAACAACTCTCTGTTCGGAATACATAATCCCGAATGCTATTAGGCATTTTAATAAAACTTCAAAAGGATGGAAAATAACGTCGACGCAAAACTCAATCTGCCAAGTTAATAAAGATAAAACATAATCCGAAATCGGGGGTCTTTTCGCGTGCTGTGGAAAGAATATATATATAATACAGGAAACGTTTTCATTTATTATTAGAAGCAGTGTGAATGAGAAAAGATTTAACTGGTAAAAAGCATGGTAATTTGTATGTAATGGAAGTCAGACATTAAGAGCACCGACCTATGTCGTAGGATTGCCAATTCTTCTTGAAACCAAGTCCAAAGATTTGTTTTGTCAACCCCGAAAATATTTATAAACCTCATGAAATATACTTCCCTCTATTTTATTATTAGTGCAATTTATTGAAATCTGATCCCTTTTCAGATTTTACAATTTCATTTTTCTAGTATTATAAGAGAATTTGGAAATTAAAATAGCGAACCGTACTTGTTCGAGTAAACATTATTTCTAAATGTAAAAGATCTATTGTATATTTAAACTAATTAATCCTTCAAAACGGGACAGAGGACACATTGCTTATTTATTATACAATGTCAGTTAATTTTTCATGTCTCAGGTGTGATTAAAATATTTTAACAGTTTGCTACCCAGATCGCAATTTTTTTTAATGTATTGAGACTATGAGAGTAGAAAAACCGCTAACTGTTTATACTGATAGCTTGTATGTATGTATACATAAGTAGCATGTATATACTGATAGCTTGTATGTATATATAAGCATAGAATATATTTTATCATAATAGGTACAAAACCTATATTACGATAGTTAAACGTGTTTCCAACTATCGGTAGTTTGTGGTTTTCCTACTCCCATAGACTCAAACTACGACCAAAATTTACGTCCAGGAGTAGATGCTTGTCTTGAGAATTGTTTTTCTCCGGATTTTCTCAAGAACTTTAACTTAATTTTCTTGATTACCTAGAAATATTTTATCTATTTTTCTTTGTGAGAATCGAATAATTTAGGAAGTTCTTGCTCATAAACGTCCAAAAACTGTATTCAAGACATCTTTCGTTTCCCAAATAGACGCTTATTGAAAATGCATTTACTTATTAGCCGCCGTCTTAAATAAGTGTGTGACGATACCGTCCCAATTGTTTTCAATGACTTATTTAGTTAATAAAAGAACAACATTATTTTATATATGAAACAATTGTTTTTCGACGTGGTGGCCTCTATAGCCTAGATGTAAATATAAAAACTGTACATATTACATTTAGACAAGACACGATTTTACTTAAACAAAATAAATATTCTCGAAAATGTGTCTTACTTCATTCTATCACTCTAAGGCCCGTTGCACATTTCAGCTAAGCTAAGCGATGTGAGCTAAGTTCATCGCTCTAGGGTTGTAAATAAAAAGCGTCTTACTTTGGGAATTTTACAACAACAATTCCATATAAATTTCAATCCGGAATGAATAATTTCATTCCACCTAAAAGTAGGATTAGAATTATTCCATCCTTCGTGTAGTTCAAATGTTCCTTGCCCGGTTAATTAATAAAATAATTTTATTTTTATGAGTTGTCACTCTGGGAGTAATGTAGTGTTTTTATCGCATAAAGGATAAAGAACCAAATGACATAAATCAGCGATACAAAAAATAAATTCCGATGCTAAATTAATCTGTAAAATAAGACATATTTACGTCGAAAACGCATTTTATATTTTCATAAATATTTGTTATGACATAAAAGTAAATCGCATGTTTCGTTTGATTTTACTAAATTTATGTACCAACCGATAAAAGTATAAAAAAATCGCTAGGCTGTTACTTTGGACACAAGTTTCATTCCTATTCGAATAGGAATAGTTTTTCCCAAAGTAAGACCACAAAAGAGTTTTAATTGAACGATGCACACTGGAGCTAAACTAAGCGAGCTATGTTTTTCTGTTTTGAGCGATGCAAACTGACTGTTGAGCTGTGTGACCTAAACTATGCTAATAGAAACAACACATTTCTCGCTTAGCTTAGCTGAAATGTGCAACGGGCCTAATTGTGCCATTCCTCACTTATACTGAGCAGGAAATTGCATGTGCCATGTGTAAATTAGTTAATGTGTATTTTGCACATTCTAAGTTCAATGCTATGACCAACTACAAGCAATTTAGAAAATAATGCAGTTAAGGCTGACAAGTGACACTCGGTTAAACACACCTTTTTTGTTGGCATGATGTGTTGTGCTCAATACACGTATGGGAAGGTCCATTGTGAATCTCTAACAGCGGTATATTCTATACAAAATGACAAATTCTTAATCAAAGTTAGAAAGAGAAGAAAACAATAAATCAATTACATATTTGTGAAAATAGTGGTTCCGATTTTTTGTTTTTGTTGTGTTGCTATATAATTTAATGTTAAAAATATCAAAGTTTAGTTTTTTATGGTAACCGAAAAGAAAAAACCATTCCTACTCCATTTTATTCTTATTTCATCAATAATTTTATGGCGTGAACGATCACGTGTTTACTTTTTAAGCTATTTGCCGTAGGCACTTGGCGAAACACACTAATACTTAATAAACACATAAAAAATCACTCGATCGATTTCGACTTGTTAGGTCATTATCAGGAGTATCTACTATGTACTTTCGATTTCGACTTGTTAAGTCAACTTTTTGAACAAATGTTTTAATTAAAATATTCAAAAAATCTAATTTTACGAAATAAAAAACAAGTGTTTAAAAAATGTGTTTATTAAATAAATGATCACGTGTTTTATCATTTTGTAAATAAAACACCGATAAACCAGAAACAATTGATTATAACGATAAACCAGAAACAATTGAGCACTTAGAAGCCAACATTCGACGCATTGCTGCTGAAATACAGCCTGATTTACTGCAAACAGTGTGCGAAAATTGAACCTCTACATTACGCCATGTACGCGCCAGCCGCGGCGGCCACATGTTCGAAATCGCATAGTCAAATATTAATGGCTTAAAATTTCCTGTCAAAGAAACCCAATTTCATGGATATTAAAAACAATTTTCTATGTAATTTCAATTTAAAGTTCTCCACTTCTAAAATAAAACATCATTTATGTACAAAATTAGATTGAACTTAAAAAGATTATTTTTCATAAAGAAATTTTTTAAATAATTTAATTCACGATTGCGCTTTATTTTTTAGGTTATGTACAAAAATTATCCTCTTACATATTTTATAGAAAAGCACTCACTTTATATACAATATATTTTCGAAAATTCAATAATATTAATTTTTTTAGTAATTTTTTATAAATAAAATTTGTTGTCAAACATTAAAAATATAAAAAGAAGAATTTATTAATCGTCCGTGAATTTAATTTATTTAAGAATTTTTTCGGCTTTTCGGACAAAATATTATTTTAATGGACACCCATACAATGTTTACGACTATTTTAGTCGCAGAAAACAAAGAGGCCATTTATTAACAATATTTCTACCACAAAAGTAGAAAAAATGCACTCCCCTCCCCGAAACCTTTAACCCCAGGGCGTACTTGTGTATACAAAGAACACAAACCCTTGCAAAAATGAGAACTCCCTTAGGTAGCTTCTGCGATAGCAGAAGCTTTTGTCCGAAAAGCCGAAAAAATTCTTAAATAAATTAAATTCACGGACGATTAATAAATTCTTCTTAATTAAATGTGTTGGCTTGTTACACACACATAGTGAGAATTTCCTGTGGTTTCTGATTTAGTGATATATAATTCGCTAAATCGATATGTTCTTGTTTTGTATTATCGGTACAAAGCAAGAGTGGAATTTTTGCAGTTTGGTCGTTGCAACCTGATGAGTAGACCAACTTTTTATCAGTACGAAACCAAGCTGCCAAGAAGCTACCTAAGGGAGTTCTCATTTTTGCAAGGGTTTGTGTTCTTTGTATACACAAGTACGCCCTGGGGTTAAAGGTTTCGGGGAGGGGAGTGCATTTTTTCTACTTTTGTGGTAGAAATATTGTTAATAAATGGCCTCTTTGTTTTCTGCGGATAAAAATAGTCGTAAACATTGTATGGGTGTCCATTAAAATAATATTTTGTCCGAAAAGCCGAAAAAATTCTTAAATAAATTAAATTCACGGACGATTAATAAATTCTTCTTAATTAAATGTGTTGGCTTGTTACACACACATAGTGAGAATTTCCTGTGGTTTCTGATTTAGTGATATATAATTCGCTAAATCGATATGTTCTTGTTTTGTATTATCGGTACAAAGCAAGAGTGGAATTTTTGCAGTTTGGTCGTTGCAACCTGATGAGTAGACCAACTTTTTATCAGTACGAAACCAAGCTGCCAAGAAGCTACCTAAGGGAGTTCTCATTTTTGCAAGGGTTTGTGTCAGTGCTGTCGTTTTAATAATTTTAAAAGGAGCACATTTCGAATTTCTGGGGAGTATTTTAAGTTAAAGGGGAGTACATTTAAAATAACATTAATTTGTAATAATATATTCAAAACTATACATATAATTTAAAAAATCATAATTATAATTTAAAATAAATCACATTTATTGGCCCGTTCCACACTACTTCTTTTGAAATATACTTCAAAATAAGTCGTAATAGATTTTTTATTGCTAATTTAAAACCTTATTTTATATTTAAACAATTTTTTTTGTATTGTTTTTTTCTGCTCTCTCGAAAATAAAATTTAAACTAAAATCTACATCTCAAAAATGGCCTTAAATTTTTTTATTTTCATTTCTATTTTTTCATTTCGGATTCACCGAAAAATTTAATGTAGCAGTTAAAACGGATTATGTAGGTAAAAGGGAAAAGAAAGGAATGTGAAGCCGGTTTTATGTAACCGTGTGTAGCATGGCTCATTTATGTTAAAGCTACTTCACCAAAAAAAACTTGTAGAAAAATGAGTCCCAATTAAAACCGGTATCATAAGCAAACGGGGAAACCGAAGAAAATGAAATAACTTCTTTGAAGTAAAGTGAGGAACGGCCCATTGTGATCACAGAAATAAATATCACTTAAAAGAACTTAGATTAAGCACATAAAATATACATGCTTAAATTATAAAATTATTTTTTGAATTTAATTAACAAATTTTTGGATGGAATCCACTTGCTAGCATTTGAATATAAAACTCAACGTATCCCTGGAGGAGTACAAAATGAATTAGCGTAGTACAGGAGTACAGTCAAGTCGAAAGTAGTATAAAACTCCGATCGTTCTCACTTCGACAGCACTGGTTTGTGTTCTTTGTATACACAAGTACGCCCTGGGGTTAAAGGTTTCGGGGAGGGGAGTGCATTTTTTCTACTTTTGTGGTAGAAATATTGTTAATAAATGGCCTCTTTGTTTTCTGCGACTAAAATAGTCGTAAACATTGTATGGGTGTCCATTAAAATAATATTTTGTCCGAAAAGCCGAAAAAATTCTTAAATAAATTAAAAATATAGTATGTATATTGTATAATTAGGAGGAAAAGTACTGCATTCCCGGACGATAGTGGGAGTCCGGGAATGCACTTTTCCTCCGAATTGTACATATTATTTTTTCTCCGATCGGAGTTTATAACGAATATAAACCCATAAATTTTTAGTATTATTCATTAATTATCATAAGAAATCAAAACAAAGTAAAAAATTGAAAATAACATAAAATTTTTGCTTAGTACCTATTTGATTTATAAAAAACGTGTGAACGAAATTTAAGGGATTTGGACAGTGAAAGCGAATTATCCTTATCTTGTACCCCGCCGGATATAGTGGTGTTACATGTGATTTACTCCCGCAAAAATCGAAGGAAAAATACGAAAATGCTTATAAACGCTTTGTGGATTATCGTCAATGTAACACATTTTCGAAAAACGTTATTCTGGCGTATTTCGCTGATTTATCTTATTGATCTCTCTCTTATAAGTGTACTTTTATTTCTTCTAAACAATTAAAAATCCATACGTGAATATATTCCCGGCCTAGGCCAGAAAAAATATTCTCGTACTATTATTACTTGTTGCTTAGCAATAAATACAACATACTGGAATCATGAGCTTTTCGTTTCGAAAAAACAACGGAAAGATATATTTTTTACTACGATCTGAGAAAAAAATTTTTTTGTTTTTTAAAAATATTTAATATATTTGTAAGTCAGTACGGAAATGACATACCCACTGAGTGAATGAAAATTCACTGAATTTTAACGTTTTTATGAATTTATTTTGTAGTTTTTTTATTAAATTATTTGTAAAATTAAATAATTTTACAAATTAACAAACCCAAAAATACAAAATAGAAATTCATTTGCCATTTATAATAAAAAAAAAATCAAGAATTTTTTGCAACGAAAATGATCAATGATCATACACTTACAGTATGATCCTTGTTTTTTTTTAATGATTTACATAAGTTATGTTTCATAATTATTTTAATATCGAGTTGACCCTCCTTTATTTTTTATAACCTCTTTCAGTCTCCTAGGCTTGATTCTACTAACTTCCGGTGAAATTTTATCCCATTCTTTCATTATTGTTTCTTGCAACGTTTTTTTTCTACTAATCCTGTATTTTCTGGCGTCCCAGGGTTCAGGTGGGTTTGGGACGTTATTCAGAATCCATTCTTTCACAATGTGTACCGTATGCTTAGGATCGTTGACTTGCTGGAAGATCCATGATAGCACGTATCCTAATTGTTCCACGGATGGTGTCAAATTGTCTTTTATAATACCTAGGTATTTCCAGCGATCCTAATGTCCATTTATAAAAACAAGTTTACATACGCCGACATTGAACCCCATAGCATAACCGAACTACCATCATATTTAATGTTCGAAAACATTATGTAATCGAAAAAATAAAATCATTCCTACTCCATTTGATTTTTATTTCATCAATAATTTTATGGCGTAAACGATCACGTGTTTTATCATTTTATAAATAAAACACCGATAAACCAGAAACATTTGGGCACTTAGATGCAGGGATCGATAACTGAAAAAATTACGTTACGTTATTTCGATTTTTTTTAAAAAGTTTTAATTCGTTATAACGTTATAACATTAACAAATTTATTTTTAGGGTTACGTTACATAACATTACGAAGCGTTATGTAACGTTATTTTAACTTTATAGTATTGTTAAGATAACGTTATAATATCGCAGCTGCCATATACAATTTTTGTCCTTGCATCCGAAATGAAAAAATAGAAATGAAAATCAAAAAATTTAAAGACATTTTTGAGGGGTCCAGGTCGAAATTGCATATTTTAAAATGACATTTTTAGAAATGACATGTCTCAAAACTGCATATTTCAAAGCTGCATAAGGTACAAAACGGCATAAGGTACAAAATTGCATTTTTCAAAACTGCATATTTCAAAACGGCATAAAGTACAAAACGGCATAAGGTACAAAATTGCATTTTTAGTATTGTCTAAAATGTCATAATTTTAGCGTTATCGTTACGTTATTTCGTTACGTTCGACGCATTGTTGGTGAACAGCCCGATTTACTGCGAACAGTGTGCGAAAATTGGACCTCCAGATTACGTCATGTCCGAAATCATATTCAAATATTACTGACTTAAAATTTCCTGTCAAAAAAACCCAATTTCATGCCTTCCAGTATATTAACCCTCGTCAGGCGGCATAGGTACAATTGTACCTTTTCTGTTTTTAAATCCTAATAAGTCTTCTTGTAGAAGCCGGAGAGAGTTAAAGCTTTGTGAGATCTCTTCATTTTAATAATGTGGAAATTCCAAATATTATTTATTTACAAAAATTATGACTACAGTAACGATTTTCATATAAAATATATGAAAGTACAATTGTACGTCTGCCACCTTTTAGCTTTGTAAAACTATGCCGCCGGACGAGGGTTAAAAACATTTTTCTGTGTTATTTCGATTTAAAGTTCTTCGCTTCTAAACAAAACATCCTCTATGTGCGAAATTAGATCGAAGTTAAAAAATTATTTTTCATAAAGAAATTTCTTTCTTTAGCAAAGCACTTTATCCCTTTTTCAACCAAAAAAAATAAAAAAATGGCTTAATTAAAGTCCATACCACACAAATGTGTGAGTAAAAAATCATCGTATGTAATGGCGTTTTTGATAAAAAAATTCGCTAGATTTGAAGTACAACCAATACAATTGTATGTATAGTTATAGTGTTTTTTTTCAAAGTTGGTTCAAAACACATACAAAAATAAATTTTTGACGTGGTACTTTTGCCGTACTCGCACAGTTGTGTTAGTAAATCACAAAAGGGTTATATATATTTCTAAAATTCAATAATATTAATTTTTTAGTAATTTTTGAGATATAAAATTTGTTGTCAAACATTAAAAATAAAGTTTTTTAGTTTTTTAAAAATACATAATATACAGTTAGTACGAAAATGATCATACACACTGGGTTTTGATTTTTTTTACAAATTATAACGATTATAGAATTTATTTTATAGTTTTTTATTAAATTAAATAATTTTACAAATTAACAAACCCAAAAATAATAAAATAATAAAAAAAAATAAAAATAATAAAAAATCAAGAATTTTTTGCAACGAAAATGATCATACACTAATAGTATGATCCTTGTTTTTTTTTAATCATTTACATAAGTTATGTTTCATAATTATTTTAATATCGAGTTGACCGTCCTTTATTTTTTATAACCTCTTTCAGTCTCCTAGGCTTGATTCTACTAACTTCTTGGCAACTTCCGGTGAAATTTTATCCCATTCTTTCATTATTGTTTCTTGCAACGTTTTTTTGCTACTAATACATAATATGTAATATATTACACTGTGTATAACAGTTTCACATTTCAGTTTATTTAATTCTAAACACAATCAAATCAAACCAAGTTATTTTATTTTATTACTAACAATAATTAAATACCGTACGCTGCCTAATCCAAAAGGTCAGACGTTAAGCAAATTTATTTAAGTATTTAAATTTAAAATAAACATCATTAAAAGCTATGAGACTATGGATACATATTAGCGCAGCTCTGTTGGGGATTTCTCAAAACATATTTTCTCAATTAATAAAAATTTTGGCACCTTATGAAACGTCTGTTGCGTATATTTTTGTATAAAAATCGTTATTTACATAGAGTGTGTTGTACTAAAATTTCATACAATGGATATTGATATTAATCAAGTTATTTGGAAGAGCATTTCTAAGGCGGCCAAACCCCTATCACACGCTTTAAAAATGTTTTAGCGAAAAACTATTAACTTTCATTTTTAAAATTTTTTAAATTTTAATACCAAAGCACTTGATTGGCTCCTAACTGTAATATATGTATGTATATTCAATAAAAATTACTCTAATAATAAGTAGTAACACCACTAAATGACAATTTTTTTTAGCCATTGCGTAATGGGCTAACCAGTCAGGAATAAAAACAAAAATAAGAATTTTATTCCAGCCTTCCAAAACTTATAATTCCTAAGTAATAACAAAATTAGCGCGATGTCAATTTGTATTTTTTATGAATAAAACATGATTAGATTTTTATGTATTTTGATTAATTTATTAACACAAACATTTAATAATAGAAAAGCCACGACTAATATTTAATTTTTAGCAACGTGCACAATACAGTCTAATTTTTAGGTTAGGTTTCATAAATTCAATAATTTTATCATATATAAGTGAAAGATGTACGTAAAACTATTCAAATAACTTTATATATTAATTTAGTAATTAATTATACAAATAAAATAATTTCCACCTTTTTATTTAACAAAAATCGAATTTCGTGACCAATTTTTTTCTTATTTTTGGGCGAGAAATCGCGCACTATTATTTTATTAAGTGACAGTTGGGTTTCTTAAGTGAAAATTAAGTTTGACTGGGTAATAACATTGAAATGCCATTTATCGCATTCTTATTTTTTTATTAAGATAAGGTTTTATTCCTGACTGGTTCCACTAAGAAATAATATACAACAATACTACATATATTGTTTCGATTTGGCAGATGAAGATTATATAGGGAAGAGGGAATAAATTGAAGTCGTTCTCTGACCCTTTTTCTTTCATATCTTGATTCGTAATACACTGCTTTCATTCCGTTTCTACGCGGGCAACATAAAACATTATTGGCGAGGCCATTAGCGTTCCAGAAAGGTTTAGAGTTATTTAAAATATGAAACGATTTATTATAACGTTTAAAAAATAAATTTTAAAAATAATTTGAGCACTACCGGCCGAGCGGATTTTTACCCATGTACTTAGATGTACCAACTATCATAAAAACGCGCACTCGAGATACCCATGAAACTACATTTTTACTTTCGATGCACTGTGCTAATTGAAAAAAGTAACAAGATGGGCAGCCTGGGGGTAAACCTAATTCTAGTACGCTGATTGGTGCTAGTCCCACTTCAAAGTTAGTCCCCATTTTTGAGATATGGCTTTCGACATGTTTTGGCTCGGAGTCAAAAATTTGTCAAAATATACACTCATTCTCACGTTGATACCTTTTGAACTATTAAGATTTTCGTTTTGGTTTTTAAGCGAAGTTGTTCCTATTATTCCGGCCAAATAATTGCACCCAGTGGGTTTTTTTATACAAAATATCGTAAAAAACAGGAATTTTGTCGTTGTTCACCAATAGTATTTGAACCATTAAGATTTTCGTTATGCTTTCTTCAGCAAAGTTGTTGCGCAAGTCAAGACAATCAACTTTGCCGAACATATCAAGACCAAACAACCACATCCACCATATATGTGTGTTTTACTTAGACCAAGGTTAGGTTGGAGTGGCTGCTTCAGCACACTTAGACCAGTAGTGGCCAGTTGTGATACCACAGGATCCTATTTCATACAATTAAAAAACTTCTGCTGGTTGAAGCCTATATATTTTATATTTACTTTGTTATCATTTATAACAAATTTTAAATTTACTTTGTTATCATTTATAATTTATTTATTTAAAATTTATTAATTTTTTTTATCCTATTTTATCTTTATCCCTGTTCAAAACTGTTCGGAGCTACGTACGTAGTACAAAATATCTATATCTGGCCATACTGTACACGCCCAAATATCTATGCCTTCTGTATGATAGTGCCGGACGACTTTAGAAGTTATTTAAAGCCTCTTCTTCCTCCCAGGCTTCTAGCATGTTCCCCAAAAAGGTAGGGTCTTGTCAGTTTTTACAAAAGCTTCTCACAGAAAACTCTGGCTCCTACCTTGCCGTCTAGAGAAACATGGGTTCACCTGTGCAGAGATCCGTATACACAGGTAAGGCTGAATATAACTAGAGGTAGGCATGCTTAGGACAAACAGGACACTCATTTCAAATAAGTTACAAAGAACACATCAATGATATAACCAAGTTTTAAAAAACTACATAAAATCAAGTTTCGCACAAAACACAAACTGAAAATCGTAGGTACACTAAACTCAATAAAAATTTAACCATTTTGCACAGAATCAAAAAAGGATCGAGATTAGACAGGTTGGTATAAATTTTGGGCACAATTTGACTCATGAGTCATGAGACATTTGCATACTGTACGTATACAAATTTCTCATGAGTCATGAGTCAAATTACGGCCAAAATTCACACCCTGAAAATATACAAAAACACCAACAATTTACCTAACGACATAATCAACACAAAAACCAATAAAATTTACGACTTATTACCCATAACTTAAAAATAAAAGACGTTCCAAAATTCAAGATAAATTATGTAATATAGTAGTAAAAAATAAAAGGAGATTTTAAAAATTTTAAAAAGTTAAAAAATTGGCACAATAAGTAAGAACTAAAAACTACAATATAAAATTTAAAATAAAAAGTTTTTCATTTAAATATATAAAGTGACAAGAGAACACAATACTAAAGTAAAAATTGGCTTGTGAAATCTGGGGAAATGAATAATATGGATACGTGTTTTAAACTTAAGTGCTTTTGTTATGTGTGTGGAAAATTTACAATTATGGGCAATCGCCGCAAAATAAGTGATGAAACCGCTGATTTAAATCGACTATACTTTACTTAAAATGTTATTAGTGGTGTAAATTGAACGCCGTCTTTTGTTTGTACGGCATGCATTTTCCATCTGCATAGATGGAAAACACTAGAGCCGCAATGTCATTTGGTGTCCCGATGATATGGATAGATCCACAAGGACATGATCCAGTTCAATGTTATGAATGCATATTCTCGGTACAAACAGAAAAAAAATGGTTCTTTGACATACACTGCAATGACAAGTGCTAAACTACCGCTGCCGCATTCAGATGAAATTCCTGTTCCGGAAAGATCAAACCCAACTGAATGATATTTACCACCAACATTTTAATCTAACGAGACCGGAAAAATATCTGCATCAATATATCAACCATTAATGATGTCACTCCGCCATGCAATCACATAGAAATCTCGCAAAATCGTTTGGATATTATAGTACGACGCTTGAAACTATCGCAGCGGTAAGCCATTCACTTGTCAAATTAATTAAAACAAGTGAACATTTTAGCTCCAAATGTTCGGATATACATATATTGAGCAATAAATCGCCATCGTCATTTTACGATTTTTTTCAAATCAATTGAGAATAATTCACTTATGCACTGATATCCGTGGTTTGGTATCCACAATGCACAATGCATATGATTCCGAAGATTGGCGATTGTTTATCAATTCCTCCAAAACCAGTTTGAAGGCAGTCCTCCTTCACGTTACCAACTCAAAAAATTCCATTTCAAATGCACTCAGTACAAACACAAAGGAAACTTATGCATCAATGAAAAAAATGATTAATTTGATTAAATACAATGACCATCAATGGAAAGTTTGCGCAAATTTAAAAGCGATAGCTCTTTTAAGAGGCATGCAATTGGGTTACACTAAAACATGCGTTTTATGTGCTTATGGAATAGACGTTTTAAAGGCGGCCAATACAACGAACGGAACTGGACTTTGCGTGAAAACATTTGATTGCGATACGACAACATCGTTGAGGCTCCACTTGTGCCAATTGAAAAAATATTGCTATCACCACTTCATATCAGCTTGGAGTAGCTAGAAATTTTATAAAAATGCTGAATCCAGATGGAAATGCGTTCATCGAACTGCGTCGTATTTTTCCACGGTTAAGTGGAATTCAAATAAATGAAGGTTGGTGCTTGGATCTATTCGAATCTAAGTTTTGATCAAATGAAATTTGATTTCGCATCTTGTTTTTTATTACAGGAATACTTAATGGACCAGATATTCGTCTTTTGATGAACGATGATGCATTTGAAAATGCTCTCAGTGCACGAGAGCTTGTGGCATGGCATGGAAATGTGTAAAAGAAGTTATTAAGAATGTTCTCGGAATTAATCGATTGGTGCAAATATATTAATAAATACATTTTTTGCATTGTCATGTGGAAAAACTAGCTGAACATGATAATGATTTGTCGATTCGATGTTTATTCGATCGATTTCAATCGAGTTAAATTCAATAAATGGATAAAAAATGATAAAACACAAAAATGTGAATGTGTAGTTTTTCGGCCTTGATATGTTCGGCAAATTTGTTTGTCTTGGCTTGTGCAACATCTTGCGTAAAGAAAGCAAAACGAAAATCATAATGGTAGCTATCAACGTGAAAATGAGTGTAAATTTTGGCAAATTTTTGACTCAGAATTGACTCAGAATTTTTCGAACAACTTGTTTTGATAAGTTTAGTTATAGTTAACCAGCACAACTTGTAGGTGTTGTTGTAGGTGGTTACTTTGAGTTGTGGGATAATATCATATTTCGTTAACCATAAAAGTTTTCAAATTATAAATGTTTAATACCCAGGTTTGTAAAAAAATCATATGCATTCCATTAGTTTGCTTCTAATTTTATTATCTATAATCAAATTGCGATATTTCATTTTTACCCGAAATCGAGAGTTTTAAAATACTTTTCCTTCAACCAAAGTGCGCAAACACTACTATGGTTTCAACAATATCAGTACTTACAGATTGCAGTTATCGCTATTCACCTACGCTATTCACCTATATGATCACTAAAAGGGTTTAATTATAGAATGGTCGGTTTCCTCCTTTGTTCCATTGACCTGTTAGTGGGTTTGTGTTGTTCAATTTACCTTTACTTCGATATACTCCATGTACTCCTTTGCAAATTTGTTAATTTCTATTCTAACGATTTCTTCTTCTTCCTTTTAAGTACCTAAGAAGGTTGTTATTTTTTGTAGGATTTTAAATTCGAATGCTTGGATCATTTTTGTTTTCTGGTAATCAGAAAACACATAGTAAAAGTTGCATACATATTCGTCTTGTTAATCTTTACTAACGTTTTAAAATAACTTTTATTTGTTTTTTGTTACCAATAGCAATTTGTTATTTACTTTTTCGATATTGTCACCGCTTGTTGGAGACAGTTGATAGACTACCGTTAATTCAATCTTGCCGTAATAAAGTTCTGGAACATATTTATAAGCGTGCTTATTGCGGAGAAGAAACCGACGGTAATGAGATATTAATCATGTTCTCTTTGCACAAATACTGGCAATTAGTAAAATACTCTTCATATCGGAAAAACGGATAAGGTTATATTTTAATTGGTGTGCTAGTTTAAGTTTATAGAATTTTTTCGACATTTCAAATATTATAATCTGGATTTTTATCATGATTTTGTAATTTTAATAATTCTATTTTAATCTAATCACCCTACTGCTGGTATTACCATATTGATTGAATTTTATAAAATCCACGATATTCATATACATTTTATTTTAATAATAATGTTTTTAATAATCATAATTTGATACAACTAGGCGAAGTAGATATAAAAATTCAATACAGGTTGTTTCTAACCTTTACTCGCAGCGGAGGGAAAACACTACATAAGTAATCATAATAAAAAGTACATATACATACATACTCGTATTGTCGAATATGTAAACCGGGTTTCAAATTTTCGGTTTTATTAAACTTAGATTTGAATTTAATGATAAGTTTGGTTAGTTCATAAATGAAAATGAAATATATGTTTATTAAAAATTCATAATTAAAACACTTTTAATATATTTTTATTTATTGTTGTTTGTTATTGCTTTTTTCTAAATAAACAAACAACACTTTTTTTAATTTTTTAATAATTATGTTTATGGAAAATACATGTTCTATTATTGTATGTATATACTGAAAAAAATTAACATCATTACGAATGTAATGTGTATCGTTCGTGTATGCCATATTTTTTAAGTGTTTATCGCTATGAACTCGTAGTTTGTGTGCTACCGAGATCGAAAATAGCCGATTTCCGTTTTGGGTCAAAAACATACAAAAAATTCAACAAGAACCTTCATTAAAGCTTCGCACCCCATTTTTAGTATGCATCTGTATTAAAAATTTACATACATTATAATTTTTTTCTGACGATTTTAACATCTCCGATTGTGACAATTTTTTACCCCCTGAAATGCAAATCATTGCAGGATAATAGTTTCGATATGGTGTCTGTATAGTTGTATAAAATGTTTTTTTTTATTCTTTGTTCAAATCACAAAGAACGTTGTTTGAATACAATTACTTTCCTAGTTCCCCTCTTTCCTTGCTGCATTCTTTATTTTATTCATCTAGTACTTTATAAAAATTATATTTTTATTTGTCTAACTAATTTTTAAGGAACTAGTTGTGTCCTGTTGATTAAACGAAAATATGAATTGACTATCTTGTTTCAGTATATGAGTCATACCGAATAATAATATAACCTATTAAAGTACCGAATTAAAATCTAAAATTAATTATGAAAACTACTTATTCCCAAGTGAGATGCTAAATATCACACAATTTTAAGTATATTTAAGGTAGTTTTGGTAACAACTATAATCAATTATTATCATCAGAACGTTACCACTAACTAAATGAACATTTTTAGCAACGAACTCTTTGGTGTTATTGTTTTTTTAAAAAAAAAAACATTTGTAAAATCTGAAAAAAAATTCCAGATAGAAATATCGTAATATCCGGGTGTGTAGAAACGATAATAATACAAACAATTCCGAAGTGAGGTAGCATATACCTTTTCTTATTACTCATATATGCAAAGACATTAATAATATTATATAGACTAGTAATAATTAAATGTCAAGTGAGTAAATTTCAAAGAAAAAAAAAGATAGTCAAAAAATAATCATCAATTTTTATTAACGAATATGAATGAAGTTAGTTACTTGTAGAATTAGAATTTTGTCTATAATAATTACCAACATTCAAGAATTTTATAATATTTTTTAAACCACAACTGGTTTATGAGTTTTACACAAAATACTTAATCGAATTTATACAACAAAATTATTTCGAAAAAGCTATTCAACTATTCCATATAATTCATAAAACCGAACTATTCACTGTTTAACAATTATCAATATAATTAATTAACCCTAGAATCGCATTTAATTATAAGTATACATATTTTATAATTAAAATATTTAAAATACTGGAAAAATGCGCCATTTTGTTACCACATATATAATTGAAAACGTTTTCGGTATGGGACTGGCGGAATCTATTGTGCATAATTCATATCATCCACAACAAATAATTTTTTTTCCGATACATTTATTTTAATAACACACAAATTTAGAAACACACAAATTTGATCACAAATTGTATTCAACACACAAATTTCATCATAAATTGCATAAAATTTTCAAATAATTCTATTTTGAAAGACAAACAACCAGAAACAAAAGCTTTATGTTGTGGATGATATAGAAATCAAAGACAGAGATATAAATAGAGTTTTATATATGCATCTCGTCGTAGCTGTCCACGCATGAAATAGACGATTTTGGAGAAAAAGCACGTTACTGGTCTAGCCGATACAATATATTATTGACTCATGGTTTAAATGGAAAATCTTCTTTGATTCTCTGCGGTAGCAAAACTAATAATTATATTGAGCTTCGATTTTTTTTCGAAAATAAGATGTAATAGGAATAAACATTATTGTATTAAATTTGTATTGCTGATTATAATTTACTCAACATTTCAACATGTTTTTTTATTGTGTTCTATAACAACATTATTTATGTTTGAGTTTATACGTGTAAACAATTTTTCTTAAATATATACCGTCTTATTTCGGGAAATAAATTCACTCGTGGACAAAATTAACGCATATTTTTTTGTAATAAAAAATTCCACTGGTCAATTTCAGTGGAGCTGGTATCAAATGATCCCAAATTTAGTTTGATTAATTTAGTAATGAGTAGCGTTCTCCAACTCTTCTGTATACAAGATTACGTCCATCTGGCTTCCATAATTGGATTCTGGTCTCATCTGAAAAGAGAACAGTGTCCCATTGATCAGTTCCCCAATTTGCATGAGTATGAGCAAATTCTAAACGACTGGATCTAGAAACACTGAAAAAATTAGTAGAATCAATGCCAAATCGAGTTTTCGATGTTATACTCGTACAAAAGGGTGGAGGTCATACAAAATATTAAATAAACAAAATACCAAATTTTTTCTTACTGGTCTTTTAATTATCTCGAGTGCGTTTATATGAATACTAATACTATACTACTCTACCTAAATTTTAGATTTTTCAATTTTATTAAACTACTTATCTTAGATGAAATAGACAATTTAAGTTAATTAGAAATAATTAGATAGGTTTGGTTGTAGAAATATAATTAAAAAACATAGTGCGTTTATACGAATGTCTATCACTGTACTATACTAAGCGTAAGTACAAAATGAAAATCTCAATCACAGACGAAGTAACTTTTTATAAATTTTTTATGACCAAACATTTTTATTTCGATTTTACACATACATTTTTGAAGACTAAACAAACTTTCGGAAAAGTCGTGTTTTTTAGTTAGATTGGGTCTAGTACAAAAGTGAAAAAATCTATCTCAACCAATGTAACTTGCTAGAAATATCTTTACAAAACATTTTTACACTCTTCATTCAGATTAGTCGAAAAAATTCAGTTTTAGTTAGTTTAGCCCTTTCGAGTTAAGTTCACCATACACAAATATGTATGTAGATTATGACAAGTTGTGATGTCTTCCGGATTTTAACGGATCTTATACAATTGTGTATATGGACTGGGATAGGGTTAGAAGAACCAATTCAACTAATTCGAGCGGGGAAACCACCACTCTAATTTAAGTTGTATCGCAGATCTACATTTAATTATTTTTAAGGTTACGCGATTTCAAAATTCGCTTAAAAAAATTAAATCGTTTTTTCGAATATTGTTTTTAATAGAAGAAAATAATTATAGAAAATTTAAAATGAGTGTGCGAGGATTTCATCTTTGACCGTCGACAAGAACGGTAGAACATACAAAATGCAGCAAAATGAGATAAATGAAAATAATTTTTTGATAAAAACTACTTGATAAAAATTGTTTAAAAAAAGAATATTAATTCGTTTAACTAAAATTATTAACTAACTTTAAGTTGCTATAATTTAGTTTTTTTCCATACTTCTAGAAATTGCAACAATAACTATAAACACCAAACTAAAACAGCAACAAGAAAACTTCTAGTTGCAACCGAACACAACAACAGTATATAAAAGGATTTTTCAATTTTTTTTTTGCAACAAAACAACAACAACAACATCAAAAATGGATAAATTAATCGAATGAAAATTATTTTTATAATTTTTATTGAAAAAAGGGTGAGTGAAAACATAATTATGTATGTGAATACTGTAAATAACGAGTACAAACAGTTTTTCGAACACCTTTGTTTGGTTATTGTGTATTTCTCATTGTAGTTTTTTTGGGTTAAAAAATAGTTTTTTAAATAAAAAATGAGTTAATAGCATTAGCACGGGTAAACATACACACGTTTTTTTTTACAATTTTTTGGAAATAAATTGATACAGCCAGATATTTAGGGAAGGATTATTTCAGGAATAAATGGATGAAGGATACATTTTTATTGTTTCAGATTTTAGTTTCGATTTATTTTTTTTTCTATTACAACGGATATTTATAAAAGGATTATTATAATATATAGCTGGGGGAGATTATTTTGCGATTGTGAACAATTGGTGGACATTTTGTGTTTTTGTCCTGAAATTGTAAACATATTTATCTAATGTCAAATACAGAATTTCACTCTTCTTTTTGAAAAGTATATACATACATAGCTGTTAAGTTTCAAAGTTTTTTTGATGTTGCAGTACCTAAGAAGTGTAATAGCTAAGCACTGTAAAATAACTTTGAACTGTTTGGAGTCAGTGAATTTATTTGATGTATAAAAACTACGGGTTACGCTTAAAATTATAAAATATATACAATGCCGTTATCTATTCACCATTATAGCTTAATAGCTTTATCTACCCTTTTAAATTTATAAACAAACATAAAGAAATCGTTTTTTAATTTTATTATTTTGTTTTTTAAATAAAACATAAACCCAAAAATGCAAAGATAGTTTCCTCCCACAATTTAAAATAGCATAACAATTTGTCTCTGTCGAAAAATTTAAAATGAGTTTAGTCCAAATACACGCATATTACACAGTAGAATTTAAAAAAATATCTTTGTGTATGTGAAATAGTAAAATAAGCTTGTACAATTATCAACCGCAATACAATAAAATCTTTCGGTTAGTGGGATAATTGTGTACTTAGCGAATGACAATTGCAGGTAAGACAAAGAGAGAGAGAGAGAGTGTTTTTCTTGGACATTTTATTATTTTATATATTATACAATCGCGAATACAATCGGTCTAACACAATGATGAATTTTTATTCTGAGAAGAAAATTTGTTTGCGATTAGTATGAATAAATAATAAATTTTAGTTGTCCGTTAGTTAAATTACCTAATATAAAATAACCAGGATATATTTTCGTGTCTGAGTTCCAGCTCAAACTTATTCGTTCACGAACTTATTCGTGAATTTAATATTCTCCAGAACTTCGATAAAGAAATAACTCATCGAACTGAAAAATTTATTAAGCAAGCCAATCATACATACAATCATACATACTTTTACATATGACCGTTGAAAAACTAAAGTTACTTTCAGCAGGCAATTTCATTTTTAATGTGAGTACATCAGCTAACCAACTCGTGCTTTGTTTGATTTACATTTGTCAAAATATTCAAATAGAATGGCGAATAAATCATATTTACATTTTTAACACATGGCGTTGGGACATTATGGCGTTGGGGCATTTACATGTGACCAACATTTTTCTTCTGCAAAATGAGAAAGATATAACATTGACTTTTTATACATGAGAGACCAGAAAAGAAATATATCCCAACACAATTTTGCAGAAGATATTTAAGTCACTACCCAAGTATAACAAAACGAAAGTAAAAATTGAGCATAGTATTTTCCTTCGTTTTCATCCAAAATTAACGAAAGTTAAACTTCACATTATAATGATAGTGTTTGTAGCGTATATGTATACATACTGTGTTGTTACTACTGTCAATGCCTTCTATACTACTGGCCTTTTACTACTCTCATTTTTCGCACATGACGTCAATTTAAGTCTATACCGAGACTGCGCAATAATAATTTTAGGATATTTACACTAACAAAGCAACTAGAGAAAGCAACAACAACGTCGACTTAGCGTGTCGTCATCGTCATCATTTGGTGTAAGCGGCCAGTAGTTTAGAAGGCATTGCTACTGTATACTGTGTTACCGCAATTTTTCTTTCGTAGGAATGTGTATAGCGTGTAATGTACATGGTTTGTTTTTATTTTTCATGTTCACGACATGAGTTTGGTAATTTTATAAAATTTTGTTAAAAAAATTTAAAGATGTGCGTTAATTTAAATAAAATTACATCAAAATATATTTTATATCTATTCAAATATTGTTTTCATAAATTAATTAATTTCTAGTTCAGTTTTAAGTTTTTAGGTAGAAAACAAATGCGAAAATAATAAACTTCATGTGCAATAATCATAGTACCTATTTGGAAAATTATTTAAACTTTTAATATTACAATCAAAGAATAATTTCAAATTGTGTAATAATAAAAAATAATTAAAAAATTAGCTAAAATATAATTTAGATTCGTATATAATATGTATATATGTATGTATATTTTTATACCGCAAATTTAATAAAATAAAAATATTCATTTTAAACCTAAATTTTTATTTTGCTCTCACATTTGGATGCCGCCATCTTTTTCTTCTAACATTTTCAAATATAGCATTTTACATTCATGCACAACCTCGCTCCCGCCATTTTGTTTTTTGTCTTTTCTGTTCACACATACATGTATACAATTCTCCTTTATTGAGTTTCGTTCAGTTTCGAATAATCGCGACACGTTTCATACGTTTTATTTTAATAAATTGCAACTCAAACTTAGAAAAATACTAGACTAAGTTTAGTACTTAAGTACGAATATCGCCAGGAAAATTGAAAGTAAAAATACTTGGGTATACAGCAAAAACCACATAAAATGTTGCCATAAAAATAAATGTTGCCATAAAATATATTCGATCCGAGTATTTTTATGGCAACATTTTTAAAATTAACAAGAAAAAAAATTATTTCGTATTTATAAATGTTAATGATTCATAATAAAAACAGACGCCATAGATGTAAATTTCGCATTTGAATTCATTAAAAATAAATTAATAATGATCCTATGAAAAAAATACGCCATTATTATATATGTTTATTTCTTTCTGGCATATTGAATATTTTTATATAGCGGATCCTTATTTACCTGCAAAAATTTGTAGAAGAAAACAATTTTCTACATGTAAATGCCCCATTAGGCTATAAAACTTACAAGAAACCAAAACAGATTTTTTTCGACGAAGCTTGATAGAAATAAAACAAATGAAAATTGTTTGAAAAAATGGTTAATAATATGACAGTTATATGATACCAACTTATATATTATAAAAAACAGTTGGCAACATTGTTTCGCAAGCGAAAAAATAGAAATAGACTTTAAATTTATTTCAACGAAAAAATCGTCGTCGCCAGTGTCGATGGTTGTGTTTGTATTGCATGTTTTCGGGGTTTTGTAATATGACAGACGGTTGCGCTCGGCGCCTTTGCTCTTGTTCTCTTTTGAACTTTAATTAGAACGACGTTAAAAAAACTTTATTCGTATCAAAAACATATTAAAATCTGAATTTTGCAAAACAAAATTGTTTAACAAACAAAAATTTTATTTAATTTAAACGCCGCGGTAACAAATTTAAAATTGAGTCAAACAAACCTGTTTGTAATATCCGTTTATACAAGCAGTGCACCAAGAATACTACAGGCCACACTGCCTGCTATGTTTTTTTTTCGAACTGTAGACACAGTCGCCTTCATAAAAAGAATAAACGAAAATAAGGAAAAAAAAATATTTATGCGAATACTAAAAGTAAGATTATGTCTTCCAGTAATTTACATGAAATGTGTACTAATATTATTGGTAATACTTACCAATAGCTTTTTATTAAATTTTAAAATATATTATTAAAATATTTTTCCTGTTGTTTGTTTACAATTTTTTTTATAAATATGATAGCTTAACCACAACAAAAACTCAAAACAATCTTTTTAATTTTAGTACTGCCTATAATAGTGAGAAAATGGGACCGACGACATAAAATGATGGTCATATAGGAACATTTTTAAAGGAGTGTAGCCTGTAGAATTCTAGATGCATTGATCCAGGCTAGATAAAAAGATTATTTCTCTTTTACAACGCATCCCCAATAGAAATCCTTATGACTTTTTCCTTACAGAAAAGTATGAAAGAAAATCTTGAGAATTTTTTTTTTCATACTTTTCTCTAAGGAAAAAGTCATAAGGAATTCTATTGGAGATGCGCTGTTATTCGTTAAATTTTTATTACACTAAAGTATTGATTGTATTGCTTTACTAATTTAATTTTCCATTCGCAATTCTGACAAATTTACAGAAGTGAGAAAACGCGTAATACATGTCGCTGGAATCGTAAACAAAGTTTATCAAATTTATTTAAACGATTATGTTTGGTTTTAAAGGTAATTTGCGCGCAATTTAGTTTTGATTGTACATTTAGTAACCTTCTCATCATTTATTTGAGCTAAGTATAGGAAAATACTGTGTGATTTTTATTCTGAGTATTTTTTACTCTGCACACTGCGTTTTTATTTATAAACTATGCTTACACGTGTATACGCGGTTCATTAAATTTCACTCTGAAATCAATGTCAGTGTACGAAGAATGTGCAAAGTAGAAAACAATATTTAATACTCTATCTATATGCATAAGGATCATTTGGCCCCTCTGTACAACCTTTATAAATTATAAGTTGGTTTATTTTAATATAATTTATTTATATTTCATTTATTTTATAGTTCAACATAAATTACAGCTTGATAATTTTGAAATGATTTATTTATATATATCAACGATTACACTACTTTTCACGTATCTAGGTTTGAACCTTTTTTATTGACTTCTCTTTATCACTCCTCTTCTGCAATGCAACTAACCGCGTATCCCCAAAAGAATTCCTTATGACTTTTCCCTTACAGAAAAGTATGAAAAAAAACTTGAAAAAAAAATTCTCAAGTTTTTTTTTTATACTTTTCTGTAAGGAAAAAGTCATACGGAATTATATTGGGGAAGCGTGTTAACTCGGTTAACTTCTGACTTTCTTTAATTTAAAATTTTGTTCTTCTTGAACTCACAATATGCGAGTTCAACGAATTATTATGTTGAAGCTATTAATAGAATGGCCCGTTCTACACTTTACTTCCTTGAAGTTACTTCTTTTTCGTCTCTTCCCCGTTTACATACCTATAAATCCGGATTTAATTGCGACTCATTTTTCAACAAACAATTTTTCGGTGAAGCAGTTTTACAGCGCATCCCCAATAGAATTCCTTTAACTTTTTCCTTACAGAAAAGTATGAAAAAAAAACTAGAGAAAAAAAAAATCTCAAGTTTTTTTTTCATACTTTTCTGTAATGAAAAAGTTAAAGGAATTCTATTGGGGATACGCTGTTACATAAATAGAAATGAAATCAAAAAAAATTAAGGCCATTTTTGAGATGTAGATTTTAGTTTAAATTTAATTTTCGAGAGAGCAGAATAAAACAATACAACAAAATTTTGTGTTTAAATATATCATGTTTTAAATTAGCAATAAAAAATCTATTACAACTTATTTTAAAGTAAGAAGTAGTACTTCAAATAAGTAGAGTGTGGAACGGGCCAATAAATGAAAGGAAAAATGTCAAAATAAGCATATATTGGGCCTCGCCACACTTTAATTCTTTCGTCGTGATTCAATGATTGCAAAAATTCAATCGTCGTCCACATTTGATTTCTTTGGGCATTTCTTTTTTTGATTTATTCGTGTTGTAAAAAATGTTTGCAAAACGTATGCAAATGTATGCAAAAACTGCTTCCTTGGTTGAAAAAATATATTTTTTGCGCTCGAAGTGCAAATTAAAGTAAAATTAACCCAAAAACGACAAATAAACAAGGTGTCCTTGAAAAATTTATTTTTGTTGTTGAGCGAGAATCAGTTGAATCAAAAAAAATGTTTGCTGAAAAAAGAATCAAGAATTTCCCCGCCAAAAAATTAGTTTGTAGGTGAAGAGGAAGCGAATGAGGAAAGAGGAAGGGAAATCACGACCAAAGAATCAAAGTGTGGAACCACGGATTTACACGCTGAAATTAGTTAAGACGACATGGACCATGAATTGATTATTTTTTTACATTATGGCAATGGCGTAAGAATGCAAAATAAAGTAAAAGAAACACGACGCGCATTTCTTCGTCGGGTGCGTGTTAATTCTTGGATTGGGACATGTTGGATTGCAAAAACACAGTTTTGACATCTGCACCTTGGCGGTCACGTCTGTTTGCGCGGGTTCAATTAAGAAATAAACCCATTGTAGATCGGGCGAAGGCTATGAAGGGATAAATAATCCGGTGTGCATAGAGTATTAAATTGATATTCCTTTTAGCTTAAAATTTCATAAACCGAGAAGACATTAAACCGTGTATAGCTCGGTTCTAAACAGTTCACTAAGAGTGTGCAGTGTGCAGAGTAAATTTACACTGGTTGAATAAAAAAAAGACGGGCTTATTTTTGACAGCACACTGCCTGCTCGGGTTGAATTATAAAAAAAACCCAGTGTTTGCTTATTTTTGCTATTACGCAAATGCTAATATCAAATAACAGGTTCACATTCTGGTAATCAAAGTTCATCTCCCTTTTACAGGGAAACCTGCAAAGTTAACCCCCTCCCTGTAACACGTGCTTATTTCGAAAAACAATCGAAATAAAATGGTTTAATGTTTAATCTACAATTGCCCAACAAAGGGTTTAAATAAATTTTTTTGGAAACAAGAACTATATTCTGCACAGAATACGTTCAATTCATTGTTTAGACCTAACGCCCAGGTTTCCTTTTATCAGCAGTGGCTAATTAAGTTTTTGAAGGGCCCGAGGTGTAAGATAAATTTGAAATCCCCGTTTAAATTTTTCAAGTTTAAGTGAAACGAGTTTTTTGTTTTCGTATAGCATAGATCACTTTTGATATAGCGCATAAAATTTCATTGAAACAATTCCTATGCACTTTAAACGTGAACATTAAACTTTAGCAATAAAGATTTTTTATGTACCTAAGCATAAGTTAAGTTAATGCTACTTAATTTATGCTTCGATTTCATCATTTAGCCACTTTTAAACCCGCAGTGTGAGCAAATGCGTATTCTAGTGACACAAGGGCACCTTTCTAGATTCGTTTCTATGTTACCTAATAAGAGTGCCCTTGCTTTTCCTCGCCGTTTATTGTACATATTGTATGATGTTTAAATAGTGACATTTTAACTTTTTTTTTACAAAATTCTACAATATCATATAGCGGTGTATAAAATGATTTTGGACATACGTTATAGTTTTTGTGTTACATGTGAAAATGTATCCCTCGATTTCGTTATCATCAAGCTTTAACAATGTATTCATGTACCACAGCAAGTTCTAAGACGTATTCATGTCAAAACTGTTTTTCACTAAAATTCGGGATCTCTACAGTCCAGGTAGTTGACTGATCATCGGGATGAAATTTCATAATTAAGCTTTCCCGGGGTTTGGGAGATCCTACTAAAATAACGCGGGAATATGTGTAAGGAAAATGAAAGTGGCCATAGGAACTTTATCGTTTTTTATAAATTTTTAAAAAGTATAACGTTTTCTAAAAAACCATTAAGAATGAAAAGGCTCTAAACTAAATTTTCAATAAAATTAGTCGAGAATAGCACACAGAGAAAAGACGTAACCAACTTAATCGCAGCGTCAAATAACCAATGCTACAGTTTATTCAAATTTGGGTACCTGCATGGGAAGACAAAGAAGAATATGCAAAAACAAAATAAAATGGAAACACATACCCCTGCATGCCAGTACGCCTCTTCCAGTAGATTTGCGAGCTAACTTTCTAAGGATATTGATCATTCATTAATATGAAGTAAAAACTGATCATTGTAACCTCATATGAGGCGGCTAAATCAGTGGAGTGTAACGCCAGTGAGAAAAAACAAAATGAGACTAAAGAATGTTCCCAAAACTTAGCGGAAATGGTTTTTGATAAAAAAAATGTTCACCAAAGTTCATTCTGTCAAATTAGAAGATGGTCTGGTGAAACTTCATAAATAAATGTTTCCAAAAATTGTTAGATCTTAGTGAAATTTAACGGAAATCAGTGTACCAAATTTTGGAGCTTTTTGATTATTCATGTGCAGAAAAGTGCAGCATTTAGATAAAATCAATTAAGAACAAAATGGTTCTTATTCATTAATTAATGATGAAGTTTTGGAGGTGGTCTAAACACAAAAAATTAAATAATATTATCATAAATTAGAATTTTAAAACAATTAACCACATTTCATTTATTTTCACGAACCTTCGTTTTCTATGCATCACTCTCTAGAATCGGCCTTCTATCTCAATCTGGTAGTTTGATGAATCTAAACTAGAGCCTATACAATGTTCCATCCCAATCGTTAGAGCTATGGCTTAGCTCCATTCAATTTTTTTCATTTTCCAGCAAAATCCGGAGCTTGTTTTGGAATTTAGCTTATAGAGTTTTATATCTTTTCAATTGGCAATTCTTCAGAGGGATTCTCATTTTCATCGTATAGTGTCCATTCCATTGATTGAGAAATGATTTAGTTCTGTTGAGGAACAAAGCGGAATATGTCGAGGGAACTTAAATGAGTTCCCCGAAATCATGATCCATTGCTCAGTTCCGGTACTCGAAAACCTCTCTCACTGTTTCGTACCAAAATCGTTTGAGACGAAGAAATTTCGAACCTGATAGCTATAATACAAGATTAATAAAACCTTTTCAAAAACCAGTCAAATATATCTTGTAATCGTAAACCGTACTAATTGGTTATTTAAGAAGTATTAAGTTAATACTTAAGCGGTATAATTATTAACTAAACAGAATTTTTTGAACCACTTGTTTTTAAAAGGTTTCGATAGCTTATTTTTCATACGATTGTTTTCGCGAATGAATAAACGAACATTCTCTTACCAATCTAGTTACATCTGTTACATATGGGTTGTTATAACTGGACCACTTTTGCTACGAGTTTTTTATGACTGAAAAAACCTGAACTGTACTGACTGAACTATAAAAATAATAAGAAACCCAAATAAAATTGAACAATATGTCAATGATCCACAAGCCTGCACTCAATAAAATAAAATTAGAAAAATTTGGAGGGAATTTAAGATAATTGTTACGGGGAAGATATGAGCTGCATATGACAAGAAGTTTCCAAAAGAACTTAAGCAAGAATATTTTAGGAATGTCAGAGAAAATGCAGGAAACCTGACTGTTAATACAACAATTCAATCAAAAATATTCCAAACAGAAATTCAATCTCTTGGTGCTCTAGCTTGATAGTGACGAAGCAATACAAGGAACGTAGTTACGGAATTATGAAAAGGATAAGTTCAAGAAGATGCTAGTTGGCAAAATTTAAAGTTGTAAATCTCAGAAGCATCGCGATACTTCAAAGCTAAGTTTATAAAAACATAATATAATTCTAGATTCTCTGGCTTAGAGAACTTAACTTTGTTGAAACAGCATTAAACCTATGGTTTGATAGCTGAAAATCTCAATAAGATATTAATATGGTATAGTTATCGCAATTTTTAAACGGATTTTGAACTCTCTATGGTTTAAAAATTTTACTTAAAATATTAAATAAGTAACAAATACATGGGAAAAATTAGAACTGGTTAAAAATTTCCTTCATGAAAGTTATTGTAATACAAGAAACAGGCAGTTCTTTTCCGTATTCCAACTATACTTGCATTTGCTCAGCCAAAGATCTCGATCAAAAATAATAAAAATCCTATCTAAAAGATTCTAGTTTTTTAAATGCTACTCAAATTATTCGTGTCTTCTTAAATATAAATAAAGGGTGCGAAGCACGTTATTAATCATTGAATTGAAAGGAGGAACAAGTTATTATCTTTTACTATCGTCTACGCCAATTTGAAAACAAACTTCAAAGTTCTCGTTCGATCCTGAGATATAACCAAAGGAAAACTCTCACTAACAGGTTGTTAATGTTAAAGAACGAACTATTACTTATACACCCTAAAAAGAAATATCAAAGAATGTACTAATATAACCGGTTTACAATTGCATGTTCTGCGCAGGTTCATAACAGATTTATCTTCCAAAATTTTGAAAATGTTTGTTTTTGAAAGGTGAACAATTTTCCCGCTATTAAAGGAATTTTACGCAGGACTTTCTCCTTACTTTTGTTTTATTATTTTATTAAATGAAAAAATATGCGTATGTGATGAGATTGGATAATTATTTATATATGTTTAGAAACCCCGCCGCCCCCTCGTCAAATTAAAACAATATTATTGCGAGTTGTTACTGCTGTATGTGTTTGAGCACAGAATTCATATATCCATGTAAGATTATTAAAGTGTCCGGTGGTCCTATATAAATACTATTTTTCTTATAAAATACGAATACATGTACATACGAGTATATACATTTATTTTTTACTTTCATCCCCTATTTTTCGAACTAAATCTATTAATGTAAAAATCACATGCAAGGGGTGGGTAAACAAAAAATAAATATAGTACTTATTTGAAACATTTTTTGTGAAAAAATATTAAATAAAATATAAAAAATTTTATGTTTTTCCCAATTTTTGGAAAAAATATTTTTTTTAGTTGCATGTCAGTATTAGTTGAATAAAGATTAAAATTACTTACGTTATTTATAAATAAAAACCAAAAATAAAAGATTTTGAACGTCACGCTGTTTATTTTTAGTGTTGTGGCGTTAGATTTGAAAATAATGTGTGGATGTGCTTAGTAGTGTAGGTGAAAGATGGGCATAAAAGTGTTAACTTTATTGGATTATTGGAACTGCCGTACTATAGAGTTACTACAATTTTGTGTATATCAGTAGAATAATTTGTGTTTATGAACGTTATTATTTTTCAAAACATTGGGATGACAACGAGAAGGTAATCAATTGTGGATTTGAATTCTTTGAACCTAAAATTTATATTGGAATTTTTTTGTTGTTTTTTCAAAATTTGCGTGCCAAAATCATCATGTGCAAATACAAATTTCTTACGAGTACGATTTTTAAATTTATAGGCACGCTGCACCGGTGACAATTGGTATAGAGTGTACGCCACCCCTTTTAATTCTGTTAACTCTTTCACATTTTAATAGCTGTATGAAAAGGGACCGATTGTATAACAAAAATGCGTGTGATCATCACACTTTTCGGGACCTAGATTTTTTCACAACCCATATTTAATATTTTTTTTTTTACAAATTTTTGGAAAACAGACATAACTTTTATTAGCCTAAATTTTGTAATTATTTTACGTTAGTAGAATACGTTTTATGATACCAGCTACCCCTATTTACTGATGCAATATAGAATATTTCTTTTTTATTTAAATTGTATTGAATTCTTTTTTTTGTATCATTTTTATTGTACATATTCAGTTCTATTCATTTTAATTTCTAATCAAATCAAAAAGAAATATGCATTTAAATTATTGTAAAACGCATTTGCCGCATGCATATTACATATGCAATATATTTATTTTGTATATTATGTATGGAAATTAGATCCGTGAGATCATTTAAATTTGTGTATACATGCAAAAATAGAAAATTAGGGACAGTATAAAGGTCCAGACAACTGGCATAGTAACTACGCATTATCTACTAGAGTGGCATATATATTTACAACAAATACAAGTTTATGTAATAATTTTTAATTAAACTTTTTTAATATTCAAGCCTAATCATATTTTTTATTACGATTATTATTCATTGATTTTTGAGATGCCATAAATCATATGAAGTGAAAAATTATTGACTGTGTATGCGGGTATCTTTTTTATGTTGACAGTATAAAAAAATACTCGATTGAATTTTATTTTACAGACCACGTATAAGCCGTGCTCAATACGAATGTTAGCGGAAACCAAATTATGAATTCAAGAATTATTATAAGAAAGAGTACTTAAATAGGGCAGAAAATATAACACTTCATAAGTCCTACTCTTTCTCTCTTTGAAGTCGTATTAAGTTTACGTTTTGTGTAGGGCTTCATGTTTCTTTACTCTATCGTTTAATCAAGTCTACTTAGATACTTCTAAATAAATAAAGGTCACAGAATATACTATATAATATGTAAATGTTTTTATTTGTTGTCTAGCAACTTCCACAGGTTAATCTTTATTTGAAGGTTACCCATGTTTTAACCCTTTGCGTTCGATTTATTTTCAAGGTTGTTGGGTGTCAACTTGTATTATTTTTAGCTAAATGAATTAAAATAACTTTCAGTGGTAGAATTGGACGTATTATATTTGTTTCATTTATTACTATCATTTTATTTATAATAGTAATAAATGAAGTAGAAAGTTTTAATTTTTGTAATCTTTTACAGTGTGGTATTTTTTTTTTGGACTACATTCTGATATCCGAGTTTTAGAGTAAATTAGTATTGTCACATCCAGCGTGACAAACGAGTTCTAGAGTAAATTTATATTGTCACTTCCAGTATGACATACGAGTGCAAAGGGCTAAAGAAGATGTTATGAGTTTTTTTTTATTTATTAAGAATACAGGTACTCTCAGTTCTTGAAGTACATATATACATAATATTGTTTAACACGTTCAAGTGTTCTCGTTGACCATTTTAATTTTACTTTTCGTGAAATAAACATGTTTTAATTTGAAAGGGTAATTTGTCTTTACTAGTCATCTTTACAGTCTGAATTTTGTCACTAATAATTTTTGCTCAATAAAATTCGTCTACATTTTTTGACGTTTCTTTCGTTCGGTTTCCATGTACCGAGTTAAAAAAAGTTTAGGTTTCGTTGAGTTGAAAATTCGTTGAAGTTAACTTGCTGTACCGTTTCCATGAAACCATGTTAAGTTGACAGCTATGTTACATTTTATTTCGATAATTTTCCGAATTTTAAGGTAAATTTTAAAATATTTTTACTCTAAATCTACATTTTAATAGTTTACAATTAGCATAATTCTAAAATAGTGACAGAAAACTTTGACATATATAACGTAACCTAACTGAACTAGTTTCGTTGAGTTAATACGGGTTTAGCAAAACTTAACCTAAATCTGACACAAAGATGGTATATGACGAGAATAATGCGCGATTTCCATTACGAAAAAATTTATCTCAGTAAAAAATACTGAGAAAACGAACAGAGAAAGGTAATATGAAATCTACAACAGAGGGAAAAAGAAACTTTGATTTGTTTATTTCTTTTATAGCAAATTTTTATAGTTAAACAATTGACAACCTAACCAAAAATTTTCATAATTTTTGCTTAATTACATAATTTATATTTGAATCGATTATTTTAATTTCTGGTATTTTCATTTTTGTTGTAAACTTATAAATCTATTTTTAAGATGTCTGAAACTGTAGAGTACACAACAAGCATGACAAAATAAAACCATAAATGAACTATAATCAAAAAAGGTTTGGTAGTGTGGGAGAATTTTGTTCATATTGCAATATAATATTTATGAAGATGTGTTGGAATGTTGCCATAAAAAGTACTCCGTTGAGTTTTTTTTTCAATTTTTTATGGCAGTATACTACTACTAATACAATAATTTTGTCAGTAAAATTTTACTGAATAAAATTTTTGTTTCTCTCCCACACTTGACAAATCGATATGTTGGTCTCGCTTTTTTTTTGTACTGAGATAAATTTTTTCGTAATGAAAATCGCGCATAAATCAGTTCTCTCCTGAGGTACAAGTTCACCGAAATGTTCTTGCAGTATGAGATTCCCTATTATTATGGAAAATTTTATTTATATTCGACAATATTATAAATTCTAGAAATATTTCTTTAATTTACTTTTAAAACGTCAACACATTTATTTATTAATTTATTTCAAATTATTTTCATTACCGTCAAATCTAGTAGTTGGCTCGTTTACCAACAAGAAGAGAATGACTCGTTTCTTCATTATTTTCAAAATGTAACGAGCATATAGCTGAATTTTAACACATTTTTACATTTCACATCTTGTAAATCGAAGCCAATCGAGTTGAACCATTGTTTTTTAATTCCTATCATTAGCTCATCCTAAAAAAAATATGTTTTTCATATAATTTCTGTAAAAACATCTATTATAGTATTCAGAAATAAAAAATATTGTGAAAAGAAAAGTACGTACATAGTACATGAAACAATCAACACCATCTTTTCGTACCATAGTAATAAGAAAAATGCGGCACTGGTAATAAAACTTACAACAACAAAGTAACAACGTCGTGGGGTTGCATTTTTGCAACCAAAATTTGTTTCTTAGTTTTTTCTGATTTATAACTTAAATTAAGAATAATTTTACCATAAAACACTTTGGTCTTAACATAATTTACATTTTATTTTATAAAAACACTTGGTAAAAAACACTTGGCTTTAGCAGCTTTTCACAAGACAGTTCATTTTAATTTAAAAAAATTTAATTTTTATTACCAAATGATACACTACTACACAATCTACTAACCATACTATAAAAAATATTTTAATTATTTTAATTAATAATTTCAATATTTTTTAAAAGCACAAAATTTTGCTGTCACTTTGTACAAAACCCAAAACTGGTTTAGTAGGTTTTTTCTTTGAGATATGTCTTCATTTTTAGTAAAAATATTTCTAATAATATATTGTTTTTATTACGAAATTTGTGGTAAATGCGTTTTTCTTAGATAAAATATTCCGATGAGAAATTTTTATACATATTGCTATTGAGTTTTTATCGAAAATTCAATTTTTAAAAAACAATTTTGTGTAAAAGTATTCGATTTTTATAATTATATATCTAGTCTATACCCATCTATTACAGTTCTTTGGGAGTAAAATACATTATTATTTACGCATAAATAGAAAAAATGTATTTACTATTGACGATTGTAAAAGCGCCGCTAGAGGATCATGTTGCAACTAATTTAAATACAAAAAATGACATGCGATTGAAATGAATCTTAATTCTAGACCAAATTAAACCAAGTAAAAGTAAAACGAATAAATTATCGCCAATAATGCACAAATGTCAAAACTTGTAGTTATCGAAGTTTATTGATAATCCGCTAGATGGAATCCGTGATGTTCCAATCGTAAATAAAACTACTTGATAAAAACATTACATTTTTGATATAAATGAAGTAGGTTAAAACAAACGTAAATGATTGCTCTTGTTTATCAGCTACCACTAACCATCCTCGTCATTTGGCCTCTTGTGGTTATTTTTTCACATAAGCAATCATCTCCTATTTTGTTCCCTTGATACATAATCGACTATTACATCCATAAATAATCGCGAAAATAAAAAATAAAATTAAAGTTAAATAAATATTTTTTGTAAATGACATGAATAACAAAATCAGTAAAAATTTCCAATAAATAAATTTCGAAAATTACTCATTTGGAGTGTATCTTTTTATTCGTTCCATTCTTTCTATTCATTTTTTTTTTGTTATTTTTTTATTTATTCTAAACGTTCTGAACGTATTCTTTTCATACTAGCTAGATGAAAAGGTAAAACGAAAGGAATATTTTTAATATTAGTCGCCACATTTATTTTATTGAATGTACATGTACATAAAAAATAGTTGTGGTAAAAAATAAAATGAAATAAATTAAAAATATATAAAAATATTAAACAACTAAAAAAATGTCTGTTAAAAATTTATTATTTCATCCTGTTTGGAAAATTTTAAAGTCACGAGATCCGCATTCTATTCCTTCTTCTTTGGAATGAATAAAAAGACACTCTTGATGTAGAAATATGTATAAGAAAATCGCGTTTAATACTAATGTATGTAGTACTAATGTATTCCTTATGACTTTTTCCTTACAGAAAAGTATGAAAACAAAACTTGAGAAAAAAAAATTTTCTCAAATTTTTTTTTCATACTTTTCTGTAAAGAAAAAGTCATACGGAATTCCATTGGGAATGCGCGTAACTCGCTTCAAGCGTAATAAAGTTACTCGAATACTGCCTAATGCCTCAACCAGTCAGACTTAAGAGCTTAAGTTACACGCCGATTGCACCACTTCGGTTAGTGCTACAATTACCAAAATTTTATAGGCGTCGTCAAAAATAAACAACTGACCTAAAATGTTGGTGGTCGTACCGCTCTCCTAAGTAGTCCAAAACGGAGCACAACTTAAGTTCTTAAGTCTGACTGGTTGAGGATTAAGTCTCCTCAGAAAAATATTAAAAATTGTGTTTTGACCAAATTTCTTTGTATATGCTGAGGAGGCTCAACCTAGGTTATCTTTCCACTATTTACAGAGTCGAGTTAAGTCGACTCAACCTCTAAATTTTTAGAATCAAGTTACTTAACCTCTACAAAATATATTATATAAGCAAGTGAATCGTGTCGAGAAACAACAACCAAAAATAGTGCAACAATTCAAATCCTACATAAATACAATAAATTTATAGATTTAGAAGATGAAATGCATTCTTTATAAAACATCTTAAATTTAATTTGTAGATTCTATTTGAACTCGAATTCGGTTTCAATTCTATTTGAACTCGACATATTTTCGACTCTACATTATATACACCTATAAATATAACTCTAAAATGAGCCTAAGTTAACCTAATCTCGAATGTATACTAACTAAATGCGGTATTATGATGCAGTTTAGCTAGTTTGTGTCTGTTTAGGGTATAACTTGATTGCATTCTGAAGATAAAAAATTTTAAATAGGGCCCTGTTGATTTATTTGCTGTCTTACTTTGAGAAATTTACAACAACAATCCCATATATGTAATTCCAAATTGGAATTATGTTAAACCAACTTTTCTGCTGGTATAGAATTATTCTATTCTACCTGTAGTTTTAATGTTCACCACCAGGGCAATTTTATTGAATACTTTTATTTTTAAATGTTGGCAATAAAAATTAAAAGTGATTTTTGCTATTTTGGCATCGCATTTTTCTAAACAACACGAGAAATTATTTACGATTTGTAATAATATTCAATAATGTTCTAGCACATTACTATTTAATTGAATGTATTTAGTTGCATTTTTACGTTGTTTTCAAATTCAAAATGTTATTGTTACCAACTAATAAAAATAAATTAAAAAATATCTTTGGTTGTTACTTTGAGCACAAATTAATTCTATTCCAGAATGGTTTTAGCTTATGCCAAAGTAAGACGACAATTATCTTTCTCTTTTACCCACTGAATTTGTGACGTTTGACAGCTGCTTCCATTCGTTTTTCACTTCATTTTTATTTGCAGGTACAATAAACATTCAATTGGTGACACGCCTACTAAAATGTTACGAATGTCTCAAATACTAAATTATTACTAATATTATTAGATCATAAATATTGGGGGTTTTCCATATCCATCGTAGATGAAAAGCAGAACATTTTAAAATACAATTTTTAGCTTCATTCAAGGCATGCACATCCCAAAATTATATCGACCATTTTTTATCTCAACCTAACAAAGTTAAACCTCTAAAATCTCAACAGTAATTTTTTTGTAGGCGTACAAGAGAGTAGAGTAATCCGCTATACGATCATGCAATTGTAGTAGAGTTAGGTTTCAGTGGTTGACACTAATTAGGCCAATTTTAGCCCATTGTGATATCACGCATTCACGCCACATCATTAACCCATTCAACTATTCACCTGCTCACACAACTACAGTATACCACCTGCATATTGCAAGCTCTGATGGGATTCGAACCCAGGACCACTCGGTCCAAGTATACCGAAGCTTTAACCACTGCACCACTTGTACGGTCGTAATTGCAGTAACTAGTTAGAACTTCGAAGCTCTATATAAAAATTTAGGTGAAGGAGAATAGTTATGCATACTAAAACATGTAAAAGAAATTTGTCATAATCAATTTCATTTTATCAATTTTATTCCAACTCATTTGTAAATTAAACCATACCATAGAAACATGTGAAATTTGATCTTAATTGACTAAGAAATATACAAGTATCTGTTCATTTGGCTTTATCCTAGGATTTAATCCAAGAATCGTTCAAAAATTTCATTCTTGTGTTCCGTTAATAAATAATTGTTGGTCATATCCCAGAAATCAATGAAAAGATAATTCTAGATTCATAATCGATTAAAAGATTCCATTCTACTTTATGCAGTTTTAAAAAAAATGTCGTTTTGATTTGTAAAATGCCGTTTTGTACCTTGTCTTGTGCCGTTTCGTAATATGCCGTTATGAAATATGCTGTTTTGAAAAATGTTGTTTTGTAAATTATGCAGTTTTTAAATATGCCGTTTTGAAAAATGCAATTTTAAATCATGCAGTTCTGAACGGATAATTGTATTGTAGCAGGCAACCTGAAGAGTGGTAAAAAACAGTCTGCTCGGGTGATTATACACTTTCAATAATTTATATTTTAGGACTCTCAACAATTTCGAAGATTAATTAAATTTTCAAAAATATTTTGATTCGGTTCTGCGTATTGAAATGGATTTATTCTCAAAGCACAATAAAAATGTATTTTTCTAATCTAAAAAAATTTTAATAAAAAAAAAAATTTAATATATTCAAATGTAAAATTTGATCTTATCTCTTATTTGGATAAAATTTATACATATATTATTAAAACATTCTGTTATCAAATTATTATTAGTACAAATTAATGTAAATTACAACAAATAAAAATAATACATATATTGTTAAATTTAATAATTGCGTCACAATGTGTTGATAAAAGTAGAGTATTATGTGTGGAAAACTACAAATTCTCTTTCTCTCTCTATATGCACATATATATGTACATACATATATATATTTTATACACAACACTAATTTACTAATCAAAACAATTATGTGTTAAACCCGTTTTATCTGATTGAATTTCGGCACATAATTTTGTTAATCAAATCTAAATCTAAATGTTAACCGCGTCGAAATCAACCCTTAAAATCATATACTACAGTATTGTTTTTGGTTTTATACTTTCAAAGAAAATCATGTATAACATAAATAAATTTTCATTGTTTTGATAACCATTTTCACGCGAATTATTAATTCGAATAAAATATGAGAAAAAAGTTGAAACTGAAAATTAAATCATTTTATTTAATTAGAATTAATTAACAAAATATTACTGTAGGAGATTTTTATGGACTGGTTTAGTAACTTAGATTATAGGGGTGGTATTATAGGTGGTGATTGTTTGTTGAAAATAGTATTCAATGTTTTTTACTGAAAATTATTTTAGAGAAATTATCGCACAATATTTTTCAGAAAAACGTATGGAGGTATCGTTAAAGACCTATTTGATGCTATTACCTAGAAACTTGACACGTTGCTGTGCAAATATTTAGTTAAAACATTAACCCTTTGCACTCGATTTATTTTCAAGGTTGTTGGGTGTCAACTTGTATTTTTTTTAAATTAATTAAAATAATATACAATGGTAAGATTGAACGTATTATATTTATTTCATTTATTACTTGTATAAAATGTTTTAATTCTTGTAATATTTTACAGTGTGGTACTTTTTAAAACAATATCCAACGTGCAGAACAGGGTTCGCATGTTTTTCTACTTTTCTACTTGAACAGATACAATCGTTATGTTCATTTTCCGGATGTGATACTAGCTATTACTAAACTTGCTGTGTTACTATTGTACGCACCTCTTTGGTAAAATTCCGCTACTGAATGCACATCATCTCACATAAATCATATACAAAAGATATTTATCCCTTTCGAGTTAAAGAAATAATTTTTTTTCATTTTATTTATTGAAATTTACATACACAATTGTGTATACGAGTCGGGCAATGGTTCAAAAAAACAAATCAAACTGCCTACAATTTGTTACAGTTTTTAGTGTAACCGTATATAAACTGATATGAGAGTTTAGAATAAATTAGTGTTGTCACTTCCAGAGTGACATACGAGCTGTAGCGTAAATTTATATTGTCACTTCCAGCGTGCGACACGAGTGCAAAAAGGTTAATGTAGTTTACCTCCAAAATCAGTCAAAACATTTGGTGGCTTAGTAACTTACGTACTAAAATAAGAACTACTTACAAAAAACATAATAAATTGATCAAACGGATTTAATATTTTTCAAGTTCATTCGTACGCGTACTCGTTCAGTAATAATTATGTATAATACTTAATATTTACAAATCTTGCAACATGCTTAATATTATAACACTAAACGTTAGTCAGAAATTTTACCCCTTAGAATGTGAACTGCAACAGTTTGATTTTGAACGTGATTTTAAATAACGGGGAAATTATAGAAAATTTTGATAGTTTAGAAACGTTAAATTGTATAATTTTGAACATTTTCAAAGCAATTCATGATTATCAGTTGCATTAAGCGGGTAGTTAAAGCGAAAACTACCTACAATGTATCGGATCAGTTTTGATACGGACGAATTCAATTTAGTTCTGCCTAAATATTATGATAATCTAGTGTTGGTATGTATGTACATATTTTGGTGTTATGCTTTCGCAAAAATTAAATGAATCATGCGCAGGAGAGTACATTAAAAGGAATCAATAATTTTTATTTATATTTTTCATATATGAAAGTCACAAGAAGTAATAATTAATATAAAAATTTATTTAACTTGTTGTTTTTTGGTGACAGGGTGACAAATATTATTTTTCGTTTTTTTTTTCATTTTCATTTTCGGAAAAATAAAACAGTTCATGTACACAAACAAGTATCAATCGAATGTAAGGATGAAGCAAGGAAATATAACATTTATTTGAGTGTAGTAATATTTGGATAGAGTTTTTATTTTACTTTTCTATTTTATTTTTATAATTGATTTTGGGGATCAATTATTGAATTACGTTATATATGTTATGTATGATTTTGACTAAAAAATAATAGTAACAAGAAATATCCATAAAAATATTTTCACTGGAAAAACGATAAACTTAAAATAGCTGAATTGACTAATTAAATATTATGACGTTACCTAATCGAAAACTGTAAAACCCCAAACCTATATGGTACCAAGGGTTGCTGCCATGGTTTATTCGCTTTTTTTGTAATAATAAACTACCATTCTCGTTCAAACCGAGAAAAGTTAAATGAATAAAAGTGTAAATGAGTTGGAATTTTAATTTTAACTCAATCTGAGTTTTCAATTCAAACTTACATATGTCATGCAATTAATCAATTTTCATAAAAAATTTTAGTTTTGTAAATCAAAAGTGTAAAACTAACGAAACTTTATTACCTAATGAAATATAATAGGATTATTATACAGTTTTTGGATCAGTGGCGGAGTATTGTTGGACCCTTCTCAAAATATAACGGTGCGGTTGGACACTTTTTCTCCATAAAATGTCGCTCACTACATAAACATAAATTTTACATTTATAATAATAGAAATTCTCATTATTTGAAATATTGGAGATAGGAATAAATCGACATTTTAGGTGTCGTTCATTTTGATCCTTAGGTAACACATCGCCTTAAAAACTCCCGGTCTAACAAAGAAAACATATTTTTTTTTGGGAAAAATACATTTTATTCGTCAACATTTCTTCCTTCTAAAGCGATACAATCAGTCCAACGCCTCTCTAACATTTCGATGCCTTTTTGTAGAACGATTTATCTTTATCTTCAAAATAAGCTTCAGTTTCGGTAATCATTTCTTCATTGGAGCCTAATCTCTTTCCTTGCTGTTTTTTTTTTGAGGTCTGCAAAAAAGTAGTAATCGCTGGGGACCAGATCTGGCGAATACGATGGATGCGAAAGCAATTCAATGTGCAACGCGTTGTCGTTTTTGATCCATTCTGAGCAAACGCGGTACCCACTTCGAACACAGCTTTCTCATGGACAAATGTTCGTGCAAAATATGACCAGCACGTTCCATTGATATCTTTACAATGTCAGCTATCTCACGTAACTTCACTTTACGGTCTTTCAAAACAATTTCGTGGATTATTTTTATGTTTTCTGGAGTCACAGCCTCATTTGGGCATCCAGAGCATGGTGTTGAACGACCACGTTTTAATTCAGTATACCAGTCAAAGATGGTTGAATTACCTGGTGCAGAATCCGGATGACACTGGCTAAGCCACTGCTTTGTTTGAACGGCATTTTTCCCATCTAAAAACAGTGTTTAATCAGCACACGAACTTGTTTTTTTTCCATTGTTTTTGAAACCTGCAAGTTATACCATTAAAATTCGATCAGTTGCTCGTGGAGACGCAAATTTTCAGCTAGTTGACATATGTCGTACAATCATACTATTATGTATTCCATTTATTTACTATGATGACTTGATTATTATATACATATGTATATAATAAACTTAATTTACCGTGCGATTCTGATCGAAGACTATTAAGAGGCAAAAAATTAACTACTTAATTTAATTTGCAGAAAATAAACAACAACAAAATATTTACTTCTGCCCGAAATGATAATGCCTGGAATATTTTTTTTTTTCTAAAAATATTACATCAGTTTGTGTATTGTGAAATATAATTTAATAAATTATTTATTTACACAATGATCATTTTTATTAGTTTTAGTGCAACATAATAAAAATTCTATCGTTTATGATGTTTAAGACAACCTAATTGGTAGGTATTACCCTAAGAGGTTTTTTAGAGATCCTCGTAGCTGATCATTTTGTGCAGAATCGGAAATTAGTCTTAAGTAAGAGAAATCTCTTACGTATGCTTATGCGAAATATTGTAGTTAAGACCTCTGGGACCATACGTCAGAATCGCAAGGTTAATTGTGTATAGAGCATTTTCACAATAGATTTTTAATACATATAACAAAACAAGCGACGCTTTTGAATACCAAAACACAAATGATTTTTAAACATCAAATCTATGGTACATTTACCACACACGACGCCATTTTTATTATTTTGAAGCCGTATACATACGTTGGATGGAAATCCGGGATTTTCACATCTCGCCGTTTTATCCAATCAAATGAAAGAAATAGTACAAAATACACGCCCCCTTTCATCCCAAAAAGTTGACAAAAACTCAACTCGAAGGAAAAAATCCTGCAGACGACAACCAACCTAAAAATACAAAACAGTAATTTTTGAGTAATATTTACCAACCTAAAAAAACAAAACTGTAATTTTTGAGCAATATTTTGTAGAATATTTTACTTTTTTGCTCGTTTTTGTTGTGTTATGTAGTGCGTTCTTCGGGATGGCGTTTGAATTTGTTGTGTTGTAAAGCGTTCTACGAATTCGTATTATTTTGAGATTAAATTGAGTTTACTTTTAGTTTATTACATAGTTTAGTTAAATAAATAATATTTAAATATATAATATTGTTTACATAGGTGTAATTTAGGTTTAAATATAGATTTATTTAGTCTTATTAATTAAAATTAATAGAACTTATTTGCGAAAAGTAAGAAGAGCACATTTAAATAAAAATGAAGTTTTTTAATTTATGGTGTATTTTTTAGAATGACTACCAACTGATTATATTTTGTCTTGAAAAAGACATTTTTTAGAACTTAATTCACTAATTTAAAAAGAACGCGAAACAAAATTTATGGCAAAAAATTAAAAAGGGCGCGAAACAAAATTTATGGAAAAAAATTAGTTTATAAAAACTGAAATACTATGATTTATTAAAAAATGAAAAACTAAAACAAAATCTAATATGATTTTATATTTAAAACACAAACAAGTTATATCACAATTGAAGTAGACCAAATACAGAGCAAAAATCCGATATCCCAAGTATAACAAGACGAAACTCAAAATTGAGCTATCGTATTTGCCTTCGTAATATTAGAAAAAAGTCGAAGAATCAATACTTCCCAGTAGTACAAATCAGCGCACAAAGAGCGCATAAACAGCATATAATTAGAGCGTTCAATTTTTACTTCAAATTGATGCACCTAATTCCATGCTATTCGTATTGTTGTCGACCGAAAACTCGGCTTTATTTCCCCTACAAATTAATTTATCTCTTTCACTTCGATTTGAGTATAATATGTAACTGTTGTTAACCGTTGGTTTACCAGAAAATAATATTTTTTTAATGAATTTTGTTGTATCAAAACCAAACACAATCATATATTATTGATTGTGTTTGGTTTTTGTTGTATGTACCAAATGTGTATTGTCATTCAGATACAACTACACATTTTTTTAATTTTGTATACTTACTTTATATGTTATCCATGTATTTCCACCTGAAAAACATTTACAAACGTCTATTACCTTCAGCTGAAATCTGGAGAATGATAGAAATGAAATAACAATTTTTGAAATGAAATTGATAAACAAGAGATTAGGTGGGGGTAAAAATGCAGTACATAGAAGAAACCGAAGTAAATTTATTAGTTTTCTCGCTTCGACGTGTGCAAATGTTTCCATCTATTTCATTCTGCTATCAGCGTTTGTTTGCTGGGTTTAGTATTGGTTCGTATATGTATCCTGTATAAAGAAAGAAATTTTATTGTAAACTAAGAATGGAGACGTCATCATAATTATAAGCGATGTGAAAGGCGAAGTGCAGGTTTAACATTTTAATTTAAATGTAAGTATTACAAAATTAAATACTTATTAAGTAATTAATATTCTGGATATTAATGGTTTAAATTATGTTCATCAAAATTTCAGCACAAAACTTAATTCAATTTGTGGGCCTGTAAATTAAACTTTCATATTGTGGAAATAATGAAATTGTTATCAGGAATGAAAGTTTTTTTTTTTTTTTTTTTTTTTAATTTAAGAAATCTTTATTTCTGTATAATATTACAACAAATCATATAGATTATCTAGTAACTGTTTTATTATTTTTGTAGTCTATTCTTATGGAATGAGACCTATTGCTTCATCCCAGCTCTGCTAGTCCTTTGATTTAAGCGGCTCAAGGAACCACTAATTCTAAAGGCTTTGTTCTTTTTAGGCGCTTTGGTCCATTGGCGCGATCCAGTAGGTTCCGCAGCTCCTCGTTGTCATGCTGCTGCAGTCGCAGTACATGACTCCTTGCAAATTTTTTTATTTCATCGCTGACGTATTCCATGTTTAGGTCTCGATGGAGATTATCATTTCTAATGTACCAAGGAGCATTCACAATGCTACGTATTACTTTGTTTTGAAATGTTTGAATGATTTTCACTGTAGTTTTTCTTGCGCAGCCCCAAAGCTGAATACCATACGTCCAGATAGGTTTTAGGATTTGTTTATATAGCAGCAGTTTGTTGTGCGTTGTAAGTTCGGAGTTTCTTCCAATAAGCCAGTGCATTTTTCTGAATTTTAAATTCAGTTCTTGCCTTTTCTTTTTAACATGCGCTTTCCACCTGAGTTTAGAGTCTAGCGTCATGCCGAGATACTTAGCATTATCTGAATATGGAATTGGTTGTGAATTCAGACTAATCGGAATATATTCTAATTTCCTTTTTGTAAAGTTGATATGTGTTGATTTCGATTCGTTAAGTGTTATCCTCCATCGCTTTGTCCAGCTAACCACTATATTAATAGCATTTTGTAGTTTCCTGGTGGACTCAACGATACTAGCATCGGAGGTCATAACAGCTGTGTCATCAGCAAATGTTCCTATTCTAGCTTCTTCTATGTCTGGTAGATCATTCGTATACAGGAGGTATAATACGGGGCCTAGAACACTTCCTTGTGGAACCCCTGCCAATATTTTCTTCAGTTTAGAATATTCTCCGTCCTGTCTCAGCCGGAAGTAACGGTCGTTGATGTAAGACTTTAGCAATTCAAAATGTTGTTTGGCAAATCTCGTTGGAGCTTAAATTCTAAACCGCGATGCCAAACCTTATCAACGGGCTACGTCTAAGAATATTGCTGAGCATACTTCCTTTTTTTCCAGCGCCTCCTCAATTGTATCAGTAATCCTATGTACCTGTTCTATCGTTGAGTGCCTTTCTCGAAACCCAAATTGATGTTCTGGTATAAGATTTCTGCTCTCTATAATTGGCTTTAATCTCTTGAGAAACAGTCTCTCGAAAATTTTTGATGTTGTTGTTAACAAAGAAATAGGCCTATACGACGTTTTGTCGTTTAGTGATTTATTGGGCTTCGGAATCATTATGATTTCCGCTACTTTCCACTGTCTCGGAACATAACATAGTCTAAAGATAGCATTGATTATGTGCTGTAGTTTCCTTAGTGCTTTTTCTGGTAAAGCTTTGATTATTGGCCCGTTATCAAGTCGTATCCAGGGGCTTTTTTATCTTTAAGGTTTTTTACTTCTTGTTTGATTTCTTTCAGAGTAACTGGTAGCACAGATGCCTCGTCTACTTTGCTTATAGGTGTTAGATATTCATTATCCGCTTGTCCAGTTGGTGGTTTGAAGGTATTTTCTAGGTGTTCGGCAAACAGATCAGCTTTTTGCTTTTCGCTGCGAGCCCAGGTTCCATCAACCATTCTAATGGGTGGCATTTGCATTTTAGGCCTTATTAAACCTTTGGTGGCTTTCCACAGGGAATAGTCTGTGTCAGGTTTACCTGTCAGGTTACTTAGGAAGCTTGCAACTGACTCATTCTTAGGGGTATATCCTCTATTCGGTCGCAAGTTAATTATTTGCGATCAGAAATATGGTTACTAGATTTATTTTGCCATGTTAATTGACACATTTGTTTTTAAATTTAAATTTGTTTTGCGATTGTAAAGTAAAAATCCACGAAAAGACTGCTACGCCTTTTCCGAGGTCGCAGTCTTTTTATATATTTCTACTTAACAATCGCAAAACAAATTTAAATTTGAAAAAAAATGTGTCAATTGGCATGGCAAAATAAATCTAGTTAATTTTTTGTGATAAGAAATATGGTTCTTATCACAAAAAATTAACTTGCGACTGGATGGAGGATATACCCCTTAATCTCCTTTATAAGTAGTTTAAGTTTGTTGCACAAGTTGTTTAGGATTGTTTTGTCTTCAGGGGCTCTGGTTCTCTGCCAAGTCTTACGAACTCTTCCTTTTTTCGTTAGCCAACTCTCTCACTTCAACTGGATAGGTTATACTTTTTTGTAATATTTCTTGCTGGTCAGGAGTACTTTCCTAAACCGCTTTTTGCACACTTTCAATGAGGTTTTCTAGTTCTTCTTCTATCGTGTAAGCGTTCGATATCTGCACGTGTAGGTTGATGCTTTCTTCGACTAGCTGTCGAAAGTATTCCCAATTGGTTTTGTTAATTGTTAATCGTAGAGGGCTTGCTTTCCTTATTACCGTGTCACTTATTTTCATTAGAACTGGAGAATGGTCTGACGATAGCCCATCTTCATTTTCAACTGCTAAGTAATTTTCGGAGATACCTCTTGATATATAGAAATCCAGAAGGTCAGGAATTTTACTTGGGTCCGTAGGCCAGTAGGTTGGTTTCTACTGGAGTGGAACTCACATTTTAATATCCTGCTTGCTTCAAAAAGCTCTCTTCCTTTAGGACTAGTTCTATTTGATTCCCAGAATATGTGTATCGCGTTAAAGTCGCCTCCAATAATAAAATTACTACCAAGCGATTTGAGAAGTTTGATGTAGTCTTCTTTTTTTGTGTTATATCTGGGTGGACAGTAGATTGCTGATATAATATAGCTCTTGTTATTTTTGGTTTCAATAGATACAGTAGCTAATTGCATAGCTACCTCCTCTATTTTTAATTCTTCGTGGTGTTTTATATTGTCCTTAACGAAGATTGCTGTCCCGCCTCTAGCTCTTTCTGCTGGGTGTAGAGCTTGATAGCACTGATATCCACGTATTTTGACATACGACGTTCTGGTAAAATGACTTTCTGAAATTAGGCATATATCAATTTTTTTTGTGTTTAAAAATACTTCTAATTCTGAAATGCGTTGCGCTAGGCTATTTGCATTCCAGGTAGCAATTCTTAAATATTGTGTCATTATTTTTTCTTGTTCAGTTTGTATGGACTAATGAAGGTACTCAATAACTTCTCTAGTTTTACTTGACGCATCCGTTATTCTTTTATCTTGGGTCATCGATGTATTTTCTAGTGTTACTAGTCTCTGTTCTTGTTTTTTCAGTAACTCGCCCATAGATTCTAGTTTCTGGTCCTGGCAGCCAGATGTGAATTGATAGCGCTTAGTTTCTGAAGTATTTCTTGCAGGACATGGGTTTCCTGACTCGGAGCGTTCCTTATATTTTCATTCTGCTTAGCCATTTGTGCATATGTTATGCCTTCTTTAACTTTGCCGCTATTTAAGGGGTTCGTTTTGAGTAGGATTACATCCTAGGTTGAGAACTCTGACTTGTTTGATTTCTCTTGTTGTCTCTCATTCCTTGCAGCTCTTTCGCTACTTCGCATCCTCTGTAATTTGCATAATTTTAAATAAAAATGAAGTTTTTTAATTTATGTTGTATTTTTTAGAATGACTACCAACTGATTATATTTTGTCTTGAAAAAGACATTTTTTAGAACTTAATTCACTAATTTAAAAAGAACGCGAAACAAAATTTATGGCAAAAAATTAAAAAGGGCGCGAAACAAAATTTATGGAAAAAATTAGTTTATAAAAACTGAAATACTATGAATTTATTAAAAAATGAAAAACTTAAACGAAAACTAATATGCTGCATACAGAGCAAAAATCCGATATCCCAAGTATAACAAGACGAAACTCAAAATTGAGCTATCGTATTTGCCTTCGTAATATTAGAAAAAATTCGAAGAATCAATACTTTAGTATTGGTTCGTATATGTATCCTGTATAAAGAAAGAAATTTTATTGTAAACTAAGAATGGAGACGTCATCATAATTATAAGTGATTAGAAAGGCGAAGTGCAGGTTTAACATTTTAATTTAAATGTAAGTATTACAAAATTAAATACTTATTAAGTAATTAATTGTCTGGATATTAATGGTTTAAATTATGTTCATCAAAATTTACACACATATAAGCATAATTTTATTGTATCGAGTTTCGTCCAGTTTCGAATAATCGCGACACTTTTCATACAGGATCTTATTCTAAGTCGAAAGCACAACTAAGTCAAAGCCAAAACTAAATATAAGTTTTTACTTCGAGAAATGACAAAAAAGTTGAATTTTGTTATACTGTTACTTTAATGTTACTAACTTCTCGTTTGAGATATGCAAAATCCCAGATTTCCATCCGACGTATGTATACGACTTGAATCCAGTTATGTTAACGTTACGGCAGATAATTATGTTAGGCTGTGTAAAACAACTATAACTTAATTTAAGGGAACTTTTCAGGCGATGTAATCATTGAAATTTCAAAAATAAAATAATTAAACGAACAATAGTAATGTTACCTGAATTATGCCTCTCAAACTCGGTTCGTATGAGTGGATTAAATATATAACTATTAACTTGACGGTTATCCACAACACCTTTGTTAATTTACACTAGCTTCTGGAATATTCTAGAAAATACCGGTGCATAAAATGCTAAAATACTGGGTACTGCAATTAGAAAATCCAATTTTTTCTAAACAATAAAAGTATCTAGGTTTCGCTTTTAAAGTATCGTTTTGCATACCGAAACTCCTATTCATCGTTCTTCTATTTACATAAAGAGGGAATGTTACCCAAATTTATACAGTGGAAAATTTCTCTCGATTTACCCAGAATACGTTCGACGATCTAAGCATAGATGTATTTACTTTCATAAATATAAGCCCAAATAACCAATTGACTTATTACACTATACAATGATAATAATATTTAGTAAAAAATATATGTGCGATATTTAATATTGCTACAAGGCGCAATTTTCTTCAAATAAAAACAAATAAAGCAGCGCTTCCAGCAATTTGTGTTTTGTTGGCACAATGGTTGACATGGTTAGAGGACAAAAAATATATTGTTTACACTTCAGCGAAATGACACATACTGATTTTTAGAGGGAAATGATGACGCTTTGACACGAATATGGTTATAAGAGGGACCGATGCGATTTAATACTAGTCACGGCATCTCTTGTAAACCCCTCAAAACTTATTTGTTGCCCCAATAAAAGGATTTTATTTATTTTTATTATTAATACATAATAACAAATTTAATTTAGTAAAGAACACACTTAATGCTACATACTTTTCTAAATATTGACGAAAAACGAAAAAGTTCCTATGAAAACTGCCACTTCCGGTTACCCGATGTGGAAAAAGCTTAATTATGAAGCTTCATCCCGATCAATCATCTGAAAAACTGTTTTTGACAGAAAACACCATTTCCGCTTAAATCTTGAAAACCTTATCTGTATAGGTGGATTCCGGTTGCGTGAAATTGTGCTGGTTTGAAATGGGCGTAACTTAGTTGAATATAAAGATTTGATTGGCTAAAGAGTTGAATTAAAAATAATCTCGCTTCGTGAAGGTACCATAAAACAACACAAAAATTTGATTTGATATTTACTGAAATATAGTTAACTGAGTAACCGGCTAAGATGTGTAGGGTTAAAATTTTTGTTAAAAACATTTTTTTTGTTGTCAAAAATCGTCATTTCCGCTTAAATTTTGGAATTCTGGGCTTCTTGTGGTTAAATTTGGAATTTTTATTCGGAACTAAATGGCAATCTGTCAATATCAGATGTGGAATCTTTATTTGTGGACGCCATGCTTGGTTATAATTTCAACCAAATAAACATCATTGTTGATAACCTTGATGGGTTTTTGAATCTTCTCTTCAGTATCGCCATTTGACGTAAATCATACTCATATCAATTACAAATCACTGGGTATTGTCTTTGACTTTAACTAATTTAATGACGACTTCAGAACATCTATACAACAAGAGTAATACAACCTGAAGAAAATTGCTTCATCACTTATCTAGAATCAATTTCCTGGAAAATAACTCTCAATCCTGACGATATCAACAAAAATGTTGATAAATTTAAGGCATCATGCTGCAAAGTTTCGAAGTTTTTATGCATATGTACTGTAAATCCCAAAGTGCCCATCCTCAATGGTTTGATAATAGATTGGTTAACTTAAGAAACCGGAAGTCAAAGCGTACACAAAAATGTTAGAAATCGGGTTAGAAGCAGACAAAATTATATTCTTGCTACTATGCTGTAGAATCAAAATTTCAAAATTTATTGCAAATCAATATAGGCGGCCCTATCTAGATCAAATTCAAGAACAATGTAAATGCAAAGCAATTTTGGAAATACTTTTGGAATAAACGCGAAATTGAAAGATACCCTGCTATGACCTACAACAACACAAGTTTCTCAAGCGCCAAAGGCAAAGATGATATGTAGTAACCAAGGATTACGCATCCCTCGAACAACCCAGCAATAACAAAGTATTAATCAGTCCCGTTATTTTCGAGAACATTAAAACGGCCCTAAAGTGTTTTGGGAAAGGTTGTGGTCTTGACAATGTACCCTCGTCTCTGTTTAGGGTGTACGCTAACATTTGATCAACCTCCTACGATCAACCCACTATGATACCTATTCAATTACTAGATCATCACGAAAAAATAAAAATTTCAAAAATAACACCAATTTTAACATCGAGCGAGATGACATCACGCAGGTCCATATATCAGTAAACCAGCTTGAATTCACCAGTAAAGGAATTAACGAGATAGAAAAACACCATAATCAAGTTGATGTAACGTACTACACGGATTTCAGTAAAGCATTCGATTATACCAACAGACACTCCAAAGTTTATTAGCATTTGTGTTTATTCGATTACCTAAATTGGTTCTAGTCACATCTAACAGACCGGCTACAATTTACAATGAGAAAACAAACTTAACTAAATTAACTGCAGGTGTTTCCCGAGGTTCTTACAAATGGCTCTGGATTTTTATTGTTTTTAGAAATCGAATAATCAAAAACTCAAACGTCGTCATATTTTCTTATTACGTAAAAATTTATCATACGACTAATGGAATGTTTGATGCGAAGAAACTTCAAGAAGACATAGAGAGAGTGGTGTGATCGAAACTCACTATACTTAAATTAAAAGCTAATATGAATGCTATGATTGAGTTTGTCAAACGCTGGGGTTGTGAATTTAATTTAAAGATATTCAAACCTTATGTTTACTGTATTTGGCCTAAGTTCTATCTAACTTGGAATACGCTGTAACGGTCTGGAATCCATAATATATGGTACTATTATAATAAATAAAGCTTCTTCACAATTAAATAATAAATAACTTAGTCAGGCAGTACGCTTGATACGTCATTAAATTTATGACGACGATTCTTGAGATTTAAAGGTTTAAATCATTTTCTGATTATTTGCCTATTGTAATTGTATCGCATTGGTAAGAAATTGTGTTTTAAACTTTAGATTTACTCTAAAGCAGAAAATACTTGCTCAACCTAAAACGTAAATATGTCATTACATTGATTTATAATTAAGAAACATACCTTCAATTGGTTTACTCGTAGTTTTAAATTCTAATCAACAAAATTTCGAAATCTCTAATTAATAACTCCAATATTGTTACGAATCTCGGACGTTCGATATAGATTCGTACTCGATTTTGCAAATAAAACAATCAGCGTTTTAAGTTTCAAACTTTTTTTCCCAACTCTTTTAACTTTTGCAGAAATTCACTGTATTTCACTCGTTCATTGCTCACTAACTCACTTTTACTGTTCACCACTTTTCGCACTGTTTACTTTTTTCACTTTTTAACTTGCACTGTTCACTGGTTAAATTACAACTATGCCTGCGTCCCAAATTGCTCGCGCTTATATACTTGTCTATCGCTGCTCGAGATTATTACATTGCAATTGTAAATTACTTTCAAGTAGTTGTGATCGCGAATATGCACGTCATCATTTCCCTTGTCTTAATGATTCGACCGTTCCACACTTTGATTCTTTCGTCGTGATTTTTTCCTCGTTTCCTTCGTCATCCCCTTCAACAACAACCTAATTTTGCGGAGGGGAAATTTGTAAAGGCTTAATTCCATGAGAAAAATCTGCTGTCAGTAAAAATAAAAGCGAGAAAAAAAATATCGATTTTACTGGTTGTGTACGATTCGCAACAAAAAATGTTGTAAGTGAAATTTTACTGAGAGAATATGGTGTTAGTGTGCTGCCATAATCTATAAAAAAATTGTAAACAGAAGTATTTTTTATGGCAGCATTGTTCACACATATACAAAAAATGTGTGTAATGATAAGAAATTTTTCTCACACTCATACAAATTAAATCGTTCGTCATTTTTATAGTCATGTCCATTTCTTTTTAAATTTGTTAACGTTGGTAGTTTTTTGTGGTACATATATAAAAAACAAAATATTAAAATATTTAAAAAAAAATGGAAATATGTATATACGAAAATGTACGAACTACAACTTTTATGAAAAGTTTAGGTTAAAATGTAATTGTTAAAATTTTACTATAAAAATGAAATAAAACATATTTCTTTTCATTGTTACTTTTATGGATCCTACCGGACAAGTGGGGCAGTGGCTAAAACTTCGGCACTTGGACCGGGAGGTAGTGGGTTCGAATCCCATCAGAGGCTAGATGCAAATCGAATTTTCATCATCGATTACAATCGGAGATGATAATAAACACAACTAAGACCCTCTGATAGAGTGCAGATTCCAGCGCCGACCCACCGTCCATGTCAATGTACAGGTCGACATGGAGCTGTGTGAGTTGTAGTGAGTTGTGTGAGTAGGTGAATAGGTGAATGGGTTAATGATGTGGCGTGAATGCGTAGTATCATAATGGGCCAAAATTGGTCTAAGTGTCAACCACTGAAACCTAACCTTCTTTTATGGAATTTTTTTTCTTTTTTTCAGTAAAAAAATGCTGTCAGTAAATTGTTTCCATGGAATTAAAGCATAATGCTTTATTCAACAAAACTTTTTTGATTCTACTGATTGTTGCACTACTACTAAGATAAAATATTAAGGCCATTTTGTTCATTTAAAATATTTTTTTTGTAATCCAATGTACTTTACACAAACAAAAATATTTTTTTTATGTTATGGAATCACGATGAAAGAATCAAAGTGTGGAGAGGTTTCATTAACGCTCGTTGTTAATTCCAGTATTTTCGATGTATCGTCGCCGTTTACATTTTTATAATTGCTTTCGTTATCATCAATCACATCCCCTCCACATGGAATGCCATTCTAAAATCCAAATTTCAATCAGTATGTATTGGGGCAATACTTGATCTGACAACATCAATGAATGTTAAGAATAATAATCGCCTCAATAAAGTTATGCACTCTGGCAAGATTCGAACTCGCGACCTTTGGGTTGGTATTGGTAGTACTTTGTGGTCAATGCCTTAACCACCCGACAACCAATTGACATGCTTGTGTAGAGTACAATTCGTAACAATCTCAATCTGTGGGAGTCCGCAACAGGAAATTGGATTGAGTTTAAATGACTAAAATATATAAAGGTAAAAAACAAAATAAATCTTTTCTAAATTGTAATTTTTAAAACCATTTCGGAACTGGAAATGCAAAATGTTTTCTACGTAATTTAGATCAGAAAAATATCGTTAGATCATAAAAATACTAATTTGGTAGATTTTTTTTTATTAACATCTTTATTGATGTCCAGTAGTTGTAAGGTCTCAAGATTGGTGTGGGTAAGAAGTCTCTTTTCATGTTTTATGGCACATTCGCGGATAACATCGTCTATCAATTGTATTTCTAAATCATTGTGGATTTCCTTGTTAGTCACAAAACGGTAGGCGTTGGTGACCATTCGAAGAAATTTATTTTGGCTTCGTTGTATAATGTCACTATTTGATTTATGTGTACAACCCCATAGCTGCGTACCATACATCCATATTGGTTTGAAGATAGTCTGGTATACCAGTCTTTTGCAATACAGGTTCAATTTGGAATGATGTCCAATTAACCAGTACATTTGGCGTTGTTTCAATCGTATCTGTTCAGCTTTTTGTCTCACGTGATGTGTTTCCAGTTGAGCCTTGAATCTAAATGCAGAACAAGGTATTTTGCCGATTCCGCCTGCGGCACTTGCACCCCTTTGAGGAATATATGAAGAGTGTTATTTTTATGTCGGAGCGTAAATGTCACATAGGTTGATTTGAGCTCATTCAGTGCGATTTTCCAGTCAATTGTCCATTTAGTAACGTTGTCCATTGCTCGTTGAAGATTTTCCAGTTGAGATTCGTCTACTGACATAATTACAGTGTCGTCTGCGAACGTGCCGATGAATGTTTTATTCGTTGTAGGTATGTCCGCAGTATAAAGAAGGTAGAGGAGGGGACCCAATACGCTTCCCTGCGGAACTCCCGCAATCGCTGGATAAAAGTCAGAACATGTTTTTTCATGAATGACTCTGAATTGGCGATCAGAGAGGTATGATTCAAGCAGCTGGCAATAATTTTGTGGTATAGCATTTTACTCATCTTGAATGTCAATCCCTCATGCCAAACCCTATCAAAGGCCTGGGATACATCCAGAAATACGGCGGGGCAATATTTCTTTTCTTCTAACGCTAATCGAATAACTGCGGTAATAGAGCAAATTACCGCAGTTATTCGATGGACTTGATCTATTGTGGAGTGGTTATTCCTGAATCCAAATTGAAAATCAGGAACGTTTACCATTGGCTTTAGACGTTTTAGTAGCAGTTTCTCGAACAGCTTTGATAAGGTTGGAAGCAGTAAGATTGGTCTGTATGATGTTACTATAATGATTTGGGCCATTTTGAAGCATTTGGGTACATATTTCAATCTCATACAGGCATTAAATAAGTATGTGATCAAGATGATTGCTTTATGTGGAAGTTCCTTTAGTAGAAAATGAATAAATGTAAAGTTTATCTCGATTATCTAGAAAGCCCGAAAAGTGGAATAGATCGCTTTTGAATGTAATCTCCAGTTATTATGTATGTTGTGTTGCTTATATTGTATTGCCTTCAATCCCCAGTTCACCCAGATACTCGGAAATTATTAATGTTTTCTCTATTGCGAAAATGTACATTTCGGTTAATTGCGTAGATTCCCTAGACGACGTAATCTGCGTTAAAAATCTAAAACGGTAAACCCACAAAGGGCGTTAGGCTACTTTGTTTTTTCGAACAAGTATGGTTATATATATATATATATATATATATATATATATATATATATATATATATATATATATATATATATATATATATTTTCTTTCAACAGAAAACAAACAACCAAATAATATTCGAGCAAACGAAAAATAAAATACGTAGTACGACAGCAAACGAAAAACACCGAAAGATGGAAAAAATATAGGTTGAGATAAAGTTATAACAGTATATTTTTGGGATGCGGGCGCCTTCAACCTTGCCATATACAAATATAATATTTTGTATCAGAAAAGTGAACGCTATCAAATAATATAATGTAATAATACAATAAGCCACTAAAGTTAAATTATTTTTGTCGGCTTTAATACTCGACATCGTACTTAAACTGATGCAGACAACAACTATTGGATGTAATGATCGGTTGTTAGGTTAACCACCTAACACGTGTAATAAGTGATTCGGTTAGGGCCGGTATCAAAACCGGTATCATAGGTAAACGGGGAAAGAAACGAAGATGAATCTGTTTCTTGACAACCCGTGTGGAAAGGCTCATTTTTTATAATCTATTTCTATACTTTTGACTCCCTTGGCTTTATGTCTAAAATTTTCAATATTCTAGCACGTTCAGAGACTTGTTTGCTCTATTTTCAATATTCTAACCCATTCAGAGACTTGTTTCGATTTTATTTTCGAGTATAAAGATGTTTAAGCACTAAAAGCATATATGTACTTATTTCGGTGTGCAACATTAGCAGCAGCTGAAACTTCTCCTTTATTGATGAACAACATAATACTATAATCCAGGAATCCCGGAATATATATGGTTGGTTAGAAAAAGAAATCTTAATTTTAAATTTATTTAGTAATTACTTTACTATATAAACTTGGACTCGGACTCGGCGAGTAGTATTACAGTTAAGTCCTGAGTCTAATCCTTAATTCTAGGTTATAAAATAAGTTCAGTTAAACTCACTACAAGAAATACAAAAATCTACAGCAAACTCGAGGTTTTTCATATAATATTTCATGAAATTTTAAAAAGTTGGTTTTACTATCCACAGTTCAATTTTAAATTATCTAAATTTTTTAACCCTTTTATAAGAACACTTTACTAGATTTTACACATATATGTACATGAAATTTTTATTTGAATCACGAGGTTGTTCGCGAGGTCTACGAGGTTGAGAAAATATCACGATACATCTGTCAGGCGACTTTGATTTAATAAGATACTTAAGCACGGATTAAGAAGTGGTTACCAATTTCATTGAATTTATAATAAATCACCAAATACGTTAATACGTTGTTGCTTTGTGAAAAGGGCAAAAGAAGTATTCAATTGTTGTAGTTTGGTCGAATGTTTAACAACACTATGTATTTAAGAATCGCACTGGCTCGAAACTAAGCTACGAAAGACCTGCTAATAATCTCACCCAGATACAAAAGAACAAACAGCTAACTATCATTCAGAACAACTCAATACATACTTTACTTTACATGTATATTAAAACATCTTACTTTAAAAAATTATCTTCATATTGTACACAATCAACCCAAGTTTTCGGTTTTAAGTTATTGATTATTTTCGGGAGTTGTTGTTAAATTGTTGATATTATAAAACCGTTTTTACAAGTATTTCAAACACAATAAAAACATCTTGAATTCAAAAGTCTTCAGACATTTATAACAATATAAAACTTATTAAATAACCGTTTCGTATTTTCACACCACACATCTTGAAGGTATTGGCGAGAATTGGGATTCCGTTTTGAATAACAAAATTGCTATCAAATAGGCCCATTATACAAATTATAGACACAAAAGTACTTGAATTTAAATTTGTAACATAATTCACGTTTTTCTTATATATTATTTACAGATAAAATGACAGCTATTGTCGAAAATACGCCACCATATTACACCCAACAAAATGGCATAACATCAGGTGATTACTATCCTGATCTAGTTAAAATGAAAAAATTAAGAAGTAGAACCATTGCGTCCCCTCAACCAAGTGTCGGGGTGCCGTCAACACCGAATATAGGGCAAACAATCAAAATGTCAAACAATAATATTAGTAATATTGATAGTAGTAATCCTAAAAGAGTTAAGTTAAATAGTAATTATAATATAAATAGTTATAATAAAAAAACTATTAGTGAAAATTATAATGTTTACGATAGTGATAATAATAATGATAGCGATAATGATAATAATGATAATAATAACGATAATGCCAATGATCATGACAACAACAATGATAATCAAGATTACGATGGTAATAATGGTGAAGGAAATAATAATAATAATAGCAACAATAATGATAATAATGCAAATGGCAACAATGATAATAATGATGGTAACGGTAACGACAAAGATGATAATGATCCCAACCGTAAAGACAATAGAAATAAGAACGGAAGTGATCGGGATAATTCAAGTGACGATGACGACAATGAGGACGATGAAGATGACGATAAAAAGTCAAGAAAAGATGAAACCTTTAAGAAATCTAGTGATAAAAATAAAGATGATATTGATAAGGAAAACACAGAGTATAGTCGACAATGCATTGGTGACAAGGAAAATGAGATAAGTGATATTGAGAATGATAAACCTGACATTGACAATGATAACAATAATAATAAGCGACCATTATCAACATCATACTCCTCATCATCGTCACGTTCGTGGTCGCCATCGTCCAATAGTAATCGCAATAATATTTTTATTTGTAATCAAATTTCGTTGCTCGAGAGTAATTTTATTGATTCGTCAAAAAAGAGGCGAAAACAATTGACACCGATTAGAATATCGTCGACACAAAAAAATCATCAAAATCCTGATGAAATCGACGATGATAACAGTAAGTCGCAAGAAAAAGGCTTTGGCTCAAAACTTATAATGACGTTATCGGTTGAATATAACGGCAACGATCATGTAACACTCAATTATGATGTGAACGATAAATTAAAGGCGATAGAAGAAAGCCAACAAAATCGACGAGAAACTAATGACACCATTTCCTGTGATGACGAATTGGAAGAAGGGGAAATATCAAACAAAAATTTAATGACACAAGAACTAAGTATTAAAAGCGATATAAAGGATGTAAATCTAAATAAAGAATTGTGGTCAAGAGATTCTGTTGAAAATATTGAAAAGGACGAAAATAATTTGAATTCATTGTCGGTTGATGAAATAAAGGCTAAATCAAAGGAGTGGTTAACAGGATTTTCTAGTCTGCCTTTCTCATTCCAACGGGATTCGCAACAACCTATGACCGCATTGGATTTAATACCGCAGTTGGCAATGCCCAATATCCAACAAATGAATCAAGCAGTTGCACTTGAAAATCTGCGTACAAATGGACCACCATTTCGTATATTTAACCCAGAGGCTTATTGTGATATATGTAATAAGGAATTTTGCAATAAATATTTTTTAAAAACTCACAAAGCCAATAAACATGGAATTTATGAGCCGCAAGCGCCGAGCGAGATGCAACCTACAAATCAGTCAATTCAAATTGAGCCAGTTTTTCATATCAATCCATCACAGCAAACAAATGCCGAGAGAACGGCACCGAATACAACATTCCCCTCAAATGGATTGGAAATTGTACTTCAAAATAACATACAAAATCAAACCGAAATAACGACTAATGCACAAAATTCAAATTTTCCGCCGGAAATCTCATTATTCTGTGATTTGTGTTTCAAGAGATTTACAAATATATTTACTATGCGAAGACACCGTTTGAATTGTACCGAAGTGCTGAACAATGAAGTAAATCAAGATTCAAACGCACCTATAAAAAATGATTCAAAGGATGTTATCGACGAGAACCGTTTGTCGCCGTTCAAATTACCTGAATGTTTCCGCGAAGATTTTTCAGTGGAACAAGAGGATGCAACATTTACGCCCGAACCACGAAAATTATCACCTAGCCTATGCCAACAGGCGAAAGAAGCTAATTTCGCATACGACAAACTTAAACGTTTGGGCGTGATTAATCCGGAAGCATTTTGCGAATTATGTTGCAAAGAGTATTGTAATAAATATTTTTTGAGAACCCACAAATTAAAGCGGCATGGCATATTAATACCCATGGATGACGAAATTCAAATGAGTGCGGCCAAATATCAGTCCTCGTGGCATTATGTCCAAACTAGTCCATTAAATTTGATGACCAGTACTCCACAGTCAGCAAGTAAAAATTTTAATCGAAATTTTAACGAAAATCTTCCAGTTAAAAGTAGTAATAACCCTACTCCACCAGTTGCTTCTGAAAATCTAGTGAAAAATGATAAAACGAACGACAAAATGGGCAATAAAGTGGAAAAGGAAGATTTTGTATCGTCACTTTTATTAGAGATTCAACTAAAAACCGAAAGAAAATCACCTATTCAAGATGACGAATCTGAAAGTTCGCGTAAAACTCCTAATTACCAGACGCAAGATACGGACGCCGTTAGCGTTGACCTTCAGAAACTACAATCCATGATTTTGCAATTGAATAATCTGAATGCCCCTGATATCACAGGCTGTAGTATATGTGGCAAAGAAATGGAAAACCGATATGCTCTACATGCCCATATGATTGCGGAACATTCAAATTTGAGTTTGAATCCGGACGAAATGAACGATACAAAAAAGTTTCCGGCAAGCCCTTGTCGAACGCCTACATTGGGGTACACTGAGTCGTGTAAATATTGTGATAAGGAGTTTACAAGTATTTCAAGTTTAAAGCAACATTTATATGAAGAACATGGATATCAAGTGGAAAGTCCTATGCGCGAAGGTTTTCGAACACCAGACAATTCAATTACCAATATATCTCCATCGCCGTCGCAAAATGAACGAAATGTTCGACCTGCATATACAATCACACCAACCAGCAGCTATTGTGAGCTGTGCAATAAAGAGCTTTGCAACAAATATTTTATGAAAACACACATGCAACGTATGCACGGTATTGAAATTGAAAATGGTGCACAAATTGGCGGAGTAGTTTGTAATATATGTAATAAAGAATTGTGCAGCAAATACTTCTTGCGTGTGCACAAGCATAACACGCATGGAGTAGTAGATGAAGGATCGCCACTACCACAGCCAAGACAAAATTCTAATGAAGCAAGTGACATTGATATGAAATTATGCAATATCGAAACGAGCCATATTCAATTTAACAGCAACAATAGTAACGAAATGGACAGATATTTTACACACTACACCGAAGTATGCCCAATTTGTACTCGTCGCTTCAAAAATGCTAAATGGTTACAATCCCATTTGGCCAGTGATCACGGTAGATTTGGTCTAGAAAAGCTTAGTGAGATTGAAGTTAAGTTGGAAAATGATTTGACCAATGGTAACAATGAATCGTTAAATGAAAATAATAGTAGTGAAACAGCCAAATCTGAAACTCACATAAAAACACCGACCGACATCAAACTTATTCAAACAATGGATACACCATCGATCGTAACAGGACAACAACCCCAAGCTGTTGGAAATAAAAATGCGTTGTCTGATATTCAAGAATATTATTGTTCATATTGTCAATTTTCTACACCATACTTAACAATACTATTCATACATGAGAAAGACCACACTAAACACTTGTCACAGAAGCAACGCGATGAGAATAAAAATGGTGCGGCTAGCAGAATTGAAGGTAAGTTAAAAATTAAAAATGTTTTTGATTAATAACACTTTTATGAATATTTATATTTTCCACAACAAAATTAAGAGCAACTCCAGCAATACCATAAACTGTCTTCGCAACTGTTGTCTGCATCAGGTAATAGCGATAGTAATATTCTAGCATCACACATGAAACAAACACCAATCTACCTGCCAGACACAAAACTCGACCCAAAACTTATCGGAGACATCAATAATATAAATAATAATATATTAAGTGAAGTTGCTAGTATTGTACAATGTCCTGCGCTATATGCATTGCCACAAAAATCATGGCCAATGATAATGCAATCATTTTTGGTAGAGGAAAATTTAAAATTTACATCTGCCGAAGAAAAACTTGCTGCTAGTCGTTTTGTACCATCATTTATATATTTCCCGGTAAAAGAACGTATTTCCAATCCGATTACAGTCTCATTTACGTTAACGCCGACTTAAGAATAATAATTATTATTATTCGGATACATAAAATTATGTGCGTGCTGAGTAGTTTGCTTTGTGGTTGAAAAAAAGTTTTATTATTCCCACATCATCGGTCGTAATTAAGTAAACTAAAAGCTGCGTTTTTATGAAAATCAATCGAGTAGAGTTCGCGATAGCTTTTTTAAAATTTATCCAATTTAAAATTAAAAATTTAATTTTTTTTTAATTAAATAATTCAGATCTAATAATAATCTAAGTACATATAACAAAAAAAAAACATCATAAAATTTCAATAGTTTACTTTTAATATCGTTATTCTGTATAGTTCTGAACAGTTCCGTTATTATACAGAACTGTCCAGAACTATACAGAACAACGATATTAAAAGTAAACTATGGAAATTTTATGATGTTTTTTTTTTTTTGTTATACTTAGATTATTATTAGATCTAAATTATTTAATTTAATAAAAAAATAAATTTTTAATTTTAAATTGGATAAATTTGAAAAAATTTATTGCAAACTCTACTCGATGGTTTTTCACAAAAATGCAGCATAAGAGCTTTAATTAAAATATTGCTAATAGACCTTGCTTTCTCTTCTTTTGCACGGTGATAAGCGACCTCTCGTGCGAACATAATTTTTTTATTTTATTTTAAGATGATAAAAAAGTTCCTATCTTTTTAATTTATTTTAATTTTGTATCGAAGAGAAGTTCATATTAAAATTTTAGGAAATTTATCGGGCCATTATTAACTATAACTATGTTACAATAAAAGAAAAGCCCACTGGCATCATTTGTGTCATTGTAAATGTGCGTCCTTAACGTCGTACGATATATAACAATTAAAGTTGAATAGTAAACTTTAATTAATTAAAAACAAACAATACAAAAAACGTAAGATTTAAGAATATTTTTATCACTTGTTTTACAATTTTTATTCAATTAACGGAAAGACTGAAGCAAAATAGATATATTTTACTATCCGTTAAAATTTGTTATTTTATAATTTAAAAATAAAAATTTAAATTTAAAAAAGTACAACTGAAAATCAAAACTAAAATGTAATAAATATTTATTTTTAAGATATACATAATTATTATAAAATAATATAAAAACTACAACAAGACATTTTGTGTGAAATTATATATATATATATATTTAAAATTAGTTTGATTAAATTAATTATTTTTTTTATGTTTATGTTTCAATAATATATTGGTGATGTTTTAACAAAGTTCCTATACAGAAATTTAAAAAAATTACTATTAATTTAAATTAAAAGAATGTAATTATGAAAACATAATTCTATATAATTTTTTTTTTTTATTTAAGATAGTGTAAAGATTTGATGAGTATTGTTAAAATTGATTTGTTCTCGATGTTTGGTACATAGCGAAAAGCGCCCTCTTTATTAACATGAAATAGGTAAACTGCAATAATCGGTACTATAATTATGTCAAAAGCCTTATAAACTTTGGAAATTTGTTGCCTTCTGCTTTTACACAATATTTAACAGATATTTGTTGAAATACCTTATCTAGTCAAGCCCGAAAACCAGACTCGAGAAAAAAAAAATTGGCGGTTAGGTGTAAAGTATTTGCGTTTTTTTTAAGAATTATTTTAGGTAAAGGGCTTATCAAATCTTTTATTAAAATTAGAAAACGTTAAAATGTGCAAAAAATCAAAAGATAAAAAATTATAAAATAAATTTTTTTAAACGAGTAAATTGTATTGTATAATAAAATATTTGCTCAACTACAATAGCATCTACAAATATATATATACGCGATATTACAAAAAGTAGTAAACTAAATTAATTTATTCAAAATCACCATTTTCTTCCGCGTATTAAAAAAATAATAAAATAAATAAAAATTATAAAATCATATTATACATAGTTAATTATTATAAAATCAAAAGATATTTTTCATCTCAGGGTAAATAAATAGTACAAGTTAAAAGAAAATTAATTAACATTACAAATTATTAAGACTTGCTTGTTTAGTAAATCAAATCAAAAAACAATACCTCAATATATACATAATATACAAAATTACTACAAGTTTACCTGATGCAATACAATTAAAAAATGATTAAACCTAACAAAAATTAGATAAATTAATAATAATTTTATTTATACTTGTAATAATCGATATACTATTTACCATTAATTAGATACAAAACAACAGAGTCAGTATATAATAAAAACAATTAAAAGTATTTATATAATCATCTAAATAGTTTGGGTGTACTGGACATTTTATTGGTTAAAATTAAGAATATAAAGCCCATAATATGGGCGCCTAAAACATTCCCATTGTTTTTAACCCAACAAAATGGCTACGTATATAGTACAAAAATATTAAAATAATATATTATTATATTTATATTTATGTGGGTGTGTAAATGTTGTGTGCATTTTGAAATTTATAAAGAGTATATTTATTATTTATTTAAAAATTATGTATTATTATATATAGATATTTATAATAATCCTGTTTACCTGCTATTTAAAGAAAAACATAAAATTTTTACAGGGAGTTTAAAATTTTTCTTAGACGATTTCAACGACATACCCGAACGTATAAATTTTAAAATTCTTATTTTTTTTTTTTTTTTTTTCATTAATAGAAAATATAACTACCTCGTATATTATATTTTAAATACAAACTAAACTACCTCGTGCAACAGATTTTTAGTTCCTAAATAAAAGTAATAATAAGTAGGAGGCAATGGCCGTTAAAAATAATACTATTTAAGAAATATATTATGAAAAATTTTCGAATGTCCCGTAAATAAATTTATTATTACATATTTTCGAATAGTATATTCTATAATCACACGCTAGTAAAAACACCGACAAAATTGGTAAAAGAAGCGAGCAAAAATGTGGTAAGAATAAACAAACATATAAAATGATTCAAAGCATTTGCAATTGCGATAGGAACATCATAAATTACGCTAACTGATAATTTTTGAGGTTAAATTTTTCCGAAAAAAATAAGGAAAACTTTCTTCTCTTAACGAGAAACTACTTTCTCGTTACTAAATATTAGTTTTATAGATTATCTTACATACATATATACAAATTTTTAATTGTAAAATAATTCTTAATCACCTATTTTCACTTTTTCCGCGAAAGGGTGTTCATTGACGATTGTAAAAATTAGATATGTACCCCTGATGGATCAGATTGCTACTAACCCGCGGTCTCCACTATGCAAAATTGCTGATATTTGCCATCATGCTAGTAATTTTGTTAATCTATATATGTGTGAGTATATTATACATTTTTTTTTACTAGCAGCAATTTATCAGGCTGATATTTTCACAAAAATTATCATGATAATTATTACGAAATGTCATATTTTGTAGGTTATGTTTCTCCATTTATGGTTCTTTATTTTTATATTTCCGAGTTTTTTTTTTTTTGCTTTTTGCGGATAATGTCAGTAAGTTAGTTTAATTTACGAATTTAGTTTGAGTTTTTGTTTAAAGTGAAATAAATATATTTATTTTTATATATATTTTTTCGAAAAAATGTCGCAGACGCAATTTACTACAGAAAATACGTTTAAGCTAATTCATTTGTATAGAGTAAATGAATGTTTATGGAAAATAACAAGTAAACTTTATAGGCGGTCCGATCTTAAAATTGTTGTACTTCAAAAATTTCTACTTCTAAAAATTCTAAAATTCTAAAACTCTAATTTTTCAATTTGTTCAAGCCTTTTTAATTTAAGCAGAGTTTCAATTTGTTCATCGAACTAATGATTTGTTAAAAACATAACGATTATCGTGATAGTAATATTAAATATTAAATAGTATCAATATAGGACATTGCCTTGTAAAATCGTGTTCCAAAATTTTTTTCTATAAGACAAGAATGAAGTTAGCTGTTTTAGTACAAGTTCGAAAAAAACTCGAAAATCAACACAACTGGTGAAAAAGTAAAACTAAATTTAACTGTTTCAACTGTTTATCTTAGTTGTCTAAACAAAACAGTAAACAAACAACGGCAATTTTTCGAAAAAAGTTCGAAAAAACGACAAAAGCGACACCGTGACAAAAAATCTAATTACGATAAATGTGATAAGCTAACAGAAAAAGAGAACACGAACTTATATACAGGACTATAAGTTATTTAATATATGGTAATATTCCCAGATATGATATTCCGTTGACGAATAATTTTCAATACTTTGAAAAAAACACATACAAACATAAAATATCAGGATAGAAAATATTAGCGAATTTGCGTAGTGCAGATCGCGAGTAAACTTAACTGCATGACATATGTCGTCGATATGCCGACAAATTCAAAGATATGCATACCTATGTGTTTAATATTTGTCGTCTTTCTTTGGTAATGTTGTAAAATTACCACAATCCCATATATGTTATTCCACATTGGTTTTAAAACAACTTTTCTGCTGATATAGAATAAAGGCGGAATTGCATTACTGCAGCTTTTTTTGTGCAGAAAAACGCTTTCCTATAAAAAAGTTAGGGAAATATTTGACCGCGTTTGTAACATAACCTAAATAATATCACATGTATTAAAATTATGTAATACAGAGTAAATAATAAAAATTAAAAATTGTAAAATATTTTAATGAGAACATTAATATAAATTTATCATGGAAACGCGATTTATTCACACTCCACCTAACGTATAAAATGTATGAGCCAGCCAAGTGCCCACCATAAAAATATTACTAAACTAAAATTAAATTTGCTGAGAATGGGGGGGGGGGGGGTATTTTTCATTTTGGTTGCCATAAAAAATACTTCGTTTTGTATTTCTAATTTATATTTATGGCAACCAAACAGCAAAAATTTTAAGTATAACAAATTTTACTGTTGCGCCGTCCTCACACATAGGGATTTTTGATTTTATCTCTTTCTGGTTTTCTGCACAAAAAAAACCGCAGTAATGGAGTTCTGCTTTATAAAATTTTACTGTTGTGCCGCTCACACACATAGGGATTTTCCATTTTATTTATTTGGTTTTCTGTACAAAAAAACCGGAGTAATTGTACTTAATTGTATTCTACCAGTAGTTTTAATCTTCAGTACCTGACAGTTTTATTGAATACTTTTGTTTTTAAATGTTGGCAATAAAAATATAAAAGTGATTTTTGTTATTTTGACATCGAATTTTTTAAAACAAGACGAGAAATTAGTTACGATTTGTAATAATATTCAATAATGTTCTATTTAATTGAATATATTTAATTGCATTTTTAACGTTATTTTGAAATTCAAAATGTAATTGTTAACAACTAATAAAAATAAATTTAAAAAAATCTTTGGTTGATACTTTGAGCACAATATTTATTCCTATTCAGAATGGGAATATCTTGCACCAAAGAAGAACCACAATTATACTCGTACCTATATGCAACAAAATCACTAATTATATAAAACCAGGCAGCACTAAACTACCCGTCAACATGATCCGAAATTTTTCCAAGATAAAATCTGATAAAACAAAATTATTATAATTCAAGGAAAGTTAATAAATCAGTAATACATCAGTAAAATGTTTTTTGTATTAGACTATAGTCGCTTCACACGTGGCCACTATCTACGTGGAATTGATAATTCGCGGATTATGTCTTTTCACACGCATTGAATTATATACAAGTGATAGTAGCACGTCTAGTCCTATGTGTTTGAAGAATATTTTAAAATCGCTACCTATACATAATTGAAACATATTCAACTATTTAAAACACGTCTTTCCAGTTCTGTTATGAACTTTAGTTTATTATTTGTGATCTGCGTTTTACACGAGATTTTACTTCTGTAGTGAAGCACAAAATACTATCTGTGCAGAAGTATTGATATTTTGCATCACACGACAATAATTGCGAGTTTCAACTACACTCCGGTAGTGGTTGCGATTTTTGGAGATTTAAGTGCTTTCAGTTAAAATTACGATACTCGAAATCACTCCATCTATCAAATAAATAAAACATAAATGCTTTTCATTTGATGCGTATTTAATGTGGAATTCCATCATAGTTATTAAGCGTCTTATTTTGGTAAATTTACAACAACACTGCCTACATTTCATTTCAACCAGAATAATAATTTTATTCCAAGTTTTCTCTAGGAATAGTAATGAAATTATTCTAAGCAAAATTATCCTATTGACCACTAGAGTAACGTTTTTGGAAAATTATAATTTTATATTTTGACATCTTGGCAAGAAAATTCAATTTTGAATTGGTGAACAACCCAATTTTTCAAATTTTTTATTTTTATCTCACAAAGAATCAAATGAAATAAATTAATAATACAATAAAAATATGGTATTATACTTTTAGTAATCATATATGTGAACAATTATTCGTATTCGAATAGAAATGAAATTTGTGTTCAAGGTAAAAGCCAAGCGGTTTTTTTTACTTTTATCGGTTGGTATAAAATTTTAATAACACCAAACAAAGCATGCTATTTATTTTTAGGTCATAACAAATATTTATGAAAAATACAAAATACGTTTTTGAAGTAAATCTTCCTTTCTTTAAGTTTAATATTTAATTTCTTTCATTTGGTTCCTGGTGCAATAAAAACAAAAACCTGGTTAATTGCATTATTATCAAATTCAAAATTGATTTTTCTTGTCAGGATGACAACCCAAAAAATTTGAATATTCCAAAAACTTGCTCTAGTGGTCAACAGGATAACTATACTTAGAATCATTTTATTCTTATTCCTATAAAACCTTGGAATAAAGCTATTCTGGTTGGAATGAAATGTATGGCATTGTTGTGGTAAAATCACCAAATTAGGTAAGACGGTTGTTATGTCTCTTGCATTAACTGGAAAATAAAAAAATAAAAATTTATTCAAAATAGTTGTTTTCGTTTTGCGAAACTAACCATAGGCGAAATAATTGCCTTGTTTCATGACAACCTTTGATCCGGATAAGTTCAAATTTTATATGGAAAACTTTATTTTATTTTATTTATTTATTTATTATACAATTTTATGAATCTACAAATCCCATTTTGAGCAACATGCTCATTTGCAATAAAAAATGAAGTTCAATAATTTTCTAATAATAATTTTTTTTTCGTCCTCTATGTTCTATAATATGTTACCATCTTCAAGCCATATTTTTACTCCATCGAATTAACAAGATCATCGGCAATCATTAAAATGGTTTGACACTCTTTAATTATAGGCAACATGAAATTCATACAACATTTCCATCCCTTTTTAGAAATGGTGGCACAAACTTGATATTTATATTATCACAATATGTATTTAAATAAAAATCAAATAAAATAATTAGTTTGATGAATAAAACATAACTTGTCGACAGGAAAGTCAAGGCACCTACCAGCGAAACTTAAGCCAACGTTTGTTTTAGATCACAAATTTTGATTTAAAATCTAGTAAGCGCCTTTGCGTTGTTTCATGAAACATGAACTGAGTCGGATCTGATCAAGCATCAAGAAACACAGCGTCTCCACAACGAATCAAATATAAGAACAGGATTAGCATCTTTAAAATTTATGTGGTGTCTGGTTATTTAAAAACAACTCCAACGATAAAAATACCCGTCGATCCATTTTTCATATTTCTATGAGGCGGCTCTCTAATATTAATTTAGGCTATGATTCATCAAAATTTTTTGATTGACACGGGATCTACACCATGCATTATTATGTTAAAACAGTATAGCAAAGATCCTGTAGGATGATTCAAAATATAATTAAGGTTTAAATTAAGACAATTTATGTCGATGTCTAAACACTGTAAGTGTACATTAAACTGACAAAATATAACCTTAAAAGTGTATTTTAATTTGACATTTCGTAAAAATTTCATGATAATTTTTCCGTGAAATAGCCTTCTCATAATTTGCTGAGAATTCCAAAATTTGTATAACATAGTTACTTACACATACATTCATAAATTTAATCTCATGAGATAAAAATCTTAGCAATTTATTCACAGTGTAGACCCCATCTGAGTCAAACTGTTTGGGTTAAATTTTGTTATAGAACAAGTAGCAAAAACTTTTAGTATTTTATGTCGTCACCTATTTTTTAATACCTTTTCACTAATCTTTGTTGATGCTTTTATTATAATTTATAATTCGGTGCATCGTAAAAATATGCCTAAATTTCAAACATCTCGTATTATCGTTTTCAGATGCTATTCATTGAAGTACAAAAAGTAGAAGGGTAAAATTGCTAAAAATTAATAATAGAGCTAATAATTATAAAATGAAGTTTTTTATAAGTTTAGGACTCTATTTTTGTGATAAAATAATTTATTCGCCGAGCTTTCGATGTCCATTCGATTAAATATATGTATTTCAAAGCTGAAAATGTACAAGTAATCTTTCAAATACATAATGTGATATTTTTCAAATTTTGATTGAAGGTATAGTACAGTAAATAGAACTAGATACTCGTGAATTCATGATTATAACGAGATTTCACGATTTTCGCCAAAACAGGAGTATTACGTTTATAAAACGTGGATTTAGAATCGGGTTTATTTGGAGCAAGATCAATACGAAATATACGAAAAAATCAGTTGAGTTGTGTGAGCGGCATTGCGGTTCCGCGGGTAGTTTAAACTGAGTTATCGTAATTGTGATTGATTACAAAATTGGCGTATTAAATTTGTTTATTATTACAATAACTAAATACGAATGAAAACGTCTAGTTTGGCACAGTTACAAAATTTTATTTATGTATGTGACCGTAATTTTTAAATTGCGATATTATTTATTTATTTCCCATGGTATCGCGATTGGAAATAACCGCGATAATTGTATCTGTCCACGATAAGAAGTTTTGAATTCTAACGAAAAACATATATTACTAAAATAATAATTACGCAATGTTTCTCAAGCGCTGGATGATCCGACCTCTTTATACTAAGTACCAAATGAAATATTTCCTCTACAATAAATCGAAACGCCGCAAAACCTCATCTATTTTGTTCGAAACTATTTCAGCACAGTTTTATTTTTACCAAATTAATTTCAAATGTGCTTTATATTTTTGGAAATGAAGCTATATTTTTTGAATTTTTTGAGCACGGAAGTACTACCCTGTTTCTAAAAGAAGTAGATTTGTGTATTTGGCCGACCGAAGTCTGACCATTCACCCTTCTCTAAACTGTAATGTTTCCCTAATTCCAATAATTTTTCTAATTTTAATAGACGCTCACACACCATTAGTAAATAAAGTTAAAACAAAATATTGTAAAAATATTCAAATTCCTAAAATTTTCAAATATTTAATAGTCTGTAGTTTCTTAATTATTTCTGCCAAAAAATCGATTATATTTTGTACAGAAACCAGCTAAATGTCATCAAATTTACTTACTTATCCACTTTTAAATTATTTCAAAATTTCAGGCATTCTCCATAAAATCGATGTGACATTATATTTAAAAAATAATTTATCGTGCCACTTTTAACAAACCCTCAATATTTTGCATGAAAAAGGTTATCAGTAATTTATATATTATAAATATGAGAGGCTTGATGGTCAGGACATTCGAATATTTCTCGCAGAATTAGATCCTCAAAGAAATAGTTTTAGCTTTCGTGATTTGTGAGATTAGAGAAATACGATCCTCGAAGTGAAACTTTTAAGTGAATTCATAGATTGCGAATTGAAAGATGAACATTGTGCAAATTTTGAGACTACTAGTTATCTGCACCTCTTATAGTGATGGTGGGATTGGTTTTATCGAGGTTGTCTCCTCTAATTCGGGATGGTATTATTTATCGCGATTAACAGGTTTTAAAGCTGGCTATGTATTCAGTTCATATCTTCATTTCCAGATTTTTTGAGAACTGAAAAAACACCAATAAATAATGTTATTTGTGGAGCATTTTGAAATGTGAAATAGTCAAATGCGACACAGAACAGAAGTAACTTAGACAAATCCTTTTATTTTGAAACAAGACTGCATTAACTAGTGTGCCGTTTAAGATTATTATGTTTACATTTAAAATATAAATTATAATAGGCCTATGTAGATTTTCCTTCAACTCAGTTCTTGTAGTTGATTCTTCCTTTGCGTATGAGTGCTGGAATAGAACCACTCGATCGCAAAGAAAACTCGTCCCGAAAAACGGGCCACTAAATAATACCAAATAAATGTTAACTTAGGCACAAGCACAATTAAAACAAACAAACAGTATAACCTGGTCACAGGATAACATAAATTACCGTACAATTACTATTAGGAAGAATAAAATTGCAAAATTGGAAACGATCGTTATTATTATATAAAATTGTTAGACAGAATATATTTGAGCTTTTGAATTTGTTATTGCTTTGCTAAAACATTCATTACCAATTAACTCCTTTATAAAATCTAGCGTACCTTTAAGATTTAACGTAACATAATACGGCGGAAATACCGAAGACTAAAACAAAATTCATTTTATATATTTAACAGTGAGTGTGAGTGCAGCAATATATTGTTTTATATTTTATATAATAAAAATTAGGTATTTTATATTATAATAAATGGTATAATATATATTCGAGCGATTATTATTTGAGTCAAAAATCAAAATAAAAATTTTAGTTCTTTATAGTGTCGAATAGTGGTGGCCGCACATTCAAATACTTCTTATATGTATATACAAATGTTATATTATGTTTTCATAAAATTATATAAGAAATACGGCTACACTATTTGTTTACTATAACCTAAATTTTTAAACCCTTTTTAAATATAGTTCATTAATTATCGTTCGAATGTTATTTAAATAATTTCGTGGACATGATTGTCGTTTACTAGTCATTCATCACCTCTAGTCTCTAGAATATATATTCTATTTATATTATTATTAATAAACAATATATATTAAATATCTAAAGAAATATATATAGGGGCATTCTTTATCAAAATGGCTGACCTGTACAAAAATTTAGAGTTAATCGGTAGGTGAGATGAGGCACCAATCATTTGACGATTCTAAGTGGTAGTAAAAAAGTGAAACAAAACTTTTCAAACATAAAATATTCAAATGTTAGAATTTACAGTCAAAAATTCAATAACAAACATATATTAATAAACAAACATTGTAAGGTGTTTAAAAATTACAAACGACGAATTTCCGCGTTTTGATCGTTGAGCTTTCCGTCCAGCTAGGAATGATAGAACCAGGTAATCAAAACTCCTGGGCTCAGCGCATCTCACTAGAGGTTATTAAAAATTGTACAGAATTATTTCCAAGTAGTTTTACGCATTAAAAAACATTTTTTGTTGCGCAACTGTTTCAGTTGTCAAAAAAGCCTGATTAAGGTAGGCCAGTTTACTCAATTTTTAAGCCCTGTGGCACGATTATGGCTTTTCCTAAAAAAAAGGAATTAGGAAAAATATTATCATAGCATTTTTGTCAAAATAATTTTTTTAAACACACTATGGTAAACTGTAAATTTTTTCAAAAACAAAATTAAATTAGGATTAATTTTCCTTCCCAATTTCGATACGGAAAGCTAATTCCTCGACTATAAAAATTTAGATCAAACATGATTTCTCAGTAGGCCAGAAAATAATAACTTTGACAAAAACGCTATGTGAATATATTTTCTAATTCCATTTTCCTAGGGAAAGCCAGAAAAGTGACACTGTTGCAAATTTTATAATTTCTAATTTTTTGGACAAGTCTGCTAGCCATTGATACAGAAAATTCCTGTATATACATAATAAGTATATATGTTATATTACCTACAGTAATTAAGAAATTTTATATTTATAATCAATTACATAGAATTAATTATTTATAGCGATAATTGCTATTTTTAAAAATAAACAAAAAATCAAAAATTGAAACTAAAATCAAAAGGAAATTTTAATATTTAGTATGAAGTTCACTGTAAGTGAAAATATTTTATTTTATTGCAAGAAAAAATATTATTATAATTATTAATTAAAAATATATTATATATTATAAAAGTAAGTAGAGTATAAATTTAGCATGAGTATTTTTTGTATTCACTATAATTAAAAAAAAAAACAAAAATAAAAAGATTGTTTTGTTTTACTATTTTCTGAAGAAAACTAAATTAAAAGAATCAAAATATATTATTTATAGTTATTATTTAATTAATTAAATATACATTATACTTCTCATATACATTATTATATTATATAACTTTTACAATTTAATAACTTTTTTATTTGAATAATATAATTTTTTATACAACCTAATTTTTATGATTTTATTTTAATAATTTAAAGAAAAATTCATTGAAAGCCTAAAATCAAAATATTAAAAATAATAATTTAAATAAATAAATAAAAATAAAGAAAAATCCTGTTCGGTAATTGCTATATATTTTAAAAATATATAATTGCTGTGTGCCTTTTAGCAATTGCTGATTGTTATAAAATAGTTTAAATTGAAATAAAAATTAAAAAATTAAAAAAAAAATTAAATATAGAAAATAATTTTTATATGATTATTATAATTCTTATATTAATACATTGCGTATTTTGTATGATTTTAATTTATTTAATTTTTTTATTTTGTTTGATTTGATTTTTATTAGTTTTTTTTAATAAACGGGTTATAAAATGTTACGTATATATTATATTATATTGATATATTAAACACTTCTATAAAAAGAAATGGATAAGGAATAAATAAAACGTAAAAAATTTGAAAAAAATATAAAAACATAAAAATTAATTTAATAAAAAATAAATAAAAATAATAATAAATACAACTGTTTCTGTAATGAATGGATATTTCCAAAAAAATAAAAGCTAAAATTATTTTATAAAAGTACAAGTAATCGTTATTTTATTTCTTAATATTTATTGATGCTCTTTTAATTGACTCAGTTTATTCAGTGCACCTATAATACTACACGCAGTGCATACTACAGGCTTTATAGGCAGCACTAAAATTAAAAAGATTGTTTTGATTTTTGTTGTGTGCTTAAACACACAAAAAAAAACAAGAAAAATATTTTAATAATATGTATATTTTAAAATTTAATAAAACCCTATTGGTAAGTATTAATTCATAATATTATTATAAAATTCTAAATTGTGTTAAATATTTAAACACGTATAAAATGTGTACATTTCGTATAATTTATGGGAAGACATAACCCTACTTTTACGCACTCGTATAAAATATTTGTTTCTGTTTATTTTCGTTTATTCTTTTTTACGAACATGATTGACAGTTCAAATAATAAACTGTAAACATAAATTTGATGACATAGCAAGCAGTGTGGCCTGTAGTATTCTAACTGTACTGGTTTATTTGACCTTCTTCCGCCCCTCGGTTCAATTTTGACCAAATAGAGATCGAATATTATAAAAATCATAGTAGACACGTTTCTGTGATTTTGTGAAATTAGTAGTTTTCCATTCACCATTAGAGCGCTGTAAAAAATTAAGAAGAATCAATCAATTTCAACATTTTTCTAAATTATTGTAACAGTAGGCTGTTACAATTTTCTAAAGTCATACTAAAAAAAAAAAAAAAAAAAAAAAAAATCACAATCACACAATTTCCTTTTTTGCATCGCGTAGATGAGACACTTTGTTAGTGTACTGTACCTCATTTAAATTACAACGACGCACAACTCCCTACAAAATGAGACATCTAGAATTGGGTAGATTAAACATGTATGAACAATAAGAACGAAAAAAACAAATAAAATAACCGAAAAGTTTAATAAAATCTATGATCGATTCATTAGTTGGTTTACCTTCGCATAAACGCGATTCATCTCTCGAGTGTACCACAATTAAAGTACTAAAAGTACAAAATTTAAATAATAAAAACAATATAGATCATAAAGACCAAATCGGGTGTTCATAACGCGCAAACTAGCTGATGTTGGATAGATTTTGTTAAACGCTTATCAAGGTAAATTTGTCGGTGTTCTCTTACGTGAATATTATATAGATGTATGTTCTTAAAAATTTTTAGAAACGGTGTAAGGAGTCTAAAACTAGGATCGAGTCGCGATACGCGTAATCCGTTTCTTTGGTAAGCGTGTTGTATTTATATTTTTTTTTGTATATACATATGTATATACGAATTTTGTATCTACTAAACTCTATTAAGTGTAAATTGTGCGCAAATACATAAAAACGGTTATCCAAAAATTCCGTGAGCTTCAAATAGTCGACCTCAACTTTGAAAGCAAAAATATCAGGTTGGCGCGGAAAATATGGCAAAATGCATAGTGTTTAATGAAAGTTATATTCGTGAGAATAACTGAGCAAACCTAATTGCGATTATAAAAAAAAATAAAATTAGTATTATTGCATGCCTTATTTTATTTAAGTTATATGTATTTATAAAATTTTGTTATTATTATTAGATTCCCACTAAATTAAAAATCCCGTATGCCAAAAATAAAAGTTAACCCTAGATGAGCCATGGTTCAAATTTTGTACGTGCTGTAGTGCATCTTAAAACATTATTTATTCATTTACTAATTTATTAATTATTTATTATATTTAATTATATTTACATATTTATATTACATCTATATATATTTAGCATTATATTTACATATGTTATATACACATTATTATACAGCTACGCATATTATCATATTTATTTATTTACATGGATCAGTTCGTTTCATTATTATATTTTGATATATATGTATGTACAATTGCAAACAATCTATTTAAATTAAAATTTTTAAAACTAATTAAATATATTATCTTATATGTTCTTTTCTCCACCAATTTTCTATGTGTTCATTAAAAAAGTTAAGAAGTTGTGCTTTTAAGTTCGAACCGTTTCTTTGCCCTTACGTGTGAAATTAGTGTTGTGATATTAGTGAATAATTTTATAGTAAAATCACGTGAATTTTAGTATGATCAATTAAAGTTAAAAATATTATGGTGAAGTAAGTAAAACCACACTGCACTATCGGGGATTTCCCAACTGGGAAAGCAAACGTTCAGGAGGTGTGGGTTAAGAAAGTGATCAAAATACCATAGGTCACACCCTAGTTACATTGAACGGTGAAATATAGTGTAGTGCTTTTATAAAGAATGTTCATAACAGTGAAATATTTTATGCAGCATATCTAGCTCTTGATAAATGGTGGAAAGAACTCCCCCGTACGACTGCCACCTAGCCGGCAATGTGCTGCACCACCAGAACAGTATCAAGAGTCTGTTAACGGTTACAACGGGTGATTTTTTTTTGTTTATGCAAGAACACGAAGAACCGTTACATTATCACAAATCACATAGAACATTTCAATAATAATTTAATAAATTTGCTCACTCTTAAGTTCAGTACATATCCTATCTGTAACCGTTATAAAGATAATTTACGTTCTACTGTGAGATTAGTCACCTTGAATTTCACTAAAAATTTCAAAATAATTACTCACAAATTTCTCAAAACAACGTTTTCTTATCGCAAATTAATTAGTTTAGCAAACGCACAGGGCCAATAGTAAGGTAAATTGAAATAAGTACACTTCACACTAAAAAGGTGTAAAAATCTTTATTTTTTCAATATTTCGTAAAATGTAAAATGTAAGAAATATGAGCACAATCTTCCTTTCTTGTTTTCCATAAACATATTTTACGTATAGCCTGTTGAGTTCAACAATTTTTTTTTTTGCTTCAAATTAAGTTCACCACACACAAATGTGTATGTAAATAATGACAGGTTGTAATGTCTTCCGCATTTTAACGGATCTTAGTTAAATCGCAATTGCTTTTGAAAAAAGCATAATAATTTGATAACATATAAATTATATAACATATTAACTATTTGTTTTTGATAACATATTAATTACTTTATTTTTATTAGAGTTACAGCAAAGATAAACATATGTGGAGTGTGGAGTTTTTTTGGAAAAATCGAGGCAGTCAGTGTTTAGTTAGACCATATATTAAATAACTTATATATAGGACGTTCGTGTTCTTTTTTTCTCTTAGCTTATCGCATTTACCGTAATTACATTTTTTGCCACGGTGTCGCTTTTTTCATTTTTTCGTACTTTTTTCGAAAAATTGCCGTTGTTTGTTTACTTTTTTGTGTTTAGACAACTAAGCTAAACAGTTGAAAAAGTTAAATTTAGTTTTACTTTTTCACCAGCTGTGTTGATTTTCGAGATTTTTTAACGAGTTTACTAAAACAGCTAACTTCACTCTTGTCTTATAGAAAAAAAATTTGGAACACGATTTTACAAGGCAATGTCCTATATTGATACTATTTAATATTTGGTTAGACCAACGAGTGGTCATTTTTAATTTAATGCTTTGAGTATAGAGGATTATTTCACAGATGAGGAAGAACTGGAAGAAGAAGTTTCCAGTGCTAAAAACAGAAATCCTAAGAAACATAGGCGCACAAAAACGAAAACTCCCCCAAAAAATAATACACAAAGTGTGAGCAGTAACACTGAACAGAAAACCCCAAAAATACCACTGCCTCCACCCATTAATGTGAGCAATATCAACAATTTCGAACTTTTCCGACAAAAAATAATAAAAACCACCAGTGAATCAACTAATTTTAAGGCGCTCTCAAATAGTGACATTAGAATTACCTTTCAAAATGAAAATGACTACAGAAATGTCAAAAAATTACTGGAAGAATTAAAAAATGAATCCAACATGTAACCAACTGGGAAATATCCAATATCACACGTACTAGCTGAAGAGTGAAAAGGCCTATAGAGTGGTTATCAGAGGCTTACCTTCTTCTATTAGCCATGATGAAATTAAAGCAGACTTAGAAAAAATGGGACATGAAGTCGAAGGTATTACCAACATATACAAAATGGTCACAATTGATGGTGTAAAAGTCAGGAAACACTTTCCATTATTTTATATCGACTTAAAACAAAAAGACAACAATAAAGAAGTATACAATATCAAGAAACTTGCGTACTTTATAGTTAAAATTGAGCCACCTAACAAGACAAGGGGAATTCCACAATGTACGAATTGTCAACAACTTGGACATACCAAGAGTTTTTGCTATCGTCAAACCAAATGCGTCAAATGCGCTGAAAATCACCACACGACAAAATGCAAGAAAACACCAGATATCGAGCCTTCTTGTGCTCTTTGCCAACAACAAGGGCATACTGCAAATTATAAAGGATGCAGTGTATATCAGAACAAAATTAAAAGTCAACAGAATAATAGAACAAGCGCAGTGCAGCGATTACAGACCAAAGTTGCTAAACCACAAACAACAATCACACCATCCACAGTTGGATTACTTTATGCGCAAATCACCAACGAGTCTAATAACATTGAAATTCTTAAAATGCTTAGCCAAATTCAACAGTCACTTGGACATTTAGCAGAGAGGGTGGCAAAACTGGAAATCAATATCTATCCACCAAGCGAAAAAGTCAACATACTTACAAATGATTAACTCGTTCCTACGCATTGTAGCTTGGAACGCTATTGGGCTCAACCAACGAGCCCAAGAACTAGAAATATTTCTCCATACAAACAACATTGATATTGCGCTGATTTCCGAGACGCACTTCTCCAACAAAAGCTTTATCAGAATGAGGGGTTTTAATTCCTACTGGACAACCCATCGTAGTGAAAGAGCCAGAGGTGGTTCAGCTGTACTAATTAAAAATAATATCAAACATAATCAACAAGAGGATATTCGTGAAAACTATATGCAAGCAACTGTTATCTCAATACAATTTAATGGCGCAGATCTAAATATTGCAGCAGCGTACTGCCCTCCACGGCATACACCAACGAAGTTACAATTTAATAACGTCTTCAATAAACTCGGTCCAAGATTTATTATTGGAGGGGACTACAATATAAAACATACAGCTTAGGGTTCCAGGCTTATTTCTCCTGGGAAAGGAAACACCTTGTTCAATGCCATTCATGAAAACAAATGCGAATATCTGTCCCCAGGGGGGCCAACGTACTGGCCAACGGATGCAGGAAAAATACTAGATCTACTGGATTTCTTCATCATAAAAGGTATTCCATTAAGTTACACTAGAGTAGAAGGAATTAACGACCTAACATCTGACCACATTCCTGTACTGTTGTCAGTAAGCGCTATAGTAATAAAGAAACAGAAAAAGCAAAACCTTACTAATAGATTCACGGATTGGGACATCTTCAGAGATAAATTGGAAGAGCTAGTTGAATTAAAAGTTAGTATTAAAAGCAATGAAGAATTGGAACAACAAACAAACAATTTTATTGAATACACTCGAATGGCTGCCAGACTAGCTACTCCTGAATTAAAGGACAAAGCGGAAATTGAAGTCAAATACCGGCTGAAATCAGAGATCAAATCAAGGCAAGAAAAAGGGCGAGGAGAATATGGCATCTCACCAGAAATCCCGCTGACAAGACAACTTTTAATCGAATAAGTAACCAGGTCAATACGCTAATCAAAAATTTCAAACAAAATAGCCTCGATAGCTACTTAAGCGGGCTAGGTCCAGAAATGGATAAGGACTACTCGTTATGGAAAGCAACCAGAAGATTTAAACGACCTGTAGTTCGAGTACCACCTTTAAGGAATGATCAAGGCAGTTGGGTTCGACAAGACAAAGAAAAAGCGGAACTCTTTGCTCAACACCTAGCAGCAGTGTTCCAACCCCATGACATTCAATCCAACATTGATGTAACACCTGTTTATCAACCAAATCAGAACTTTAAAAGGGTCACGCCAATGGAAATTGCTGAAGAAATCGACAAAAATCTTAATCATAAAAAAGCACCAGGAATTGATGAAATATCACCGGGTCTATTCAAGGAACTTCCACGTAAAGCAATCATCTTGATCACATACTTATTTAATGCCTGTATGAGATTGAAGTATGTACCCAAATGCTTCAAAATGGCCCAAATCATTATACTAAAGAAACCGGGTAAACCAGATGAAGAAGTAACATCATACAGACCAATCTCACTGCTTCCGACCCAATGGTAAACGTTCCTGATTTTCAATTTGGATTCAGAAATAACCACTCCACAATAGATCAAGTCCATCAAATAACTGCGGTAATTTGCTCTATTACCGCAGTTATCCGATTAGCGTTAGAAGAAAAGAAATATTAACCCCCCCGCCTTATTTCTGGATGTATCCCAGGCCTTTGATAGGGTTTGGCATGAGGGATTGACATTCAAGATGAGTAAAATGCTACCACAAAATTATTGCCAGCTGCTTGAATCATACCTCTCTGATCGCCAATTCAGAGTCATTCATGAAGAAACATGTTCTGACTTTTATCCAGCGATTGCGGGAGTTCCGCAGGGAAGCGTATTGGATCCCCTCCTCTACCTTCTTTATACTGCGAACATACCTACAACGAATAAAACATTCATCGGCACGTTCGCAGACGACACTGTAATTATGTCAGTAGACGAATCTCAACCAAGAGCAGTGGAAAATCTCCAACGAGCAATGGACAACGTTACTAAATGGACAATTGACTGGAAAATCGCACTGAATGAGCTCAAATCAACCTATGTGACATTTACGCTCCGACATAAAAATAACACTCTTCATATATTCCTCAAAGGGGTGCAAGTGCCGCAGGCGGTATCGGCAAAATACCTTGTTCTGCATTTAGATTCAAGGCTCAACTGGAAACACATCACGTGAGACAAAAAGCTGAAAAGATACGAATGAAACAACGTCAAATGTACTGGTTAATTGGCCATCATTCCAAATTGAACCTGTATTGCAAAAGACTGGTATACCAGACTATCTTCAAACCAATATGGATGTATGGTGCGCAGCTATGGGGTTGTACACATAAATCAAAAAGAGACATTATACAACGAAGTCAAAATAAATTTCTTCGAATGGTCACCAACGCCTACCGATTTGTGACTAACAAGGAAATCCACAATGATTTAGAAATACAATTGATAGACGATGTTATCCGCGAATGTGCCATAAAACATGAAAAGAGACTTCTTACTCACACCAATCTTGAGGCCTTACAACTACTGGACAGTACAAACGAAGTAAGGCGGCTCAAACGAATCAAATCCCATGAGCTAACCGTATGAAAATTATAAACCAAGGGAACTGGACACTGGTCCAGCAGACCCACACAAGTTTATGCTTATCTCATAAGTACTAATGTCAACCTTACTAATGAATTAATAATGTTTAAGATTGTAGTAACCATATCAATAAAGTTGTTAAAAAAAAAAAAAAAATTTTAATTTTAATCCGTGTGTTAAAGTTTTTTTTTTGTGTTGAGTAAATTTAAGTTTTTGTTTTTTTTAAATAAGTTGTTGTTTTTTTGTTGTTGTTTGATAAAATTAGATTTTTAATTTGGATTAAGAATATAAAGTAGATAAATTTTGATTTTAGAAAACGTTTTTTTGAGAAATTTCTCAAGTATTTTTACTTTTGACTTTTTCCCTTTTTATCGAAACTAAGGTTTGATGTTCATTTATACTAATTTTATACTAATGTTTTCGATTGTTTTCAAGGTTGTTTTTCGCTTTTAGTTTTCGATGTTGTTTTCCCGTATAAAAACTTATCGATACTATCGTTCGAAACAACAGAAAGGTGTAGCGCATACACTTTGAGTGTTTTTTTTTTATTCACTCCAAATATTCCGGACGTTCCAAACATGACATATTTTCGCTCTTACTTTGAGAAATTTACAACAACACTCCCATATATGTAATTCCAAATTGGAATTGTTTTAAACCAACTTTTTTGCTGGTATAGAATAATTCTATTCTACCAGTTGTAAATTAGTTACGATTTGTAATAATATTCAATATTATTCGGTCATATTACTGTTTAATTAGATATACTTAGTTGTGTTTTCACGTTTTGTTTAACTTCAAAATGTATTTGTTCCCAACTAATAAAAATAAGTAAATACAATTGGAAAGGTAGAACGAAAGGAATATTTTTAGTATTAGCGCCCATATTGTTTGTTTTGTTCCAAGAAGAATGTACATGTGCATAAAAATAATTGTGGTAAAAAATGAAATGAAAATTACAAATGGAGAATAATAACTATAGCAATGAAAATATATAAAATGTATATAAAAATATTAAACAACTAAAAAAATTACTGTCAAAAATATATTTCATTCCTTCCAAATCGTTTTTTTATTACATTCTGTTTGGAATATTTTAAAGTCACGTGATCAGCATTCTATTCTTTCTTTGGAATGAATAAAAACAAACACTCTGACATCAAAACAAATATGGAGGATACAATCGAAAACGATCAGTTTAGTTTTTGTTGTTGCTTTATCATAAGCTGAAAACAATACCGAAAACATTAATATAAATGAAGCTTTAGTTCGAGTTATTCTAAGAAGTCGGATGAAACTTGTCACGAAAATTCGGAACTCGGCGAAACTCCATATAATAAAATTGTATATGTTAAAATAAAATTGGAGGGAGCAATTTTGTGCATGTATGTGAAATGGCAAAATGGATTTGGGGGTTCTAAATGTTTTATTACTAAAACTAAATTTTAATTTTATTTTAATTTAACCCTTATGTGAGTGAAGAAAAAATATTTTAATTTGAGTGATTAACTTATTTTTCCCACGTTCGTTCAAGTTGTAACATTTATCATTTTTAAGTATGATCTATACCAATTGAACTAAAAGTTCTTATAAAATTTAAAGTTTTTATTGGAAGTAAAACATACAAAAATAGGCGTCTAAAAGGACAAAAGGTACCCGGGTACCCACGTCACTCACATTAGGGTTAAATATTTTATTAAATCTATACATAAACTGAAATAGTAATAACCAAACAAGTAAACACGCATCCCCAATAGAATTCCTTATGACTTTTTCCTTACAGAAAAGTATGAAAAAAAATTTTAGAAAAACAATTTCAAACTCTTAAGCTAGGTTAAAGCTAGGTTGATTCGACTGATGCCTGTATGTATATCAAATCAACTCCAATAAAAATTGCATCTATGACCCCCTGTCGGAGTGCAAAACTCATGGGCATCTTCCATGTCAGTATAGGCTGGCATGGAGCTTGCAATGTGCAGATGATTTTAAATCGGCCCTATAGCCGTACGTCTTCGATTTGACAGGTAATGCGTAAAGCAAGACGGAAACATAAAAACCACGAAAGAGCAGGGAGTGCTTCGGCCCCCCCATCTGTCCCCGACCCCCCCATCTGTTTTAGCATGGATAAAAACTAAAAAAAAAAAAAAAAAAAAATTGCACCTGGATATGTTTGAAAAGTAAATTATCTAAAATAATTAACTCTAAGCAAATTAATTACAATAATTGTAGAATTAAATTATGCATTTTAACGGTGATATATACCTTTTTATAGTTTAAATATTTAATATCTTTAGTTGTTCCGCTTTCTTATCAACGCCTTATCCAATGTAATGTTGTTTTTATACCTATGAACTTTTTTAATCTAATAATTGTGAACTGCATCCAGTATTTTAATTTCTGTATTTATAAACATTCCTTCTCTTTTATTCAGCTTACGACCAGATAAACTCGACATACATTTTTTAATTAACTTTTATTAATAACACAACGAATTACACCCGGATTACGCTAATCGAGTCGATTGTCGTTTCAACTGACAATAAAAATTTGCTATTTACATTTATTGATCACATTCGAAAACCGTTAAATAATAACATAAATTTCCTCATTGATTTCTTTTTAAAAAGTTTTTAACTTGTAAAAAATTAACAATCAAATCTTTATATTACAAATTATATGATGAATTTAACTTAACAACAAAACACAATAAATACCAACAAAAATCTATAATTAGATATTTTATGTAAGCAAAATGTTGGAAAAATGATAATTGTTTGTTGTAAAAATATTAACGTATAACTGATCACTGAATAAAAATTACTGATAACTTGAATAAAAATTACTTATAACTTGCATAATAACTCTTTATAACTGAAGAAAAAAAACTAAACAAAATTCCCTTTATATAATGCAAATTTTGTTAAATTAAAGCTGTGTTTCTTATCTAAATCCGTAGATCGAGCAGATTTTGAAATCTGAAATTAGATCGATCTGATCATTGTTTTGTGTAATCTGCCTGTCTTTAGGATTAAAAACTACATATCTCCTTGATAATACATCTTCGCTGTTCTTTTCTGCCACTGCTTTGATGACAATTTTAGTGTTGCAAAGTCCTGGCTCTTGTGTTGTAATGTTGTTTAATTTTTGTTTCGTCATTTCTTTGTTTTCAAGTACTGAAGTTTTATCTTTATTTTTATTGTTGTTGTTATTATAATTGTTATTATTGTTGTTATTATTGTTATTGTTGTTATGATTATTGTCGTTGTTTTCATTATTGATGGTGTTGTTGCTATTGTTGTGGTTTTTGTTGATACTATTTGTATTATTATTGTTGTTGTTATTATTACTGTTGTTTTCATTATTGTTGTTGAGTTTATTGTTGTCGTTATTATTATGTATTATAATTTTTATTTGTATTGTTGTTACTGTTGGTGTCATTTTCCACATTTACTTTATTTCTTTTTAGCATTTCACTATATGTTTCTTTTTTATGTGTGCCCATCGTTGCTGAAGTAGTGTTGGCGTTTTCGCGATAGTATGTTTCCTTTGCTTTAAAATAAGTGATGCGATCCATTGTTTTAATTTTAATTATTTCTGCCTCCATTATGAATATCGGGCAGTTTCTGTCAAATGCGGTGTGATTGTTTGCACAGTTTGCACATTTTATGGGTTCGCAAACTTCTTCCTCGTGTCCTTCGTTTACATTTTTCGCGCATTTAGGACATGTTCTTGGACGAAAGCATTTAGTTTTCGTATGCCCGTACTGTTGGCAGTTGTGGCATCTCATTGGGTTTGGGATGTACAACCGTACATCCAACCTCAAAAAACCCGCTTTGATGTGATTCGGTAACTCGATTGTATTAAATGTAATGATATGTAGTGGCGTATCTCGTAGCTCATTATTAACTTTTCGTTTTATCCGTTCCACTTTGATCACATTTTGAGTTTTTAATTCTTTTTCAATCTCCTCGGTCCCAACATACATCAAATCATGACTATAAATAACGCCTTTGCTGAAGTTCAAAAATTTGTGTTCTTCTACTTTGACCGGCATGTCTGCTAGTTTAGTGGCCTTCATTAACGCTTGAAATCCTTCGTCTTTGTTTGTTAATACCAAAAGATCCCCGCTACGTAGTCGCTGCGTCTCCTTGATGTGTGACGTGATCATTGATAACCCTTTTTCAATCAAGAAAGGCGATACTCCTCGAAAGCTGTTGTCACTGTCAACCTTCTTCACCACTACATATTTTTGGTTAGCTTTGTTTTCTTCAAAAAAAAGTCGTTTCCTTTTGTTTTTATTTTCTTCTATTTGAAGAGGACTGCTGCTTCCCCTCATATTCATGAGAGGCTGGAACCGGTTTTTGCTTCTAATCGACATCCTGCCCGTAGGCAGTTGTCGGGTAGATTTTAAATTTCGGTGCCCTGGTGCAGGTACTCCCTGTCACTCAACAAACGAATTGTTGTAAGGTCCTGGTGAAGGGACACTCTGTCACTTAAAAAACGAGTTGACGTACGGTATTACCGTTGTGTTTGAGCACAATAAAAACCAATTGTACTATAGTTAGTTGTTGTTGTTGTCACACACAAATTAATCACTAATTCTTATTGTTTCTACTGCTTTTATAACTAAATATTATAATCACACACCACTTAACCGATTTAAACTACCCGATACCAACTAATTTATGACTAAAACTATACTATGGCAAAAGAAAAAATTTATTCAGATCGCTGTCAAAAAACCACTCTGTACGCAATGAAATCGAAAACGAGAATGAGGTATGAGTAATGATGATTATTAGAGGGAAGGAGGGAAAAAGTGTTACTTTTTGGTTTAAATTGTTTTTTTCCCTTCTTCCTTTCTTTTAAATGGAAGTGCGAATGATAAGATCCAATGAATGCATGGAAATTGGTCAGATAAATATCCGCAGCATGTATGCCAATGGCGATATGTTGCGGACTTATCTAGCCAAGAACGATGTGAATGTAATGCTTTTGTGTGAAACTTGGGAGCGTGAGGGTAAGACGTTTCGTGTAAGTGGGTACAATTTTCTGTCTAGACCGAGGGCCGATGGCTTCGGCGGAGTAGCGATATTGGCACGGACCAATATCAGCATGATACAGTGCGACACACCGGCATTCGAGCGCATCGAAGTCATCGCAGCCAAAACTCGAAATCTGGACAGAAATTTGCTATTTGTGAGTGTATATCCAACTCCAATTGAATCAGTGAGTGATAGAGAAAAAAACCTGAGAGATTTTCAAATTTTGTTTGACTGGGTGGAAGGAAAAAGTGACGTGATTCTGGGGGGTGATATGAATGCGCATTCGAGAGTATGGGGGTGTGAAAGAAATGATGCTTGGGGAAACTTGTTGACTCACATTATTTTGGATTCCGATCTCGTAATCCTGAATGATGGTGGGTCAACTAGGATGGCGTGTGTGGGGTCGACAGCCAGTGCCATAGACTTAACATTAATGTCTAGCAGGTTGGCGGCCCAAGTCACTTGGAATGTTACGGATGAGAATTTGGGTAGTGATCACTATTTGATCAGGATGTGTTTAGGTGGTATAAATGTTGATATAGACCGTAAGGTCATTATGAATGGTAAGAAATGGGTCGAACGTATGAATGAGATTCTCATAATGAATGAAGCAAACGAGGTTAACCAACTTGAGGATGAAATAGAGAGCGTGAATGAAATGTGCACTATACATGTAAGAGGAAATGAACGTAAGGTGAATGGTTGGTGGAATAAAGAAATCCAGTACTGGTATGAAAGGAAACGGATAGCATTGAGAGAGTTCAATAGGTGTATATGTTATGAATGCAGAATAAATTATGCAAGAATGAATGCGAGATTGAAAAAGGCTATCCGTAGAGCGAAGAGGAAAAGTTGGCGGGAATATGTGTCCAAAATGACACATAGGACCACAACTAAGGATGTATGGGATAAGTTTAACAGAGTGCGAGGTTATAGAGTGCAAGGCAGAAATGCAGTGTTAGATGACAGAGAGAATGGAGGTGTCTTTTTACAAATGATGACGGATGTACGTAGTAATTTGAGCGAAAGATATGAAGTTCTATTACCTGATAATGAAAGTGAATTTATGAACGACATGTGTAAGGAATTTGAATGGGAAGAGTTTCGAGGAGTCTTACAAACATCCAAAGCTACGACTCCCGGAACTAATAGGATGAGTTATAAAATGATTGGCAGATTGGAATTCGAAGCCAAGGTGGCTTTGCTTCGAATTCTCAATCAAGTATGGATGAGTATTCAAATACCGGAAAAATGGAAGGAAAGCAGGGTGGTACCTATTCCTAGAAGGGATCGGGACAGAAATCTGGCAACAAATTACAGAGGAATATGTATGTTGAATGTATTTGTTAAAATTGTGAATGGTATGATGAAAGGTCGCATAGACAAATTTGTGAATGAGGGTAATTTGTTGCCGGAAACCACCTTTGGGTTCCGTCGCAACCACTCTGCTAATGAATGTGTAGAAAAGTTTGTGTGGGAAGTGCGAAAGGAAAAGAAGCATGTTGTGGCGGTATTTTTGGATATAGAAAGGGCATATGACTACGTGGTTCCGGGGAAACTTTATCAGATCCTTATGGGCCTGGGGTTTCCTTGGAAAATTTGCAAATGGGTGTATGAGTTCATGAATGAAAGAAAATTAATTTTGTGTGGTAGAGGGTACAGGTTGGAGGGAGCGCTGAATATAGGCCTCCCCCAAGGCAGTAAAATTTCACCGACTCTCTTCAACCTTTACACGAGCTCGATACATAGGTTTAACTCCTCGGACAAGGTCATTCTGCAATTTGCTGATGACTTTGTCTTGATGGGCAAGGGGAAGACCATCGAGGAGGCCTTAGGTTGAGCTCAAGAATGTGTGAATCAGGTAACAGAATGTTTGACTGAAATAAATTTGCATGTAAATTCGAGAAAGTGTTGTTGTATGACGTTTCGAACGAATCGTATGGTTGACGTGCAAGTGTATAATGAGCAAATTGAGTGTGTAAATTTGAATAGGTATTTGGGAATCTGGATTGATAAACGATTGGGTTTCAAAGTGCATATGGAAAAATTAGCCGATAATTGCAAGAGTAGATTGAATGTAATCAAAAGGGTGAGTAAACCGAAATGGGGAGCTCATCCTGGTGTGACTGATATGTTACGAAAGGCGCTAGTGTCATCGAAAATTGCGTATGGACTGAGTGTATATGGTGATGGATCCAAAGTCGGTTTTAAAAAGTTGATGAATGTGGAGAATGCCTGTGCCAGGGTGGTATTGGGGGCGATTAATTCAACCCCAATACACACGTTGTGGTCTGAATTGGGTGATTCGCCTCTTAATTATAAGAGGGAGTGGATCACCGTGCGAGAGACGGTGCGAATGTTGACTAAGGACAATAAATTGGTGAATGAAATGAAAGAGAGATTGCAAAGAGGGACGGACTACCAAAGGACATTAAGATCACGGGTGATTTTGGAAAGTATTAATGTATTTTCCAAGATTCGACCTGTAAATCCGAAAGTCCCTCCGAGCAATCTAATTGTGCGTTTAAATTTTGGTGATACAAGAAAAGCATTTATGAATGAGTTATCGGTTAAGAGCGAGTTTTTAAAAATCCGTATGAACTATTTTGCCGATGTGGAAGTGTATACAGATGCTAGTGTGAATGATGATCGAGTAGGTGTAGGAATTTTTATTCCGTCAATAAGAAAAGAGAAAATACTACGGTTGAATGCAAGCATCTGTATAATGAATGCAGAGTTGATTGGAATTAAGGAAGGGATCAAGTTGGCAATGACCCAAGGGAGGAGGAGAGTAGTATTATTCTCCGACTCCCGGAGTGGATTGGAATTAATTAGTAGGGGTGGGGGAACTCATGGTAATGTGTATGTGGAAATGTTGTATGAGTACCTTCAATCGTGTGGGAGTGAGGTCATTCTTCAATGGATACCTTCACACCTACAGATTGAAGGTAATGAAAGAGCCGATATACTTGCAAAAAGGGGTTGTTTGGTTGAGGAGGTAAATGAATATGAATTCATGGATGGAAGAGATGTACTTCGCATGCTTCAGGTGAATCTGTGGAGAAAATGGGAGAGAGAGTTTGTTGAAAAATGTCAGGTGAAAGGTAAGAAGTACTTTGAGTTGGTTAGTGCTCCTTTGAGGCAACCTTTCTTTAAGGTACTCAAGGGAGATACTAGAATGACAAGAACAATGGAACGAGTGAGACTGAATCATGGAAATTGGAAAGCATGCTTGAAGAAACGCAATTTGATTGAGTGTGAATTATGTGATGACAGCTGCTTGGTTGTGGAGGACATCGAACATTTGATTTTAAAATGCTCTGCCTTTAATCAGAGCAGACAAATGTTCGATGTTCTCTTGAGTGCAAGGAATTTGACAGAATTATTACGAATGGGAATGAACGTTTATAAGAATGTGTATAATTTTATTAGAATGAATCAGATAGAAGTATGAAAGGGGATCGATGAGCGAAAGGAGAATGATTGAAAAAAAAAAAAAATGTTAAAATTGTAAAATAAAATTGTAATTTGTAACTGGGCCAAATGGCACCAAATTTGAAGCTAGAGCCAATTAAATAAATAAAAAAAAAAAAAAAATAAGAAACAGGTTTTAGATTTGGTAGATCAAAAAACTTATCAACTGTCATCGAACTGTCAAAAAATACACTATTAATACAAATCAATTCTTATTAGCTACTTATTATTTGGATTCAAATTACGAACACGAAGGAAATATTACGAACGACCGTATACGAACACGAAGGGAATATTAACGTGCCAAATTACTTTGAGGAAATTGTACCACGAATGTGAAATTGTACAACTTCTTGCAAATATGTACTTTATAAAAAAATATGGCTGTATAAAATAATTATTTCATTATTTAATAAAAACAATATAAAATAATAATTAAAATTTCTTTCTGCATAAACAAACGAGCTGCAGCTGTCGGGGGGGTCACAGGTGGTGGATTGTGAACGGCCTATCGATAGGTAGGTTAGCGGTGAATTAAATAAGCCGTCCAAAACCGCAGCTCTGCTGGAAGAAGAGTCTCAGAAAACGGGGGAGTGGTTAACCTCTGTTCACTAAATTCTGAGTGCCTATGATATCCAGTAGGGAAAGGCGAACTGATGGCGCCATAAAACCATCGACCACAACCACGGTGAACTGAGCGTCACGTCTCCCTGCGCTCTCGAGCCTCCAGGTAGTGAGTAGGTGAGTAGGGAACCCTATAAATGGTAATCCCCTGAATGAAATGGGTCCCATTTGTTTGGGATATCCATATAGATGGGTGAATGAGTGGGTGGATGTTGGACGGGGCGGGGGAGTGGGGGGTGGGGTACTCGGTGAGCCAATGGGCTGGATTAAGGTGTTACGCGACCCGTGCTGATGATCGACTAGACTGGGGGCCCATTTAACAACACCCAGTCGTGAACGGAGCCCTCTGGATACCTGGCGACCTCCAGTTGTATTTAGCCTTACCTGCGTATACGGATCTCTGCGCAGGTGGACGTATTTCTCCGATACTCGTGGGAATAAATGAAAGTTTAAAAAAAAAAAAAAACAAGGGGACCGGTACCCACCAAAAACCTGAAAGTACTATAGAGGGGAGTAACTCTAACCAGAAAGGTAGGGCTTCCTCATCTGAGGCAGGGGTAAGCAACACCATGACATCGAAGCCAGGTGAAAGCAGAACCGCCAAACAGAAGAGCGGGGGACCGAAAGAGATCCCCCCAGCAAAGCGACGGTAAAGAGAGAAACGGTCGGCGTTTAGAATTCTGGAAAAACTGGCTGCGACCCCTGAGGGGCAGCTTACAGTTGCGCAGAAGGAATCTGTAGCATGGGCTAAGAAAGCTGTCGGCTGCAATAGCTCGGAGAGGGTCCTTGTGTCTAAAAGACAGAGGTCCCACGATGAGCTTGAAGCAGAAGGCAGTAAGTGGGCCAAAGTGCAAGCAGACATGACGTCGGGTGCTCCTAAGGAGCAGAAACTGAAATTATTCAGTGAAATCCTGAAGGAGCACGTGCTAGTGCTAGCCGTCATTGACAAAGGTCAGGAAGATGGGAGCATCACATCGGAAAAGTGGAGGGTAGTGTATAATGCACTAAACTCCATTTTCTTGAGGATCCTGAGAGAAAATCCGATCTTCCAACGGAAGGATGGAGGATTGTGAAGCAGGAGTAGGCCAGGGCGGGCTTTAGATTGGCAATCATGCTGATCAATAAGGAATCCTTGGCTTCCCTTGCTAGATCTAAGGGAGTGATCAACTTCGGTTTCGGGTCGATCACTCTTAAATTTTATAAGAAAGACGAGGTCGATAAGGGCGCGGAATACCAGCCTGGGGGCGACGGCGAACGAGCCCGGCAGGAAACGGTCAAGCGGGCTGAGGACGACCAGGGTAGCCGTTCCGATATTTCGGATAAAGAGAAGTTGGTGATGGGAGGCAGCCTCCTCTCTCTGAAGTCCGATGGGGGCAACCCGTCGAACACACGACGAGAGGGGGTTGGCGACCAAACCAACGAGCCAGATGATACTATCCTGGTGCAGGGAGTGCATGAAGTGGTGGGTAAGGTAGATTACAATGGTTAGCATTGTACAAATAAGCCTACATCACAAGAAGGCTGCCTCGGCAGTTCTCGTGCTCAGACTGACTAAGTCAGATGAGGACTTGGTGTTAATCGAAGAACCTTGGATTAACAATAACAGGATCAGAATGAAAGGGTATAAATTATTATACTCAAGCAACTCTGAAAAGATCAGATCGTGTATCTTAGCGAAAAATAATTTGAATATTTTTCTTCTTCCACAATTTAGTAGCGGGGACGTTACAGCGGTGAGCGCTGAGGTAGGCTGTGAAAAACTATGGCTAGCCTCAGCCTATATGGATCGTGAGAAGGAGGTTCCACCAGATAATCTGGTCGAACTGATCCGGGATGCAGGTCAGAAAAAGGTAGGTGTGATACTTGGATGTGATGCAAACGCGCATCACACAATCTGGGGAAGCACAGACATTAACGAAAGAGGTGAGTTATTTTATGGTTACTTATTAAATACTAACCTTGTAGTTTGCAATATTGGGTGTGAACCAACATTCATTGTTAGAAATCGACAGGAGGTTCTAGATGTAACCTGTGCGTCAAATACAATTTTTGATATGATCAGTGGGTGGAGAGTGGCGAAGGAGCACTCATTCTCTGATCACCGATATATTACATATAACCTCAACATCAAACCTGTTGCCCAGAAAGCCTTTAGAAATCCCAGAAGGACAAACTGGAACAAATATGGGGAGGTGTTGAAGGAACTATTGCCGCTGGAGGCTCCTGGACTTCCGGCGATAATAGAGGAATTAGATGGCATGGTTGATATTGTCACAAAAGCATGCAATCTGTCATTTAATGCTGCGTGTCCCCTGATAAAACCTAGGGGCAGGCAGAAACCGACATGATGGACCACGGAGTTGGGAACCTATCGGAGAGCGTGTAGGACAGCCTTTAATAAGGCTAAGAACACCAGGGAAAATCGGGATTGGGATTCCTATAAGGAAGACCTGAGAGAATACGAAAAAGAGTTGAGGAAGGCACAAAGGGGGTCTTGGAGACTCTTCTGTTGTAGAATGGAGGAAGTCTCTGAGACTTCTCGCCTTAGGAAAATTCTATCTACTAACCCAACCAGTCCTAGTTACTTAATTAGGCCAGACGGGTTATGGACAGCTTCAAGTGCGGAATCATTGGAGCTTCTCATTGAGACCCATTTTCCAGGAAGCATTGATGACTCGATGGAGCCTGAAGCTCATCGAGGAACACCTTAAACAGATGTGGATGGCATCGTGGACAGGAAACGAATCCTGTGGGCGCTGAACGGTTTTAAGTCTTTTAAATCGGCGGGGCTGGATCGGATTATACCAGCAGAGATCCAAAGGAACTCTGCAGTTATCCTCCCCTGGCTGGAGGTTATCTTCAGGGGATGTCTGCAATTGGTCTATATTCCCAGGAAATGGACTTAGGTCAGAGTGGTTTTTATCCCGAAATCGGGAAAAAGCTCACAGGCTTATCCAAAGGACCTGAGGCTTATAACTCTATCATCCTTTCTGTTGAAAACCTTGGAAAGATTGATAGACGTACTTATTCGAACAAAAGTTGAGCCAAGGAATTGGGCAATGTCGCAGCATGCGTACTGTAAGGGAAAGTCGGTGGACACAGCTCTGCACGATCTAGTACGCATGATTGAGAAGTCAATTTACTCGCAAGAGTATTGTATGGTAGCATTTCTCGACATTGAGGATGCCTTTAATAATGTAAAAACAAAGGCGATCATGGAAGGATTGTCATTTTTGAAGGTGGATTATCCTATAAGTAGGTTGATAAATCAGATGCTGGTAAGCAGGATTATTATCTCGGAACTGGGCGAGTCCACCATTAGAAGGCGGGTGGTTAGAGGAACTCCGCAGGGAGGAGTAATGTCCCCCTTTCTCTGGAGTGCAGTGGTGAATGTTCTCTGGAGTGCAGTGGTGAAAAAATTACTGTTGGAACTGGAGAAAGAGGGGATAGGGGTTGTAGCGTATGCGGATGATGTAGCGATAGCTGTCTCAGGCAAATATCTGGATACGATTAGGGATGTTATGCAGAATGCACTCCTGATCGTTACGAAAAGGGCCAGCAAATGTGGATTAGGGATCAACCCGTCCAAGACAGAGCTGGTACTATTTACTAAGAAATATAAAATTCCGGTAATTAGCCCTCCTACCGTGAACGGCTGGCTAGACTGGCTTCTGCTGACAGAGCGAGATTTTTGGGCATAATCTTGAACGGTAAGCTCAGCTGGAAGCCTAACATTGTAGAAAGGGTAAATAAGGCTAATGTAGCCATTTACTCGTGTAGAAACGCCATAGGGAAGAAATGGGGTTTGAAACCAGAGCTGGTACACTGGCTCTATACCGCAGTGGTAAGGCCTGTGCTGATGTACGGGGTGGGCGTGTGGTGGCCAGCTCTGGAAAAGGTAACCTACATAAGGATGTTGGAGAAGGTACAAAGAACGGCCTGTATGCTTATAAGCGGGGCGCTTAGGACAACACCTACACGCGCTTTAGAGGTTATGTTCCATCTTATTCCAATCGAATTTTTTGGTAAGCAGATAGCAGCCAATGTGGCTACATGGCTCTCGGCTGTCTCTCAGTGGAAGTGTCTTCAGGCGGGACACTCGACGATAGTTAGATCACTAGGGGAGGAACTGGTGAATCTAGATTATATTAAACCAACATTGTGCTTCGATATAGGTTTCCGGATCATCTGTCCTTCTAGGGAATCCTGGAGGAATGGATCTATACTGGAAAACGAGGCACTGAAATTTTTCACGGACGGCTCTAAGCTAGACGGCAAAGTAGGAGCCGGAGTCTTCTGTGAGAAGCTCAATGTTAATATTTCTGTTCGTCTCCCTGACTACTGCAGCGTGTACCAGGCTGAAGTGGTGGCGATAAGGGAAGTCGTGACATGGTTGAAGCATAACGTGGTATCTGTTAGGGATATCGCGATTTATGTGGACAGTCAAGCGGCACTCAGGTCACTAGAGGCGGTTTCTCTGAAGTCACGGGTGGCGCTGGATTGCCGATCATCTCTTAATGAGATGAGCGAGTATTTCAGTATCCAGATAATCTGGGTCCCTGGTCACTCGGACGTCACGGGAAACTGCAGGGCAGACGAACTAGCTAGGTACGGTACGACTCTCCAGAAGCAACCGGAAAGGGCAGGTCTGGGGAGGCCTATAGCAGCGCTCAAATTGACGCTCAGTAAAAAGGCAATCGCCTTGACAGATGAGAGGCGGACCAACACTCTCACGTGCAGGGTAGCAAAACAGGTTTGGCCAAAACTGGACCTGCGGCGCTCCAAGGCACTTGTATCTCTGGGAAAACGAGATTTAGGATTGGTCGTAGGGATACTGACAGGACACTGCCTTTTTGTGGAACATGCGAGAAGGCTGGGTCTAGAGACGAATGACTTTTGTAGAAGTTGTATTTACGAAGAGGAGGAAGAGACGTTAGTTCACTTCCTATGCTCGTGTCCAGCACTATCATACAAAAGACGTAAGTACTTGGGTGTGTACAACATGGACAGCCTTTCTGAACTCGCGGACTTTGGGGTGCGAGATATTTTACGCTACATCAGTAGCTCTGGTTGGTTTCAGGGAGTATGGGGAGATTATTGGATCCTGTTGTATCACAATGGGCCATTATTGGCCTAAGTGTGCGATAGCAGCCACTCTAACCTAATGTAACCTAACCTACTAATAAATTTTACGAATAACAAAAAAGATGTTTATTCTTCAAAAATGTTCTTCAATGAAAATGCAGCGATTGTATCTTATATACCTAATTAATTGAATATATTTAGTTGCATTTTTACTTGGTTTTCAAATTCAAAATATAATTGTTACCAACTAATAAAAACAAATTAAAAAATTTCTTTGGTTGTTTCTTTGAGCACAATATTTATTCCTATTCAGAATGGGAATTGCTTGTACAAAAGAAAGACCATGAATATTGCGCTCAAAGAAATAACCAAAGATATCTTTAAACTTATTTTTATTAGTTGGTAACAATAACATTTTGAAATCAACGGAAAAATGCAACTAAATATATTCAATTAAATAGTAATATCACAGAATATATTTGGTGGTAATGTGCTAGTGCATTATTGAATATTATTACAAATCGTAACTAATTTCTCGGCCTATTTAGAAAAAGACGGGAAAGTTTCGGAGCCGAACTCTTTAAGCATTTTTGTAGCCTATAAAGAACTTCTATGCCATGTGATTGGCGTATTTTAAATATTACGACCACCCACTCCCATACTCACCGAGCCCCATCTACACCCAGCCCAACCGACCCCAATCCACCATATCTCAACTGACTCCAATCAACCACATACCACCACATCTAAACATTATTACCATCCCCCACCCACTATCCAATTAAAACCCCAAAACCCAACCCGCACCACCCTATAGCGCACCATCCATATTATCACCTCCATACCCACTTCCACGCACACACACACCACCCACACAAACTCTCATCCACCAAATCCCGAATTCTCACACCAAACCCAAAACGCCTCATCCCACCCCCTCCACCTCCCATACCACCACTCCTACCACCCCCATAACTACACCACCCACACAAACCCACATCCAAACGAGTTATATTTTTATTCCACATTCACATGCTCGATGAAATCAAAATAGAATAGAAAAAAATTAAAAAAATCTATCAATTTTGAGGAGGGGAGTTAACAAAACCCTACATATCTCCGAACACCCTAAACACAAAAATGTCCAAATCAATAGGGATCATTCCTATGAATTGCTTGAACTTTTAGTGAAGAAATTAAGTTGATATCTCCATCCGTTCTCAAGTTATCGTGCACACAGATGGACAGACGGACAGACGACAAACCGAAACCATATAGCATTTTTTTAACAAAAATGCTTAAAAATGCAATATCAAAATAACAAAAATCACTTTTATATTTAAACTTAAATACTTTTATTTTTAATTGTTGGCACTTTTTGCCAACAATTAAAAATAAAAGTATTTACTAAAACTGCCATTAATATTGAACATTAAAACTACAGGTAGAATAGAGTTATTCTATACCAGCAGAAAAGTTGGTTTAAAACTATTTCCCTCAAACGTCAAAATAACACTTTTCCATTTTCCACACAGACCATTTTCCTCAAACGTCAAAATACCACTATGACAGTTGAACGTGTATGGCAAACCATTAAAATAAAATTCTATTTTTTTATTTTATTCATAAATTCTCACAATGCTATAAAAATTTAACAGTACAATTGTTTGTGGTTATGTTTTAAACATTAAACTTTAATAGTTGTGTCATAAACTTTAAAAATTACAAATAAATTTTAGTTTGTTCTGGTTTGCCATACAGCTTCAGCTGTCAAATTTTTTGGAGGAAAATGGTCTATTTGGAATATCATATCCCTTTTCTGGCCTGCAATCACAATTATGACGGTGACGAAAGGTAACCTTGTCAAAAATTTATATTTGCATTTATTTTGGACCAACGTACACATAATATGTGCAAACTTCACAACGTTTGTGCATGGTGGTGGTGAATTTATATTGAAGCAAAAAACAATTGTCTGGTCGGAAAAAGAATATATGGGATTGTGAGTAAATTTACCAAAGAAAGACGACGCAGAAATTATTTACGTTTCCTTTTAAGAGAAATTATATAACGCGGAAGTCTTATAAGATAATGGATTTTACAGAATCTATCTACATGGTTTGAATTTATAATGTTTTATTTTTGCCTAAATGTAGTCTAATTTAGTCCTCAGTTAAAAATTATAAAATTGTATCATGTTATTTATCTCAGTGTCACCTATTGGTGGAGTTTTGAATATGTTACTCCTAAATGTTTCGTTATGAATTGTTAATCAGTTGTTTATATACGGCCAGCAATCACAATTGCGTACGGAAGAGAACCATGTTAAAAATTTATTTGTGTATGGATTTTAAGCCAACGTACACATTTGTGTGCAAATACTTAAATCCTTAAATTTTGTGCAAATTACTTAAAAACACTATATCTATAATAGTAATAAAATAATTAATATGTTACCAACAACAAATAATTAATATGTTATTATGTAATAGTTTTTATGTTGTTAATTTATAATACAACATACTTTTTTCAAAAAGAATTCCAAAATGATGACATGACTACCTTTCATTTTTACATACATATTTGTGCGTGGTGGACTATAGGTTTTTTTCAGGTTTTAGTGATTGCTCCCGCACACTTTTGGCCCATTTGTACTGTTTATATTGGAGGTTGAATATCAGTTTAGCCTGAGTTGAACCTTCAATATAAACACCAAAAGTTAACTTGGTGTTAATGCGCGATTTCCATTACGAAAACATTTATCTCAGTAAAAAATACAGAGAAAGGTAATATTAAATCTACAACAGAGGGAAAGAGAAACTTCGATTTGTTTATTTTTTTATATCAAATTTTTATAGTTAAACAATTAACAACCTAACCAAAAAATTTCATAATTTTTTCTTAATTTTATAATTTATATTATATTACTTCTTATTATTTAATTTGAATCGATTATTTTAATTTTTGGCATTTTAATTTTTGTTGTAAACTTATAAATCTATTTTTAAGATGTCTGAAACCGTAGAGTACACAACAAGAATGACAAAATCAAACCATAAATGAACTATAATCAAAAAAGATTTGGTAGTGTGGGAGAATTTTGTTCATATTGCAATACAATAGTTATGTAGATGTGTTGGAATGTTGCCATAAAAAATACTCCGCTATTTTTTTCAATTTTTTATGGCAGTATAGTACCACTAACTAAAGCCTTTATTCCACAATGAAACATATTTTTTCAGTAAAAAATACTGAGAAACCGAAAAGAGGAGAGTATACTTATTAAAATTACGTTATTTTTTGTTTATTTATTTATTTTTATACAATTTACAAATTTTGTAAAACCGTACACACCATTTTGAGCATCAAAGCATAACGAGGGTGCAGTTCAAAGTTTTCTCCAAAAGTTGTATATGCAATTTACAAGGTCAATTATAAAGTGGATGTGACAAAGACAGCAAATGTTGCCATAAAAAGTATTGAGTTTCATACTTTTTATTGCAACATTTTCCCCAGTAAATTTTACTGAAATATTTTTTTGTTTCGTTTTGGTACGTGGTGAAATTATATTTTTATCTCGCTCTTTTTTACTGAAAAAATATGTTTCATTGTGAAATAAAGGCTTAATACAATAATTTTAGCACTAAAATTTTACTGAATACAATTTTTGTTTCTCTCCCACACTTGACAAATCGATAAGTTGGTCTCGCTTTTTTTTTACTGAGATAAATTTTTTTCGTAATGGAAATTGCGCATTATATGTAGGTTTGAAACATAATTTAAGGAACAAAATACAATTGTTAATATATTTATTTTAAAAAAATGTTGTTTTATGGATACAGTGATGATTTTGGTGCTCCATAAGTTACTTATGTTATGAAGAAATTAAGAAATTACCTTTTTCTTGTTTTTATTTGTGTTGACACTTGAGACAATCTCAATGTTGACTACTACGTCATTTCTACAATGACAGTTGTTACAATAGGCTTTTCCGGAAAATTCCCATGGTAACTTTTGAGTAATTTAAATTTTTTTAATGTTGGTAACAAAAGTTACTCAAGGTACCCTGGCTATACAAAAAGTAAATTTATCTTTCGCGTGGTAATATTTATATTCAGCAAAATGGTATTATATATTTTAACAAATATGTATATTTTTGTTGTTTTTTTTAATAGTTTATGCTTTGAAAGTTTGTACTTTAATTTTTCTGACACTACTAATTTAATACAAATTGACAGAAAGACCGAAAATAAAAAACAATTAAAAGTAAATTACCCTAAAGTTACTCTACATGTTTGGAAATAGTTTTGGTAATATTTTGTCAGCAAGTTACCCTAAAGTTACCACTCATTATTTTCGAAAACGGCAAATATTGAACAATGTAAATCTCGTGAACGCATTCCGGCCTTGACTAGAGAGCGAATTGACGATAGTGTACTTTATTGCCTAAATGTCAGAATTGATAATCAGCTGATTTAATTAAAAATTCGCGCCAAGTCTTAGAAGTCAAATTTATCATGCCTAAAATAGATTCTGTTATATTAAACTCGAAATTTCGAGGTGCTTTACTAGGGGGTCTTGTGGGTGATTGCCTAGGGGCTCCATTTGAAGGTGAGAAATTCGAAAGAGGATTAAAGTTAACTTTAAAAAATAATCTTGATAAACTGGAAGGCCCATACTTCCGAGGTAAGTATGTTTATGTTAATTATATCGCACTAGCATATGCTTAATAATAGTGTTATAACGTATTTAGCTCCTGAAAGACCTTACACAGATGATACGGCTATGACCAAATCAGTGATTCGAAATTTAATCGAACACAAGGAAATTCAACAGAAACCATTAGCTGTTAATTTTGTTAAAGAATTCTTCCTTCAACCACATCGTGGATATGGAGAAGCAGTGGTTACTGTTTTCCATCAATTGAGGAAAACTAAATTTGATAACCCTACTGGACCGGCGAGTGAGCAATTTCTAGGTACTGGTTCTTATGGCAATGGAGCAGCAATGCGTGTTACGCCTGTTGGTCTGTTTTGTCATAATAAATCAATTAATCAACTTAAAGACTTCGCTACAGAACAGGCGGAAATAACACATACCAATAAATTGGGGGTCGATGGTGCTATACTTCAAGCAATTGCCGTGCAACAAAGTATTTTAATGGATCCGAGTGAACCGTTCATTGCAAAACATTTCATCGAGAACCTGATAGAAAAGCTATCATGTGTTGAGACCACCGATGATCTTGGAATTCAAACGGATACACCATATAAAAATAAGCTTAATAAAATATTATATTTCCTAAACAATCCCGAACGCGCACATGATTCATCGATTCGCGAACAAATTGGAAATTCAATAGAAGCTTTAAATTCCGTGCCAACCGCAATATACTGTTTTATTAAGGGGCAAGATGATATTCCTGGAATTGAATCAAAAAATTCATTTCGACGAACTATTGAATATGCCATTTCTTTGGGTGGGGATACGGATACAATTGCTTCGATGGCTGGCTCGATATGTGGAGCTTATCATGGTGAACAAATCATACCACAGAATTTTATTAAACACTGCGAGGATGCTGATGAAATGAAACACTTAGCGGATGAGTTATTTAATAGTTTTATTAGTAGCTAGCCCGTACTGTAGCAAATATGTACCGTTTTTAATATGTAGCAAACAATTATCATGTTGCAAGCGTAACTTTTAATAATGTATTTACACATTAGAAGTCAGTTTTTGAGTTAAGAAATTCAAATTACATATTAAGTTAAACCAGTTTGGTAATTTATCGAAATGTATGTACATTACTATAAAATAAACAATTTTAGAAAAATACAAAAGAATTGTGTGTGAATAATTTTCCGGTGGGAGTGTAGGATGGAAGCATCTGTACACGATCAGTAACAAACGCCTGCCGATCCAAAACCATTACCACTGTATCATTTGGTGGGCAATCGTAATGTAGATGAGTTATTCAGCCATTAAGGGACAGCTACCACGGAGCTCGTTATTTAACGATGAGCACAATTTCACCCTTAGATCTCCGAACAAATACAGTAACTAGTTAAAAAACGGTATTGAACTTTTAAAGAAAATTATAATTTCCTTTTATCGGTAAACAACTATCAAATTTAAACTTAAAATTTTGTATGATATAGTTTAAAGATTAATTAAATATTAAATTATTTCGCCTCCGTGTTTGATATGCATTTCTTAAGCTCCTCCAACAATTCATCCGCCATCGCTTCAGTTTGCACTCGAATCAATACCGATGTTGGAATTGCAGGTATCGTATCAGGCGTTGGTACGCAAATAAGCAACACATTATTTTTTTTCATTTTTTGTACAGGAGTAGCAGCTGACAACAGTGTATTGATCAAAATATTTCCCAGACTTGTATTTGCGCGTACAAGTAGCTGTGTACTGTTACTATTTGCTACAGGTATCAAATGCAGCATAGCAACACCTTTATCAGCGTAACCAGAATCTCGTTTAACAAAAATTTTGCATTTCTTCGAATATTTACTATCTTTTTCCTCGACAGGTGTAACTTCCACTTTTGGGGGCTCATCTTCGTCTGCTTCTTCCTCGTCCTTTTTATTATCCTGCAATCCTACCACTTGTGAAGAGGCGCCGGAAAATGAAAATGGCTTTTGTGCGTTAAATACAAACTTTGGAGGGTTGGCTGAAAAAATTCCGTTGAGTTTTTCACTTCCTTCTTCAGTTTTCGTAGATTGATCTTTGGAAGTATCCGTGCTTGTTAATGGTTTATTGGTAGGTGCAAATGAAAAAACATTTGTTTGCAGTTTTGTATCCTTATTTAAATCAAATTTTGGAAATATTGAAGACGAATTCGTTCCAAATTTACTGCTGCTTGCTTCGGATACATCAGAACTATTCATGTCATCAGTGACTGAAAATTTCTTCTTCAGCTTGGTTAAATGTGTTTCGTAGTCTTCAAAAATTGGGGTTAGTATACAAATAGGAGTCCTTTCTAGATGTGATGAAATCGTATCTAACACACACTTATTAAGCGTTCTTAAATTGCTCATGTATTCGGAGAGTTTCTCATCTTTATTAGTATCGGATGCCCAAAATGAAGTTGTAGACGTTTTCTTAGACAACGAGCCGTTTGTCGCATCCACATTATCATCAGAATTTTCTTTAATATCAGAAGTAGGTGTGTTAATCTTTGATAAAAATGAAAATGCCGACGAAATTCCAGCACCAGTAATTGGATTAGTTTTGTCCGTCGATTTTCCGAATCCAGAAAATCCGCCAAAAATATTCGATGTTGGAGCAGCTGTTTGGTCAGCGTTTATCCGACGCCGAGCCTTAGATATTTTTCGTTGCTCCAATTCATCTTTACCAGCACGCTGAAATTCTCCAGCTCGTTCCTCTTTTTCTTCTTGATCCCAATTTTCCGAAGTCAAGTTCGAATCCGGTCTCCTCTTCATTTTGATTTATAAATTATTGTAATAATTAATTTTTACAACCAAGAATTTTATGTTGTAATCCGATAAAGAATTTTAATATTATATATATTTAATGTAAGGTAAGTGTTTATCATAAAATATTACAAAAATGTATATGTGTTACAAATTCGCACAAAATTGATAAAATACCGATTGTGAAATGTCAAATATCCACGCTAAATTTAAAACCCTACGCACCGAAATTTGTAGTGTGCCTAAATTTGCATAATGCCGGTTTACATACGACCAACATTTTTCTTCAGCAAAATGAATAAGATATAACATTGACTTTTTGCACATGAGAGACAAGAAACGCAATATATCCCAACAAAATTTTGCAGAAGAATATTTGAGCAAAAATCACCATAAGGGCAATTTTATTGAATACTTTTATTTTTAAATGTTGGCAATAAAAATATAAAAGTGATTTTTGTTATTTTGACATCGCATTTTTCTAAACAACACGAGAAATTAGTTACGATTTGTAATAATATTCAATAATGTTCTAGCACATTACTATTTAATTGAATATATTTAGTTGCATTTTTACGTTGTTTTCAAATTCAAAATGTAATTGTTACCAACTAATAAAAATAAATTAAAAAATATTTTTGGTTGTTACTTTGAGCACAATATTAATTCTATTTAAGAATGGATTTAACTTGTACCAAAGTAATAAACTCGATAGCATGTTTATAGCATGCATATTTTGACGTTTTAATATGGCGATATATCAATTGTGGCGTTTTCACACCTTGTTTCTAAATCTATAATATAAAATTATTTTAAATTGATTGGCACTGAAATGGTTAGTTGGGTATCCAACAAAAAACATTGTAGTTTCTTTTTTGGGTTAAGCTAGCTTTGGAAAAATAAAAGTTAGTCGAGTTTTTGATGATTTTCCAAAAAAAGATATATATACGGTCTAATAAATAATAGTAAAAAATATATTATATTAAAAAATAAAAACCAAAATATTGTTTTAATAGAAATGATAAGTAATAATTTGTGTTGTCATACGTGTATCAGATTGATAGCTTGGTGGAGCACTATAACCACTAAACAATATTCAATTTCAATATTTGCGTCTACTAAATTTTTTCGCTTTCATACTGGTAATACATATATATTTCAATAAATAAAAAATAAATAACCAAATAAATTTTAAAAAATTATATTAATAAAATTATATAAATATTTTATAAATATTTTTATAAATAATAATATTATATATTATATAGTGTTCTGTGGTAATTTTGTAGTAATATAAAATGATGTCCAACCAAGACGTCTTCACTTCTTTTAATCAGGAACGGTTTTACCCAAAATTTAGGTGCTCTTCGTTTTTTTTCTGGTTTCATTTTCTTGGAGTTGTTTTAACTCTTTTGAAACTTTTATGCCAAGCGCAATTTTTATTTTTTTCTGTACTGACATTTTAAGTAGTTATTCAAATGACTAGTAGTCTAGACTATCGACAAAAGAATGATTTATAAACGTCAAATTATAGCAAGTTTACCACACCAGACTCCATCTTGGCAAATTTTGATAGAAAGAGAAAGTAGATTGCAACAGCATTCAGATAGCAGGTGGAGAAGCCGTGTAAGACGATAATAGATCATATAGAATGAATGTAAAGTTTTTACCATATAAAATTTGCTATTAATGTGTCACAAGCCAGAGCAGGATGGGTAATTAAAAAATGCATATGGCGGTTTCATATGTCAAAGAAAACACCCTAACTAAACTACTTTTTGTTGTTGTACGATGTGACAACTTAATTTTGCGCTCTTAAAAAATCTTGAAATTATTAATTAAAATGATTAAATATGTTAATAAAATGGATAGTGTAGTAGTTCATCATTTAGTAATAAAAATTGAAAACTTCTTATTAAAATAAATTGTATTGTGGAAAGCTGCCAAAACACACCTAAAACATTCCAATTTTTACGATGAGTAAGTTTGCCAAGTGTTTTTATGAAATAAAATGTAAATTATGTTAAGAAAGTGATTTGTGGTAAAATTATCCTTAATTTAATCTATAAATAAGAAAAATTAAGAAAACAACTTTGGTTGTTGGCGTGGGGTGTTTTCTTTTTGTAAAATATGTTATATTACCAGTGTCGCATTTTTCATATTACTACGTGTCTTAGTAAACACATATTATGTACTACGAAACAATTAAAAAAATAGTAAAGCTAGTTCCAAACGATAAATATGAAGTCACTGCACTGAATAATAATGTATGGAAAGTGAATGCACTTGACCCAGAAACTTACAGAATATTATCAAATGCAATCACATCGAATGGTTCACCTATGAAAACAAAGATGAGCAACCAATTAAAGTCATGGCCAAAGGGCTACATCATACATGCCCAAACGAAGAAATAATTGAGGAACTTAGCCAGAAAGGATTCAAAATTCTAAACGCTGTGAACATATTAAAGAGAGAGGTAACGCATAAACGCAAATGGTGTACGAGAAATAACCAAAATTTGCCTCCCCCTTTTCATGCTAACATTTGACAAAGGTGAGAGCATTGATAGGGTATATGGAATCAAAGCAATCCTTAATATGAAAGTTAAGATTAAGACATTAAAAAAGAACACTAGTAGAATGCCACAATACTACAACTGTCAGGCGTATAACCACACACGCAAATATTGTAATAGGGAACCGAAATGCGTAAAGTGCGCTGGGAAATATCTATCAAAAGAATGCAACAAAAGTAAGAACGAACCAGTGAAATGCATACACTATGGTAATCATTACCCAGTAAATTACAGAGAATGCGAGGTAGCAAAAGAGCTGCAAAGAATGAGAGACAACAAGAGAAATCAAACAAGTAAGAATTCTCAGCCTAGGATACAATCCTACTCAAAACAAATCCCCCTAAATAGCGCCAAAGTAAGAGAAGGCATAACATATGCACAAATGGCTAAGCAGAACGAAAATATCAAGAACGCTCCGAGTCAGGAAACCCATGTCCTGCAAGAAATACTTCAGAGCTAAACGCTATCAATTCACATCTGGCTGGGCAGGACCAAATACTAGAATCTATGGGCGAGTTACTGCAAAACCAAGAACAGAGACTAGGAACACTGGAAAATACATCGATGAGCCAAGATAAAAGAATAACGGATGCGTCAAGTAAAACTAGAGAAGTTATTGTCTACCGTCATTCTAGTCCATACAAACTTAACAAGAAAAAATAATGACACACTGTTTAAGAATTGCTACCTGGAGTGCAAAAGGCCTGGCGCAACGCATTTTAGAATTAGAAGTATTTTTAAACACACAAAAAAACTTGATATATGCCTAATCTCAGAAAGCTATTTTACCAGAACCTCATATGCCAAAATACGTGGGTACCAGTGCTATCAAGCTCTACATCCAGCAGAAAAAGCTAGAGGCGGAACAGCAATCTTTATTAAGGATAATATAAAACACCACGAAGAATTAAAAATAGAGTGGGAAGCTATGCAAGTAGCTATTGTATCTATTGAGACCAAAAATAACAAGAGCTATAGTATTTCATCAATCAACTGTCCACCCAGATATAACCCAAAAAAAGAAGACTACATCAAACTTCTTAAATCGCTTGGCAATAATTTTATTATTGGAGGCGACTTAACGCGATACATATATTCTAGGGATCAAATAGAACTAGTCCCAAAGGAAGGGGGCTATTTGAAGCAGGCAGGACATTAAAATGTGAGTTTCACTCCAGTAGAAAGCAAACCTATTGGCTTACGGACCCAAATATAATTCCTGATCTTCGAGATTTCTATATATCAAGAGGTATCTCCGAAAATTACTAATTAGCAGTTGAAAATGAAGAGGGGCTATCGTCAGACAATTCTCCAGTTTTAATGAGAATAAGTGACATGGTAATAAGAAAAGCACGCCCCAAGACTAAGAAATAATAAAACCAACTGGGAATTCTTTCGACAGCTAGTCCAAGAAAGCGTCAATCTACAGGTGCAGATCTCGAACGCTTGCATGATAGAAGAACAACTGGGAAACCTCATCGAAAGTATACAAAAAGCGGCCTGGGAAAGTATTCCTGATCAGCAAGAAATATTACAAAAAAATTTATACTATTCAGTTGAAATGAGAGCATTGGTTAATGAAAAAAGAAGAGCTTGTAAGACTTGGCAGAGAACTAGAGCCCCTGAAGACAAAACAATCCTGAAACAAACTTAAACTACGTACTTACAAAAGAGATTAAGAATGAGTCAGTTGCAAGCTTCCTAAGTAATCTGACAGGTAAACCAGACACAGACTATTCCCTGTGGAAAGCCAACAAAGGATTAAAAAGACCTAAAATACAAGTTCCGCCCATTAGAATGGTTGATGGAACTTGGGCTCGCAGCGAAAAGCAAAAAGCTGATCTATTTGCCGAGCACCTAGAAAATATCTTCAAACAACCAACTGGACAAGCGGATAATGAATATCTAACACCTATAAGCAAAGTAGACGAGACATTGTGCTACCAGTTACTCTGAAAGAAATCAAACAAGAGGTAAAAAGTCTCAAAGATAAAAAAGCTCCTGGATACGACTTGATAACGGGGCAAATAATCAAAGCTCTACCAGAAAAAGCACTAAGGAAACCACAGCACATAATCAATGCTATCTTTAGACTATGTTATGTTCCGAGACAGTGGAAAGCAGCGAAAATCATAATGATTCCAAAGCCTAATAAATCGCTTAACGACAAAACATCGTATAGGCCTATTTCTTTATTAACAACAACATCAACGATTTTTGAGGGCCTGTTTCTCTCTCAAGGCTTTCAACGATACAACAGGTACATAGAGGATTACTGATACAATTGAGGAAGCGCTGGAAAGGATGAATGATGTTCAGTAATATTCTTAGACGTAGCCCAAGCATTTGATAAGGTTTGGCATCGTGGTCTAGAATTTAAGCACCAACGGGATTTTCCAAAAGAACACTTTGAATTGCTAAAGTCCTACATCAACGACCGTTACTTCCGGGTGAGACAGGAAGGGGAATACTCTAAACTAAAGCAAATATTGGCAGGGGTTCCACAAGGCAGTGTTCTATGCTCCGTATTATACCTCCTGTATACAAATGATCTACCAAACATAGAAGAAGCTAGAATAGGAACGTTTGCTGATGACACAGAATAACACGCAACGAATCGAAATCAACACATATCAACTTTACAAATAGGAAATTAGAATATATTCCGATTAGATTGAATTCGCAACAAATTCCACATTCTGATAATGCTAAGTACCTCGGCATGACGCTAGACTCTAAACTCAGATGAAAAGCGCATGTTAAAAAGAAAAGGCAAGAACTGAATTTAAAATTCAGAAAAATGCACTGGCTTATTGGAAGAAACTCCGAACTGACAACGCACAACAAATTGCTGTTATAGAAACAAAACCTAAAACCTGGACGTATGGTATTCAGCTTTGGGGCTGTGCAAGGAAAACTACAGCGAAGATCATTCAAACATTTCAAAACAAAGTACTACGTAGCATTGTGAATGATCCTTGGTGTAATGTACCAATGACAATCTCCATCGAGACTTAAACGTGGAATACGTCAGCGATGAAATACAAAAATTTGCAAGGAGTCATGACCTGCGACTGCAGCATGACAACGAGGAGCTGCGGGACCTACTCGATCGCGCCAATGGACCGAAGCACCTAAAAAGAACAAAGCCTCTAGAATTAGTGGTTCCCTGAGCCACTTAAATCAAAGGATTGGGATGAACCGATAGGTTTCAACCCACAAGAATCGACTACGAAACTAATAAAGAAATTACAAGATAATCCACATGATTAGTTGTAATATTATACAGAAATAAAGATTTCTTAATAAAAAAAATTATAAATTATCAAATAAATGCACTCGCATATGTGTTCTATTTATTTTATATTGAATTTTATAAATTAAATTATTTAAGGCGATAAACTAACAAATTCATTCGAAGAATGTCATAAATAAACAACAACAACACATATTTGAGCAAAATTGTTGCTCATACCTCCTGTTATTTTTGTTACTATGTTGGTACGACTAAGATTATTTGCTCATAAGATGCAAAAACCCAAGTATCACAAGGCGAAACTCAAAATTGAGCTATTGTATTTGCCTTCGAAATAATAGAAAAAAGTCGAAGAATCAATACTTTAGTATTGGTGCGTTATGTATACTGTCCTAAGTATAAAGAACGAAATTTTATTGTAAAGTAAGAATGGAGACGTCATCATACTTATAAGTGATGTGAAAGGCATAGTGCAGGTTTAACATTTTAATTTAAAATGTAAGTATTACAAAATTGAATACTTACTAAGTAATTAATTGTCTGGATATTAATGGTTTAAATTATGTTCATCAAAATTTCAGCACAAAACTTAATTCAATTGGTGGAAATATTGAAATTGTTATCATGAATGAAAGTGAATTGTGCATAATACAGCACATAAAATGTATATGGCGTGTTATAATATATCAAAACATAAAATATAGGAAAAATCCAAATAGATAATATTTTTCATCAATCAACAGATTTATGTTAGTCGTATGGTCAATTTTAATGTAATTTTAATAAAATTCTTAAATCGAAAGAATAGTTTTTTAATTCCACCAGCATCTTGTCCCCTAATAATTTCGGTTGTGTCGTTTCACATACCAACTTACCAAAAATTGTTCCCCCAATTTTTATTTACACACATACATAAGCACAATTCTCGAGTTTCGTCCAGTTTCGAATAATCGCGACACTTTTCATACAGGATCTTATTCAAAAGTCGAAAGCAAAACTAAGTCAAAGTCGAAACTAAATATAAGTTTTTAATTCGAGAAATGACAAAAAAGTCGAATTTTGTTATGCTTGGGTTATGACGAACAGTCGAAAGAAAAATTATGTATGGCATCCATTTTGCATTTTTATTATTTATTAGTGAAGTGCAAAATGTTTATAAACACAAATTAATAAAAAATTATGACGTATTTAGAACGGATTTCTTAAATTTGTAAATAATAAAACTATTTGCAAATATTAATATATGTATACAAAAAATTATTCGTGTTGCATCACCAATGCGCAAGTTTTAAAGTATATTAAATATACAAATTATGAAAAGGTATTTATGACAGATAAAATACATAATTAAATTCTACAATATTTCAATAATTATAATTAATTTGCTTTCCTATTTTAGATAATTTATATCTCAAACATATCCAGGTGCAATTTTTATTGGAGATGATTTGGAGTTGTGTATACATACGGGCATCATTTGAATTAACCTAGCTGTAAGAGTTTTACTTGTTTGGTTATTCTTATTACTAGTTCAGTTTATGTATAGATTTAATAAAAGATTTTTGATATAAATAAAATTAAAATTTAATTTTTTTAGTAAAATATTTAGAACTCCCTAAATCCATTTTGACATTTCACATACATGCACAGAATTGCTCCAGCAGATTTTATTTTAATACATATATGCACACAATTTTATTATATTGATTTTTGCCGAGTTTCGAATATTCGCGACAAGTTTCATACAATTTCTCATTCGTGATACGATAACTCGAAACTAAATCTTAGGAATATTTGAATCTTAGTTTCGAACTATTGTTCGATAAAAAGCGAAAAAGTCGAAAGTAAAAATACTTGGGTGTTGCCATCACATTTTTCTTGGTGTCAGGGTTCTAATGTCATTTTGACGTTTTGGTACAGTCGCAGTTCTTTGCACAAAAAGTTTCACTATCTAGGTAGAAAGTTACAAGTAACTTGTGGTTTTTTCAGTTTAACTTTAAATTTATTTGTTACTTTATTATTTTACTGATGTGATTTAATCAGCTTTTACATTAGTTTACAAAATTTGATCTTTAGTTTTATAAAATAATCGATTACATCGACATTATCCCAAAACATTGAAAAAACAGTTATTTTTTAAATAAATAAGTGTTAATATGGAGTTAGATGGTTCATCGGCATTGTCTGCAAGAAAAAAACAAAAAACTGTATGTACTTAACAATTTATAAGATTTTTAATTAATTATAATAGCTTTAAAGCTCAGAGTTCTTAGATTTTAGTGAGAAAGTTTTTAAAATTGCGCGTGTCAACTCTCACTCGGTTTGAGAGATCGGATGTGCTGTGTAGCATATGTTAACTCGACTATTTAGTTCAAAAGATAAAAAATAACCACGTAGACTAAGTAAATACATATTTGTATTTGCGAACAATTGAATAGATTGCAATTCTACCGTCCAGACAAAATAATAATGTTTGGGTTCCCGGTTTTCTGAGTCGTGTTTTTGAACCGTATCTATTCCAGATTTTTATCATTGTCTCGAACTACATTTACTGGTTAAAGAGCTTCATAATTTCTAATAATTATATAATTATATGTATTGTCCCATTAACATTATCATTAGTACATCATGGTTCAGTATAAATTAAAACCACTAGTAGACTGCCTCATCAAATTATATTTAATCTGATATACAAAAATGTATAAATGTGATTTTCATGAAGTAGTGCGATATTGAAACATTATACAGTAAAAAACGTGATAACTTTTTAATAACTTTTTAACTATTTTAATTTTTATGAAACTTATAAATTCATTCTAGTAAAACCACGGCTTGTCGATATGTTGAGCACAGAATATACGTGATTTTTAAAATATAATTTATTTTATACCCCGTTTACACCAGTAGAATAAAAGTATGTAGCAAAAAAGTATGTTGGTGTAAACTCAAACTAAAATACATACTTTAATAGTTTATCACGTACTATTTTGCTATTAAAGTATAATAGCTATCAAAAAAATATTGACATTATAGTCGTGGTTTAAACTCTAATTTAATGTTATAATACTTTAATTTTGTTTATTAATTTTTTCAAGTGGCCGATAAAGACATTTTTTGTTTGGCTATACATTTCCATTTGTGATATTAACCAAAAAAAATATATTTACCGACAAAAAAAATAATATAGTATTATAGTATGGGTTTACATCGCTTGCGATGTAAACTGGCCGGGTATTATACTTTATTAGCAAAAAAGTATTATACTATTAAAGTAGCTCTGGTGTAAACCCAGTATTAATGACTATTTATTGTGATCAAGGTTCAACTTTCGCTTCCGAAAGCTTGCAGAAGTCGTTTTATAGAAAAGGTTGACTTTGTAAAGTTCAAGTCTATGCGAAGGCGAACGCGAAAGATATATATAGCCGTGTTTTTTTATTAGCGCTCGATAGATTTATCCGGAGCACCCAATTTTCTATGTCAAAACTCATATTTAGCGCGCTACTTTGACATATAGTTAATTTATTTAACTCTAAACTAAAATTTTTTATTCAACTGTTTAATTAAAAATCGATATACAAATATTTTGATCTACCTATTTATCGGGAGCGCCATCCATTTAATGGGAAATTTGAAAAGGCCTTTATTTTGTAAACCTCTGAAACCAATAGAAACTTAATCTTTCAATAAAAATTTAAAAAGCAGCAAGGTGAATTCTTGATTATAAAGTCGTGTCAAAATAAATGCCAATTAGTATATTTCAGGTGATAAATATTTGTTTTATGGATTTTTCATTTTCATTTGCAGTTTAAGTAGAAATTTCCCATTCGACTCTGGATAGTACTCGTAATATCGTATAATAGAACACGGCTATTATGATCTCAATTGACACTAGAGAAAGTAAAGAAAACGTCACCAGTAGCTCTATAAGACCATTTTCCTCAAACGTCAAAATAACATTATGACAGTTGAACGTGTATGGCAAACCATTAAAATAAAATCCTATTTTTTTATTTCATTCATAAATTCTCACAATGCTATTAAAATTTAACAGTACAATTGTTTGTGGTTATGTTTTAAACATTAAACTTTAATAGTTGTTTCATAAACTTTAAAAATTACAATTAAATTTTAGTTTGTTCTGGTTTGCCATACAGCTGTAAATTTTTTTTGAGGAAAATGGTCTATTATGGTAATTCCCCAGAAAATAGGGAATCACTTTTTTCAAGCACCAAATCCCCAGGCATTTTCTCCAATCCCCGTTTTCAATCAATTTATGGAAAAAATATTTAATTATTCGCGGCCGACATGCGCGCGGAATAACACGGAGTCTTCACTAGGCAAAATCGCTGAGACTTTCTCTCATGATATTTTATGTATGTGTATGTTTTTCTCAATGTATTGATAAATGATTATCAAACAAATATCACAACTGGGCATTTTAGTCTCATAATAATTTTTTCAAATGTCAAAAATTCAGTAAATATTGTCAACCAATTTATAGATTTTTATGTTAAAACAGCATAGCATTAACAATTTCACTGACATTTTTTAAAAATTTCATGATAATTTGCTGAGCGTTTCAAAATTTGTTTAACATACATACACATACATTCATAAATTTAGTCTCATGATAGATAATCTCAGCGACTTTGCATAGTGAATACCCCGGGTAAAATATTGTTGGCTATTGTTGATATTTTTTAATCAAATTTTACTTGAAAAATAAATTTTGTTTATTAAAGTGAAACATTGGAAATTGATATTTCCAATTGATACCATCAGTTTTCAGTATAAATGTACCGCCATAATATAGCTATAAGTTAATACAAAAATTTCCGTTAAATTACAGTATGTTCAACAAGAGCGTGTACGGCATAACTACTTAAAACTGTAGGAACAAATATGGTCGGGGCTTACATCGGTTTTCTATTGATTTCTCTTGGACGCTCTAAAAAACATTACTTTAACTGCAACTGTTTAGCGAATAACATATATGAAAGAAATGAGTGCGATTTATAGAAAACGATTTGAAGCGGTGTTTTTAAATGCACATCCGAAAGGACCAAAAATGCCAATTGCAAGGGCAGCAAAATATATAAAGAAGTTGAAAATATTTGTGTAGAAGAGGATTTCACATTATTCAATGTATAAAAATGTTGACGATTTGCCAGATAGAGGGAAAATCAGAACCACTACGAAAAAGAGGATGAGGCCATCATACAGTTATTTGATGAAAATTCTTCGCTTACGCTAGATGCAGCACTGGTATACCAAAAACAACCATACGAAATAATATTTTGGAACATGGCCACGCATATGGAAATACTTTGGTCAAACCACTGGTAACACAAAAATACATGGAAAAGCGACTACAGTGGGCGAATGAACATAAAAACAAAGATTTTACAAATATTGTGTTTACCGACGAGTCATCCTTTTGGGGTTTTTATGTTAAAGGCGTGTTTGGCCAACTAAGCAAAAAAAAGCATTGTCCGAACTGTGAAGCACACACGCTAGCTCCATGTATGGGGATGCTTCACCAAGCAAGGTTTTGGTAAATTAATCGTTTCCACGCAGAACCTAAACGCACTTTTCATGTATACAATTTATTCACGAGGTTTGTTACCATCTGTCCTTAAATGATTTGGAGCGGGAAACTCTAATTGCATCTTGCAAGAAGACAACGATCCAAAACCCCATATCATACTCTGTTCGAAATTTAAACTTAAAAAGTGCATCGCAACGTTGGATTGCCCGTCTTAGTCACCTAATTCCAATCCGATCAAAATTTATGGGCACTCGTGAAGATTAAGCTGAAAATTTACCACATAAAAAATTTGAGCGCGACTTGTCCGGAAGATATGGAAAAATGTATCACCACTGTATGCAGAAAAATTGGTTGATAGTATGGACAAAAGGAGCCAGGCAATTATTAACAGTAATGGTAACTTTACTATGTATTAGTTGATAGCGCCCTAGAAAATACAACAAACAAAAAAAATCGTAGTTTTATGCTTACTTAGTTTTTTACCGTACACGCTCCTGTTGTACATACTGTATAATCCCAGTTAGTTCTGTGGCCCTATTCTGGCTTTCCCGGGAATTGGGATAATATTTTGCTCTAATTACAAATTGCACTAATTCCCAAATATTTATTCCTCTTTCGCACAAGTATATTATGGCAGACTGCGAATTATTTCTCGGGGAAATTTTTTTATGTAGGTTTTTATAAACTAAAATACGCATTCAACCTTATTAAAAGTTTTATTTATTTTTAAATAAAGGTATATATGTTAGAAAAAATAATGTTTAAAAATTCAAAAATGTATGAATTACAACCCCCCAAAAAAATAATGCGTAAAAATTAACGTCAAAACTGCCATAAAATGGAATTATTTTTTTCCAATAAAAAAAATTACACAATGACAGAATACACTTTGGGAAATAAAAAAAATTCTAACTATGCTAGAAAAAATTTCCCAATTCCATATTCCCGGGGAAAACCAGCAGAAGGGCTATTTGGGAATTCGATTCGATAACGAGAGTATAAGATTCTTATTTGATTTGAATGTGATTCGAACGATTCTTATTTAAAATCAAATATGAATCTTGTACTCTCGTTATCGAATCGAGTTCCCAAATAGCCCCCTCAGTATACGGATTTTTCTCGAAATGTGTGAACGAAATGAGTGAAACCGGAAAGATATAGTAGTGCATTTGTGTTTGTGTTAGTTTCGTGCGTATGATTGTTTTACTGCATATGCAAGCCACGTGTCATTCTTTTTTGTTTATTCATATTAATCCTTTGAGTGCCAACATGATTTCGGCTAATGTATTGAGGAGCACGATCCCGCTTTTTGGCACTCAAAGAGTTAACCATTGTAAACGCCATATTTTTGTGTTGTTTATGTATTTTCAATTTTTTTTATAGTTAACATTTTATTTTTAAAATTTATGAAATTTAAAATAAATATATTTATAAAATTTTATTAAAACATATAAAATTAATTCATGATAAAAAAAATTAAAAATAAAATATATTAGCATGTTAAATAATCACACTCCACAGCTCGAGAGCAGACGTAATGTACTGAGAAAAGGAAATATGCACCATAACAAGTAAACTGATTCGCTCGGATCGCGTTATTTTGATACTGTTCATCAGAATCTACTTAAATATAAGTCGTGCTAACTCTACACATATGAAATAAACAATAACTAAGTAAAGATGTATTGGAAATTTTTTTTCCGTAGTAATTTTTTATTAAATAACTAGGTATAAGTGTGTTAGTGCAGAAACAAAAAAAATGAACAAAAAAAAAATCAAATTTACATTGCATTGTTAGTGAAACCAACACACTCTTTTTTAGTTTTTTTTAAATAGGTGTCAATGAGAAGAGTAAGCAGGACTTAGATTTAAGTAGATTCTGCTGTTCATCATACAAATGACACAAATACGAACAAAAGAAAAATACAAAGACATAATTGTGTTAATTGTGTGTTATACACAGTGTCAAAACCGAACACAATCATATCATATATATGTAATATTTATAATATAATATAGAAAAATGATAATATTGAAAAAAAAAAATTGGTCACCCTGTGCGTTCTCGAGTGTCCCCTAGCCGTTTATGTCTGATGCCACAAGAGGTAACCTTGTAACTTGGTAACTTTTTCTAGGCCAACTAGTCGTAATAGACAATGTTTATGTATGTGTTACTAAATGGACAAAAAAATCATTTTTGAAATCTCTTCGCATAGTAAAAATGGCCTTGAAATATTTTTTATTTCATTTATGTTTGTGTAGTGTGGTTTCATCGAAAATTTGTTTAAGTCGCATTAAAACCTGTATCATAGGGAAACGGGGAAAGAAACGAAGAAAGAATCGGTTTCTGTGATACCTCGTGTGGAATGGAGCTATAATATAGAATAAAAAGCATATATAAAATATATCACAGGGGCGAATTTTTTGCTCACCCTGTGCGTTCTGGAGTGAGTAAGTGAGTGAGTGGCATAGATGTTATAATATAGAAAAAAAAAATTTAGTCACCCTGTGCGTTCTGGAGTGAGTCAGTCAGTGACATAGATGTCTATATTATGCCTTTCCAATTTTCCAGTTTTTCAATTTTCAAATTTTACAATTTTCCAATTTACCAACTTTCCAAATTTCCTATTTTCATATTTTTTTATTTTCCAATTTTTCAATTTACCAGTTTTCCAATTTACCAATTTTCCAAATTTTCATATTTTTCTATTTTCCAATTTTCCATTTACCTATTTTCCAATTTTATAATTTTCCAATTTACAAATTTTCCAATTTTGCAAATTTCGAAATTTCCAATTTTCCAATTTTTCCAATTTTCCATTTACCAATTTTCTTATTTTCCAATTTTTTTAACCAATTATTAAAATAAAATGGTATCACTGCGAGTTCATACGACGGATAAAAACCTCAGATTTTTCTATCCCAGATTTTTTTTCAATATTTTCAACTTTTTTATATGAAAAGAGGCGTGCCCGTTGTATAATTTACGTGATGTAATTGGTTAAAACGATGGGATAGTAAAATTTTTATCCGTCGTATGAACTCGCAGTCAACTAATGTTCCACCTAGGGATTTATGAATTGTCATGGCACATCCTGATACTAAAGGAAAATGATTTCGTTTTGCGTTTATTGTTTCGTTCGCCTCGTTCGATTACACTTTTCGTAACGCATTTGCCAACTAAGTCCCCAAGTCAAACGTGCCTAAAGAAGTTTTACTTCAAAAAACGTCACAAGTCGGTTTAGTGTTTTTTTTTTTTTTGCAAAAACCAATTTGAGCGACTCCCAAACGTGGTCCGATCGACCAGAAAATTTGCATGAGGTTCGTTTCTAGAATATTTCGAGCTCTGAACCCGATAGAAAAAAAGTGACAAGATTTAATGATCAGCGTGCTGCTATTAGAAATATGTTTGCGCGAAAAGATGTATATTTTAACATTAATCAATAAGTTTAATTATAAGTATAACTACGGCTGTGAACCGATAGTTAAATATATAATTTACTACCGTAAAAATCAGGATTAGAACTGATTTTCAACCAAAAATGAAAGTAAAATTGACATTCGCCAAGTTATTACCATTTAAGCCGAATTCGATCGTGCTGGATAATCTGAATTAACTGAATTGAATATTCGCACTTTTCAGTTCATACATATACAATTTTGAACAACCGAATTATCGGAATGAGAATTATACTCGCGTAATTGATTCAGTCAGGCTTCGTCAGAATCGAAATTGATTGTACATTTAATTTTTGAATTATAGTAATTGTCTTTTATGTGAGGTCGATAAACACTCCATACATCGTACAATACGTAACTTTAAATTATAGCTGAACATTTGTTTTTTTTACTTTTTGTGAATATACTCGTATATGTTTATCTTATTTTTCTTAAATTTTTAATCATTAAATTATGCTGAATTTGATATGCAGTATTTGCGCCAGAATGGCGATAATTACAGTATTCAATTATACGAATTTATTCGTAATATTGTGCAAATATAAGCAACAAGATAAGTAAATATTTTAAAAATGTACATACAGTGCGAGATTAAATTAATGGATAGTGTTGGCATAGCTATTTAAAAGTAAAAAACAAACGTTTGACTGTCTTACAAAATTGTCCTTCGTCTTCAACGAAAAAATTATATTTTATCAGCGACTACTTTTGTTTGTATTTTGTTATTGTATAATAAGGATATTTCTAGAGAATTATCGAAGTTTTATGATCTCGGTTATTTGAGTTAGAATAATTTTTTAATTTAAAATTTAATTCTAATTTCGATAAATGCTGACTAGAACTCGAGCGGAGTTTTTTTTTTTACGAAAACGCAACTAAGGGATTCAGGTAGATCTCAAGATTACCGGCGTTGCTTGCGAAATAATCGAACTTCTTACCCTAAGTAAATTACCAAAAAGACTTGTATCCAGAATCGCAAAGAATTGTGCCGCCTTTTCTCTCAGTGTTGATGGGTCAAATACCAGAGGGTTTAGTTAACTTTTTGGTGAAGGGATACCTACACCGAATAGCAAACTGGTGAACCAATAAAAATTGGTCACAAGTGTATTTGGCTTGGAATAACTGTATTAAGAACTCTCTCTCTCTCTCTGGCTTTCACATCCCATGAAGGGATTTCGCCGCCTGCACAATGGCCCTCCATCCATCCCGATCCATTGCTCTCGTCCTCCAGTTTCGACATCCTAATGCTTGCAGATCTTGTTCAATGTCGTCACGCCAGCGTAGTCGGGGTCTTCCTCTACGACGTACTCCGGCTGGTTGTTGGTGAAACACTTTATATATCATCCGTTGTTGTGGGGACCTTGTAACGTGGCCGAGCCATCTCACTCGATTGGATTTAATGAATCCGATGATATCGCTGCCTCCGAGGAGTTGCTTTATTTCGTGATTCATACGAATCCGATATTCGTTGTTCACAACTTTAATTGGACCAAAAATTGAACGGATGACCTTCCTTTCGAATGTAGATAACAATCTACAATCATTAGAGGTCATGGTCCAGCTCTCACTTCCGAAAGTCAGCACAGGTCTTATTAGTGCTTTATAAAGTGCGAGCTTGCACGACTGCGACAGATGTTTCGAACGCAATAATCTTGATTGGGCGTAGAAAACTCGTTGTCCGGCAGCGATTCGGGCTTTTATTTCTGCCTGCATTTCATTCAGTGATGTTATAACTGACCCGAGGTATTTAAAGTTTTCGACACCATCAAAATTGTGGTCGCCAATTCCGAGATTTGCACTAGAGATGTTCCTGGGTGTTGTTAGATATTTGGTTTTACTGCTGTTCACCTCCAAACCAAGTCTTCTTGCGCAGCGATCGAGCGGTATGAAACTGTCTTTGATATCGCTAGGTCTTCGGCCAAGAAGCACGATATCATCTGCATATCCAAGAATTTGGCCGGATTTATTAAATATACAGCGCGAAGTTTCGATGTTGCTTTTTCTTACTACGTACTCAAGCGCCAAATTGAACAGCAAAGGCGCGAGTGCATCACCTTGTCGAACGCCAGATGTTATTTCAAAGGAGTCTGACACAGTTCCTTCAATTACGATTCTACATACAGACCCATACGTTGTTAATTTACACAGCGAAACGAGTTTCTCTGGGATACCTAGGCATATGAGCGCGGCCCATAAGTTGTCGCGGTTTATACTGTCATATGCCTGCCGGAAGTCTATATATAGTTGATGTATGGTTATGTTGTACTCCCAACATTTTTCCAAGATCATCCTCATGGTAAAACACTGGTCCGTGGTTGATCGGTTGGGTCGAAAACCACATTGATAGTCGCCAATGATGTTTTCGGCGAAATGGATGAGTCTGGCAAGTACAACATTAGCGAACACTTTGTAAGCAGCGTTCAATAGGGCTATGCCACGATAGTTTTCACATTTAAGACGGTCGCCTTTTTTATGCAGCGGACATATGAGCGCGGTCTTCCAATTCTCAGGCAGCTCTTCTTGGTCCCAAATACAGACGACGAGATCGTATAGACTTGTTGCAAGAGTAGCGCCTCCGAGTTTAATCAATTCTGCGGGGATTCCATCGAGACCGGGTGCCTTGCCGTTTTTCAATCGACTAATAGCTGCGTCTACTTCCTCCACTGTGGGATATTCGACAAAGACCTCGTCACCTGGAGGAGCTATTGCTCTAATGGGGGTCACGTCGTCATTCCGATTTAGCAGATTTTGAAAGTAGGTTTGCCATACTGAGAGAACATCAGCCACGTTTGTTCTCAACTCTCCATTCCCGTCTTTGATGGCTGTACTTCTTGGGTGGAAGTCTTTAGTGAGATTCCTGGCGTTGGCAAAACAGTCCCTTGAGTTTCCCAGTTCCGCTTGGAAGCTGATGTTTTCGATGCATAATCTCATATGTTCGCGTTTTTTTGTCGAAGGTATTTAGTCGTGGCTTTCCTAGCGCGGAGATATTCTGCTAGAGTGCTTCTAGTGTTGCGAGCCAACCATTTTTCACGAAGCGTTCGTTTATTTTCGACGACCCAACGGCATTGGTCATCGAACCAATCATTGCGGGGCCTCGGAGGTCTTCTTCCGATGGTATTTTGCGCCGCGGTGGTTATGGCTGACTGTATAACGTGCCACTGCTCCTCGATGTTAGAGGGAGCTTCTTCGTTGTTGCTGGGCCGCTCTAAATATTAAGAACTGGTATTAAGAACTGGTTTACATAAATTGCTTTTATTGAATATTTCAACAGAACGCAAATACAAATTTTTGTCATCTGATTACAACCAAAAGTTTATCTGTGAAACATGAGTTTTTTTTATTAAATAGCCTGTAAAGCGTATTAACCTCAAAGAATTTTATCTAAGAACTATGCCAATTAATTTCTTTTTCCGCTATGCTTTTCCCACATACATATACAATTTTTGTTGAACAATTTATTTTTTTATCGGCACCACGCTCCTAATCACACCGAATGTAGTTAAATAAAACTGCTAGAAATTTAAATAAAGGCAACTATAATATTTCTTTTTATCGCTTTATGGTAGCAGCTATTTTATACCTCAGATTTTTATACTTGTTATATTTTAAAATACGCATAAGAAAGAGGTCTGCTTACGAATTTTCGAAACTTAGTGTTTGTGCCAAATGGTCAAAGTTATATAATCCCTCTAAATTTTTAATAGAGTTGGTGTGCCAAATGAAATCAGTAAAAGAGATGACGTTTACCGATTTTCTGTTAGACGGATATTCGATGGTCATTTAGAATAATTACCTAGGTACCAAAAAATGTACTGTACTGGCGTTGTTTTCATGCTGACACTGGATGTTTAATATTTTCTATATTTTAACAGAAGAAGAACTATGAGTTATATTCATTTTAAAGTTTTAATTTTATGTAAAATATTTAACATATATTATCAGTTTGATAATTGTTTGTTAGAAATATGTTTTGTTTAGAATTTCAAAAATTATTTCATTTAGTAAAAATTTAAAATAAAATATTTATATGTAATCAGTACTATGTTTATCATTTCCATGAAACAAACACCTAAAAATTGTATGTGGTCCGAGACTCGTTAAAATTTTTGAGGTGTTTAAAGTGTCAACCTCAACCAATTATGTATAGTGTTTACCGATTTTTTCGTCATACTGAAATTCGATGGACATTAATAATAATTGTAACACGTTTGTTTAGGTACCTTTGATCCGCAATTTATGCTGAAGATTGTTGGTCATGATTGTTTTACATAAGAGATTTTAAGAAACATGAATAGTGATTAATTGTATGTATGTACCATTTTATCATAATGTTATAAGTATGATCTATAACATACCTACATAGATAAAATTTGTTTTATTTAATACTTCAAAAACGAATGTCATTAAAAATTTAAAATAAATTATACGAAAATTACAATACATACTACATCATTGTAATAACCAAAATACTTAAAAAACGATTTTTTAAAAATCTTAAATGCTGTTGGATCAGTAGAAATTTTTGAAGTAAATAAAGTGTTAAAATTTTAACTTTTTAATTTTTTATATTTTTCGTTTGACACGCGCTCTATCGAAAATCTAAAGCACATAAAACTGTGTAAAAGTTGGTTTGAGCCAAAATGCCAACACTATAATCCTAGCTTTCAATAATATTCAAATATTTCAGTAAAGGTTATAGATATTTGAAAATACTTGATATGCTGGTTCGCATCTACGTCCTCCAACAAAACATGATCGAATGTTTGCCGTGTTTCATGGCATACATTGATCCGAATCAGTTTAAATTTAATGTGGAAATAATGATTTTGTTTTAATCACAAATTGTGATTTGAAATCTATAGTAAGCGCCTTTGCCTCGTTTCATGAAACCTGAACTGAACCAGATCAGATCAAGCATCAAGAAACAGTACTTATCATTTTTTTGGCTATCATTTTTTTTAATTAAATAATAAAAATTAAATAGAAACAAAACAAATTTAAACAAAAAAAAAAAAAAACAAAATAGAGATCAAATATTAATTTAACATTTAAAAATTTAAAAAATAATTTTGCAGGATATTTTTGAAGTGGTCCTTTGATAAATTAAAGTCAAAAAGTGATGTTGAATGATTTAGACAACCTAATAGTGGGTTTGGTTTCTTCATATTTTGTGGAACGGTGTTCTAGGTTCATGGTTTCGAAATGTCCTACATGGCATGTGAATTGATGTTTCCCATAACGCAAGCTGAATCAATATAACCAAGCAGTGAAACCAACACAAGCTTCATACTTTGTTTATGGCTTAACATTGTTTTTGGTTTGGCTTTTGCACAAGTGTGTCGTATTTATTTATTATTAGAATATGTAGTCTACAAATTTCAATAAATAGTTTTTCCATAAAATTGTTTCAACTTGTGTTTAAATCTGTATTTTGCTTAAGTACATGTAGAGATGATCAACTTTGTTAAAATTCGTGGTAACCAACCAGTTTTACATTTGATCTGGTTGATTGACTGATCTATAGGTGTTCAATATTTTGTTGTAATTTGTGGGTGTCGCTTGCAGATGACCTGAGTACCTTAGAATTAAGAATAACTGCGGTGATCCCGTTAATAGGATTATCATTATGTGTTTATAGTAGGTATACAAATTAAACATATGACATATTCGTTATATATTATTAATGGAATAAAACACTTCCAAACTTTATTTATTAAGACAATTCATGCACAAGTTTCAATTTTTCACTATACAGGGTGTCCCCGATTGGGATGCTAATCCGTTAAGGGGTGATTCCTTGGCTCATTTCATGAAAAAAATCGTATGGTAGAGAGGGGGGTGGTCAATTTTTAATTCCTTTGAGATACAGTCTGTTTAAAAAATTTGGTTCGGGAAAAAAGTACAAGCGAATATTAAACTGTAACTTACAAAATATTTATCGGACGGCAACCAACAAAGCTTCATTTGACGGACAATTGAATATGCTATATTTAAGATCTTATTGGCTATCTTGCATCTGTATCCATTTAAGAGCTATGACGTTTTATAAAACTGAGTTTTTCTCAAAAAAAATCCCCTAATAAATTTTTTTTTTGTTACGTAATTTTAATCTGCTATGATCTCCTCTACAATCTCATGAGTGAGTAGGTGATTGGGTTAATGATGTGGCCTGCAATGTGCAAGCTCCATATCAACCTGTACATTGACATGGACGGTGGGTCGGCGTTGAATTATGCACTCCATCAGAGGGTCTTAGTTGTGTTTATTAACATCACCGATTGTAATCGATGATGAAAATTCGATTTGCATCTAAGCCTCTGATGGGATTCGAACCCAGTACCTCCCGGTCCAAGTGCCGAAGCTTTACCCACTGCACCACTTGTCCGGTGTAATAATTACAACTAAATATATTTTGTAATGCAATTTTCTTTTTTAAAATGTATCTACCATCTGGATAACATATGTTGAACCGTCGACTTACCGTTTCGTCATCATTTGGTGTAAGCGGCCAGTAGTTTAGAAGGCATTGGTATTACTTACCCAAAATCGAACATTAAGGGCGGTGATACATGTACAGATTTTGCCTTTAAGGCAAAAAAATTTGCCTCATACAAAAATGAGAAATGTTCAATTAAAAATTTTTGCCTATAAGGCGATTCAAGATGGCTGAGTTTTAACCAATCAGCGCGCATAATTTCTATGCCTTAAAGGCAAAATCTGTACATGTATCACCGCCTTTATACAATTATGAACGATAACATTTAGTACTAACTGTCCCGCACTGAATGATACTTCTATGAACCAAACACGTTTGTTATTTAGTCGTCAGAATAACTGTTTATGTTGCTCTAATTTCAGGTGTTATTATCTTAATGCATATACCACGTTGTTCAGTAAGTTTTGTCGTTCGATAAGAGATAGCCCTATTAGGTTCGTCGATTTATTTTTGTAAAAATGGTACTACTTTTTTATGAACAGGTTTGAAGTTTCATATAGATCTATCAACTCATTCGTATATCTGTTCAAAGTTGACGTGCCACAGTATTTTTTTTTAAATGGAAAAATTGAATGTCGGTGATAAAATTCTACTTTTTTAGTTGAAGGCGTAGCACCAAAACAAATTCATAAACGATTGTTAAAAGTGTATAAGGACTGACACACGCGTGTTCATAAAAAAGTATTAACATTTTTAGATAAATAAAACGACGAACCTTATAGCGCTATCTCTTATCGAAAGACAAAACTTACTGAACAACCTAGTACATATTATAATAGTTCTTAAATAAATATAACGATAATGTAAATATATACTCGTATTTTTTTAAATGTACCTCTTATCTTGGATTAGTTAAAGATAATTACTAATTACTAATTATGTCTGAAAAATCTAAATACTTAGAAACGATATAATCAATATAAAGTAAACAATTATGAAATTTATGTCTTAATTTCGACTAAAACACAAAGCAAGCGATCTCAACTTAGTTTCGTCTGTTTTGTTTCGAATTTTATTTTATTTTTAGAATTCAACGGGTACACTAATAAAATGTTTGCGCCAAGAAGACAACTGTACAGTAGTACCACCTAATTTTATTTCAAATGAAACGTCTATGACTTTTTGCAGTAGTACGATTAGGCGCATTCTTTATGAATAAACAATTTCGTAAAATGAGAAGCTGCCCGCAGTCAGAACTGTTAAAAATGGTTTGTGTACAAACTAAATCTAAAAATATACGCACAGTAAAATTATGTTTGCCATTTGACAATGTTCCGTTAATTTAGCACGTTGCTCAAGTTTGATTTCTTTGATCTAATATGTAGTTAGAATTTAATTTGAATTATAGATGGAAGATCTGCAAGAATCGCAACAATCAGTTTCGAACTTAATGATCCGCGATCCAGCGTTAAAGGAAAGAAAAAGTATGGAGTGGTTGGGAAGTTGATTGTGTATAAGTAAGTATGAATTATCATAGTCGTTGTCATACAGATTTGACGCCAAATGGAAGAATTTCCTACGAATGTGTATTTAATTCGAGATATACTGAAATAGACCAATGTACGGAACAATCACAACAAAACCATTACAATAAAACAACAACGTAAAATAATATGTAGTGTTTCATCATTAGAAACAAAATTATTAATGACTCGAGTGCATGCCCCAATTTACTTATTTACATTTTATTATTGTATATAATGTGTATAAATTACCTGATTTAATCAATACATTTTATAATTTCTTATCGTTAACGTAAAAATTTGATGATAAAATGATATTTGTCATAATAATTTTAATTTTTGTTTTATATTCGATTAGGAAACAATAGAATATGTACTGCCATTTCGATTCCCACATCTTATCAATATATTAACCCAAATTTATGATTTTTGATAATTACTCGAATATTGAAATTAAGAATGTTGCTTGTCATGTAGAGTTTGTAACTATCGAACGTTAGTTAATCTTTACCCCAGACTCGAATAATTTAATGATAAAAACTAGCATCATAAAATCAAACCGAGAGTATCTTGATTGCGGCATATAGAAATTAATGAGTTACAATATAGTGTTCTTTTGTTAACTGAATCATTCATTTTGGCCCTGGTTATTGGTTATACAATCGGTATATGGAATGGCAGATGATTGTTCCTTTTGTCCTGGAATTTGTGTTCCTATGATTATTCGACCGAATTAAGATCGGCCTCTTTTTGTTTTTTTTTTTACCATACTCGATCTAGATTTTAGGTTCTTTGTAAATTTTTACATATTAGCATTTAATTTACGGGACCAATTTTTCGAATATTCAAAATTATTCGAACTAGAAACTACAGTAACTTGCCGCCTGGAGCGCGACCTTGTTGTATTAAGTATGACGATAGTTCAGTCAGATCATCACGATGAGATGCTATTTTCATACCCATTGCGCTCTATAAACATGAAAAATTACAGAAGTTTTTTGTGTAAAAGAGAAAGTACTACTAATTGCCTAAACACCATAATATGTAATTAATTTCTATATTCTCATATTATCGCATTCTGATTTCTGCTTTTACGATTTTATAAACAAAACCGAACCAGTCAGCAGAAAAACACAAAGGAAGATGACAAGAAATCTAAAAAAAATATTCGTTTTTATTTTATATAACCCCTCGGCATACAATGCCGTCTGGGTGACGTCATCCATTTCATTGGGTACATTATCCTGAACATATACTTCCGACTAATAAAATGGAAATCCTGCAGAGAGATGTCAACCGCAAAAAATGATATAAGAAGCGAAACAACTTGGCAGTGTGCAAAATGTCTAGTTCCTCTCCATATTCCAAAATGTTTTGAAATGTATCATATACATACCTTACAACATTATTAATTTGTTATTTTAAAATCTTACTTAATTACTGTCCATTAACATTATACATTAACCTGATTAAATATTATACAATGATGTAAATTTCAAAATAAAATGTCCTGTTTCTAAGCTCGTTCAGTTCAGTCAGATTAAATAGTATTCTTCGGACGCATCAAATTCCATTTTATTTGTACGCCAAGGGGTTAAATGGAGTGACGACAACAAATTTATCATTCCTATTGCATACGAAAAATTTGTATTATGTGAAACAAACTATTTCGTTCTCTGTGACATAGGGTACCGAAAATTAAACTAAATACTCGCCGTTCAATAAGTCCTGAGACTAATTATTAAAAAAACATTTTTTTGCAATATTCGACTTTATCCATCAACATAGTTCCCTTCAAGAGCGATACATTCGTTCCAACGCTTCCGGAGAAGCGATCCGGAGAAAACGGTGGATGGGGACGCAATTCCAACTTCAATTCATTTTTTTTTTTTTTTTTTTTCCAAATCAATGCTTTATTTATTTACAGTTCAATTTATAGTTAATACAATGCTTGGGCCAAAGCTGATTGGGAAAATGCCCTGTACATTTACAAAATTTTATGTGGTATGCTCGCCTCGAGTCTCGCCACATGCTCGTTATTTTTTTATACAATTGTATCGGACGTTTACTCTAGTTTTGTGTGTTAATACAAAATTGATTTATTCATGTGTTGGCTAAAAAGTTCAAAAAAATGCCAACCCACTTTCTAACGGAATAAGTCTGAGAGTGATATTGGAGTGGCTTTGGGATGCTGGCTTCAGTGTTCGCAACCCTCCGCCACTCCCACTTTCGGCTCATTATTCTTTATGGGGATTTGTGGTATATGTTGGTTATACTGGTGTTTGTGAAGCGCTGGTTGTGCGGTTGTGGCTAGTGGGTGGCGATTGGTTCAGCCACCAATATTTAGCCCGGTTTTTGGCGTCTCGCTGCGTATCTATAATAATATTTGAAAATTTAAATCTATTATGTAATGAATACTCAGCTGGATTCGCGAATATCTCCACATTGAATCCTTTCTCATTCTGCCTTCTCTCCAGATGATATATTGGTGGATATCTCGTACACTCTTGCTGAATGTAGCCAATTTTGTCCAGATACGTGAACGTCTCCGGTCCTGGGTGATTCTGTCGTTCGCAGTTGATTTTGTTGATGACGTCTTCGGTATAGTAGGGGGCGAATATTAACGAGTTTTCTCTGTTCTCAGTCGATCTCCTAATATGGTTTCGGACCAATGTTAAGATATGTAAATCAATCCTGTCTTCTCCGAATTTGTTATACTGGTCTTGGTTCGATATATAGTGTTTATAGTTGGTACTCGCTTTACGGAATGCTCCGTGGCAGTACCGTAGGCATTTCCGTTCGAACACTCTCATCTTTTCCATCGTATTTGGTCCGATGTTCCACCATATAGGACAACCGTAAGTTAATATTGGGCGTACCAAAGATTTGTAGCAGATGTGTTTGACTTTTGTGGTAATTATCGGTGTGCAGAAGATTCTTCGATTTGCGTGGAATATCTTTTTTGCTTTTATTATTTGTTGATTTATGTGGTTGTCTAGATACAGTAGTTTATCTAGGTTTATTCCTAGATATTTAACTGATGGCTTTTGCACACAGGTCGTACCAACTATTTTGATTTGGAATTTCTTCCAGTGAAGTTGTGTGTCGCATCGTGCTAGCTGGTAAGGTTTTCGAAATAGTATCGTTTCACATTTGTTGGGGTTAATTTTTATCCTCCATGTATGCAAGTAATCCACTGTAAATTCTACTGCCTGTTGTATGTTTTGTGTGATATTTAATATTTTATCGTGTGTGCCGTATATCACCAGATCGTCTGCGTAGGCTATTGTTTGAATCGCATGCGTATTTAATCGTTCGTGCTCAATTAATTCTTTTGTATATAAGTTAAATAAAATTGGGGCCGTTATTGACCCTTGTTGTAATCCATTATGTATTTTAAACAAGTTATTTGAGATCTCTGTGCCATTTGTCGTTTTGAAATGTCTATTATATAGTAATTCGTGCAATAGGTGTATTATTTCGGGGCTGAATTTCATCTGGATCATTTTGTATAAAAGTCCATCGAGCCACACCGATTCGAACGCTTTTTCTATATCAATCAATATTGTCCCGGTCGCTTTTCTCTGATTTAGGTTTCTGCATACGTCTGCTGTTAATTTGGTTATGGCATGTATTGTGGAATGACCATGTCTAAATCCGAATTGATTGTCTGGTATTAGTCTATTCTCCGTGGTGTGCTCTTGTATTTTCTGGTATATTATAATTTCATAGATTTTTCCCAGATTTGATAATAGGCTTATTGGTCTGTAATTATTTGGATTTGTAGCTGGTTTACCCTTTTTGTGTATCGGATAAATTTTCGCGGTTTTCCATACTTTCGGGAAGGTATGGTTATTTAGGCAATGATTTATGAGGCTACATATTTCTTGAATTATTTCTAGCGGTATGTGTTTTAGAACGGCACATGGTAGATTGTCTAACCCAAACGATTTTTTTGTGTTCAAACATTTCATGATTGCGGTTAAATCTTTAGTGTTTATAAAATATTTGTTATTATTAGTGTTGTTGTTGTTTGTTTGTGGATTTAGTGCTGTATTGCTATTAGTGAAATGTGTTTTTGTTATATGATTTATTTTATTTTGTGCGTACTGTAATTTTAGTGGTTGTATTGTTTGATTTATTATCTGTTCGTGGTGTTGTTTTCCTAGTGCCGGCTTGGAAATTGTATTTTTTTGTATATAGTATCCGAGTATGTTTAGATTGTCCGGTTGTTCGAGACTGCTATATAATGTACCCTGCTTTTTCATTTTTATCCAGTCAATGTTTAGCGATTGCATGTTATTGGTTTCGTTTTCGCCTATTTCCAGTTTATTTACGCTCAGTTCTTGTTTCGATTTTGCACTGGCCGTGATTCGTTTTATCTGATTAAACATTTTTGGACCCGGTTTTAGGTTCGCCATATGTTCTGTCCATTTTTTATTTACCTGCATTTGTACATTTTGTGTAATCAGCTCGTTTATACGTTTTATTTCGGCCTTTATCGTGGTTATTTGTAATCTTGTTATTGTGCCCGTTCTTTTGCCGTTTTTTAGTTGTGTGATTCGTTTTGATTTTTGCTTGTATAAGCTTTGTATTGTATTATTTGTGTAGCATTCCATGTTGTTTCTCCTTATTATTTTCGGTATCGTTTCTTTTATATTGTTATTGATTAATTGTGTTATTGTATTTATGTGCATTTCTATTTCGTTGTCTGTAATATTTTGGTCAATGGGTATTATTTGTGCTATACTATTATCTTGTAAATATTTGCGATAGGATTTTTGTAATTTTGTTTGCCATAGTGGCCAATCTGCTTTATTGAAATTGAATTTCGCCTGTGTTGCTGAGTCTACGTTAATTGTGTCTAATTTAAATATGTTATTATCGTTATTATAATTATTACATATTATTTCTATAGCTTTGTGGTCGCTATCGTACGTGTGAGCTGGTATTTCTCCCAAGTCGTTTGTTTGGATATTTAGCCGCATGTCTATTATAGCAAAGTCTAATATGTTGTTGGATCTCAGGAATGTTGGACTATCCGGTTTATAGATTCGCGCCTTGTACTCTATATCGTTCTGTTCCATCCATTCGTTGAGTTTTACTCCCCTGATGTTGCTTGCTGTATTTCCCCAATTTGGATGCGTAGCATTTAAGTCTCCTGCTATTATGTAATAGTTACTTGGATTTTTGAGGTCGTGTTTTATGAATATCTGTTGCCATTCGTTTTGAAAGTGCGATTCAGTTATAGTATGATTGCAGCTGGTGCAGTATATTGCGAATATATAAAGGTATTCGTTATTTGTTGATAGTTTTATTTTTATCGTTGTGTGTTCTATGCCTGAGCTATAGTTTTCGTTATTTATATTTATTTGTTGGTAATTATATTTTTCATTTATTATTATTGCTGTGCCACCTGCTCGTTTACTATGTGTACGGTCTTGCCTTATTATATTGTAGTTTTTAAATGTTATTATATGTTTAGGGTTTAATTTCGTCTCGCTCAACAGCATAATATCTGGTTTATGTAGATTGATGAAATTCAACAAGTTCAGTCTTCTTTGAATGCTTATTATTGAGTTTACGTTGATCGCTATTATTTTTAATTTATTGTTGTAGTTGCTGCTCATTTCACAAGTTGTTGTATCAATGATAATAATGTAGAAATCTGTTCACCCTGTTGCGCTACAATTTCTGCCATTTTATCTATTTTATTTGTGAGTTGTTGTATTGTCTTTGCATTATCGTTTGTTGTGGTTATCATATCTTTTGTTGTTTCTATTGCTTTTCTTCCTCCTTGCCTCAGCATATCTGCGAAAGTGCCATTCTCCTGGTTGACATATGTGTTTTTATGTATTGGGATCAATTCTGGTTGTTTTGTCCGTTTCTCGCTGATTCTTTCCTTCAGCCTGTTTAGCGTTGCTTGATATATTGGACAACCTTTGTATGATGCTGGATGTCCTTTCATGTTGCAATTTGTGCAATATACATCTTCTTTATTGATTTTGCTGCTTATTGCGCATTTCCCTGGATCATGTTGGTCTTCGCATTTCACGCATCTGTATTTTAAATTGCAATTTGCAGCCGCATGTCCGAACCGTTGGCATTGATGGCATTGCATTATTGTGTCTCTTTTTCTTAATGTTTCCCACGTCACTGTTTGGTAATTTAAGGTTTTAATATTATATATTTGTCCCATATTAGTGTCGGGTGCACATTGTACTATGTATAATGGTAATTTTTTGTCCGCTCCCGTTGATTGTTTTGTTTTAAGTTGCGTGATGTTTGTCACCATTATGTTGTGTTGCTGGATTAGTGTTTTAAGTTCGTTCATATCTTCGTTTTCATTTAACCCCTTGAGTACTATTGTCTTTGGCTTTTCGTCCTTTGGTGTGTATGTGAAGTAGGGTGTATTCACTTCAGTTAATACCTTTTTGGCCTCCTTATAATTTTCAATTTTTTCAATTTGTAGTGTATGTTTATTATTATTGATTCGTTTTATATGAAAGTTTTCAATATTTAGCCCTTTAATTAATTTTATTGTGTCTCTTATTTGTTGATTATGGATGTGTATTGGTGGTGGTCGAATATTTTTTTTTGGTAAGGTTTGTGTATGAATCTGTATGTTTTGGTTGACTGGTGTTGGTTGTACTTGTTGTTTTTGTAACATATTTTTATTTGTTACTGTTTGTGTTTTGTTTTTTTTTTTTCACTGCTCTTTTAAACATTTCGTATATTGGTTGGTCGTCATCGTCTTCCGTATTTATGTCTGTTATATGTGCGTCTCCTTGTTCGAGGTTTGTAAATCTATTTTGTGTCGGTATTGGTTGTTGACAGCTCACTGTTTGTATTGTATTTTGTTGGTTGTTCACCGCCCCTGTAGCGCTGCTTGTACTCGGTATAGCTTTCGGTTGATTTATCAGCTTTTTGAGTTCCGCTATTTCGGTCATCATGTTTTGGAGTTTATTTTTTAATTCGTTGTTTTCCTCGATTGCTTGTGTTGCTTTTTCATTCGCCAAGGTTGTTAATGATTGACGTCGTTTTACCTGTGATTCGATTCCCACAGCTGCTAGCTCCTCAGTTGATCTTGTTCTCATGTTCAAGGATGATTTAGCTGTATTTTTCTTTTTGTCTACTTTCTTTGTGTTTGTTTCTTCTGTAGTTTTTACTAGTACTTTTGAAACGATGTTGAAATCTTCATCCGAGTTGGCTGCTTCATGCGCGCGTTTTGATGATAATCCGCTCGTACTGGGGAGGTTATCGTCCACGCCCTCCATTGTTAGTTCGCCACTTTTAAAATGTTTATAATTGTTCACTTATTCACTGTTACTTGTCTTCCCCTTTTTATTGTTTTGTGATAAAAAGATTTTTATAAATAACCCACTAACCTGTGTACTTCTTACCGTTAGATAATTTTTATTTTATTTGATGTTGTTATCCAGTAAATATACCGTTGTTTTCCAGCATTTGTACTTCACTTAATGTGTGTGTGTTTGTAATTTTCACTGTTAATATTAATTATTGCACTATATTATCTATTTGGTCATCGAATAGTTTTTCGTATGAACCTGATATTCACTTTTATACTTTCACTAAATTATAGTACCCTCTCATACATGAATGTCTATGTATGGTGGTAACTAACTTTTCATCACTATTCACTACTTAAATCTATATGTTATATCTAAGGCACAACTATTATTACACTACTTATTTACTAGTAAACCCATAACCGCAATTTATTTTTCTGAATTCACAAAATTTTTTGTATATCACTTTTTGACCTATCATAGAATTGACTGTTATCACCACGTTTTTCGTTTATCGAACCATATAACTGTGTCACTTTTATTTTTTTTTTCACTTATTAATAATACCAACACCCACGAAAGTTTGTGTATGCCGGTTATAATTACTAACTAAACTATATAATTTGATTTCACTATTCCATATTCACTTATGATTACACTTAACTATTATTCAAAATACCGACTTAATTAACCCATGCTGAGATAAAATGTTTTCTATAAATATTTTTTTTTTTATAACTGAACTGTTTTTATTACATTTTATTGATTTTAATATTTTATTATGTTAAGAGTACAAATTATTTTTATGTGTTGACTGCACAACGATCACGATAGGATTGGAGTTTCGAAACACAATGTATGTTTCGAACCTGGATTGCAGGCGAATGAGCCAACTTCAATTCATGGTATTTTGCCACCGCGTAGCCAACCACTTGTGACACGGTGCGCTGTCTTGGTGAAAGCACCTTTTTATTCTAATTTAAACACGTTTTTCCGCAGCTTCTTCAAACACACCAATATCGCCATGTAATAGTCGCTGTTGATGGGACAGAAAATTATTCTGGATAAATCCTCTAATATACTTCTTTGTGGTACTACCTAGTCTTATACTAAGCAGAATGGGTTTATCATTTCAATTTTTATTTTAAAAAGGTTCAATTTTTGTAATTAGAACTTTGTTGAATTAATTGATGTGCACAATGATTTTAAATAGAACATTTATTTAAACTATTAGTTTAGGAATTAATGGAAGTTTCTTATGTTAGTTCGCGATTTATTTCTAACTTAAATTTTGTTTGCGATATACGAGAATGTGTTTAATGCGCCGAATTGCTATACAACTAATGGCTGATGGACCACACGAAAAAAACCGTATTTTTCTTCGTTTCTTTCCCCTTTTAATTGCGACTTAAACAAATTTTCTGTGCAACCACACTAACACAAGCTAAATAAATGAAATAAAAAATATTTCAGGATCATTTTTGACTTATGCCAGCGTTTCCCAAAGTGGGTGCCGCGTAACTTCAGGGTTCCGTGGCAATTTTTAGGGGCTCGACGAGCTAGTACCAGATAAAATCCGTGCCATAAGGTTTCATTTCATACATACACACATGCATACACACTACATTTCATACATACATACCAAAATTAAACAATAACGATAATTATTGGGTACAAAATCCTGTCAAAAGCAATGAAAAGCCAACGGGACGAGAGCTTAATTGAAATTAGTTCGGATACTCGCTAACTTCGAAGAGGTGCCGTTAGCAACTTTCTGCTGTAATATATTTGATGAATATAAAAATTTAGCCAAAAAGGCCATTAGAGTTATATCCCTTTTGTGTTTTACCAACACAATTGTGTGAGTATGGCAAAAGTACCATGTCAAAAATTTATTTTTGTATGTATTTTGAACCAACTCACACATTTGCGCATTACTTTCAAACTTATTTCGTCCGAAAAAAAACACTATACTTATACATACAATTGTGTTGGTTGTACAGTTGTACTTCAGATCAAGCGAAATTTTTTTATCAAAAACGCCATTACATACTATGATTTTTTACTCACACATTTGTGTGGTTTGGACCTTAATTAAGCCATTTTTTTTATTTTTTGTGATTGAAAAAGGGATATTACCGTTCTTAAACAACACATTTATGCGAAACAGGATTTTCCATGAATATGGTTCCATGAAATTTGAAGAATCGGAAAAGGGTTCCGTGGCAAAATAAGTTTGGGAACTGCTGACTTGTACATTTTAGTTTAAATTTTATTTTCGAGAGAGCAGAATAAAACAAAATAAAAAAAATTTGGAGTTATGTGCATACACGGATGAGATGCAAAGAGATGTGCGAAGAGATTTCAATAATTCTTTTTTTTTGTAAATTTTGTTACACATGCATATACATTATCTATTACGACTAGTTCGCCTTGAAAAAAATACCAAATCAGTTATGCTACACACAATTTTGGTTTCTAGATTCAAACTACTGCGCAATAGATTTTAATTTTTAATTTAAACCCTTATTTTAAATTAAATCATTAAATTTATTTGTCTTGTTTCATTCTGTTCTCTCGAAAATAAAATTTAAACAAAAATCTACATCTCAAAAATGTCCCTAAATTTTTTTATTTTCATTTCAATTTTTTTCATTCCTGATTCACGGACAAAAATTTTATTACGCAGCTGCGACATAAAATTTTTGTCCGTGAATCCGAAATGAAAAAAATATTGAAATGAAAATAAAAATATTTAAGGACATTTTTGAGATGTAGATTTTTGTTTAAATTTTATTTTCGAGAGAACAGAATAAAACAAGACAAAAAAATTTAATGATTTAATTTAAAATAAGGGTTTAAATTAAAAATTTAAATCTATTGCGCAGTAGTTTGAATCCAGAAACCAAAATTGTGTGTAGCATAGCTGAATAAGAAAAACCTCGTATGGAATTACGTATTCGCTAGATTAATATACAGTAGATAAATATACAGTAAAACCTCGATTTAACGGACTAATTGGGGAGTCCGTTAAATCCGAATGTGTTTAAATTTAAATATGGCCACCTAGGACAGAACTCGTTTATTTCTTAACCGATTATGAAGGGATTTTGTTTGTTTGATGGAAATAACATTCATAAACAGTTTTTGGAATAAGTTCTGGAATATGGCCATCTGGGACGGAACTCGACCAATTCTTAACTGAGTATAATAGGATTGGGTGTGTTGGATGGAATGGGGTCCTTTAATTATTATTGAATGCAATTCTGGAATATGGCCACCTGGGACCGAACTGGAACATGGGATTCTTAAATCATTTTTGGAAGAAGTTCTGGAATTAGGCCACCTGGAACGGAACTCGATCAATTCTTAATCGATTGTGATGGAAAAATAAATAAATTCTTAACCGATTATGATGGGATTGAGTATGTTGGATGGAAATGGGATTATTAAATGATTTTTGGAAAAAGTTCTGGAATATGGCGAAAAATCGTTTAAGAATCCCATGTCATATCCATCCAACATACCCAATCTCATCATAATCGGTTAAGAATTGATCGAGTTCGGTGGCCTTCGGTGGCCAGGTGGCCATATTCCAGAAATTCTTCCAAAAATCATTTAATAATCCCATTTCCAGCATTCTTATTGCAACCTGAAGATGTGAGAAAATTGATTTTACCTGAACTGTTTTGTTATCGACCTACTCTACTTCAAAACGTATTGTAAACAGAATTGTATTTTTGCATATAGTGAATACCATTATTCAAAACTGTTTGTGAGTTTTCGTCGATATGCGAATTATTAGAAACTAGTAAGCGACCCCAAGCATGGGTCGGTATTTATGATTTGATTAGAAATAAAAGATGAAATAAAAAAAAAAAATATAAAAAAACAAAAAAAAAAAGAAATGTGAAATAAAGAAATTAATATACCTCTAAACATTGTAATACGAGTAAGTAGTATTTTTATGTTGCAAAATTTAAAAATATCAGTTTCATTCTGAAACTTTGATTCGCTACGGCTATGAACTTTGCTTACCGAACCCTAAAAGCATGCCAAATATCAACTTTCTACCTATTACCCTTCTCGAGTTTAAACAAGCTACGGACATTTTTGCATTATTAATAAGATAAGAAAAATGATTGTATTGATAACAGGCTTCAAAAACATTATAAATAACAGTTTTCTAAAAGAGTAGTCAAAGGTTGTTTTTTGAAAAATTCCGAAAATTTATTAATTTTATTTTATTTTGCTCTTTTGTCAACGCTCTTTTATCAAAGGGTAATCGAAAATTGACAACAAAACTTATATGAGTAAAATGCAAGAACCGTGAAACAAACAGTAGGACTAAATAAATAAAACTTAATAGGTAATTAGTTTTCCGGTTCATTGCATGCGATTTTAAGTTAACGTTTCTGTGGTTGATTGATAAGAGAAACTTAACATTCCTTGTGGGATTAAATATCAAAGGACAAACTTGTATAACAAGTGTTGGATTTTGCTGCAGCATCCAGCAAGCGGAGTTATTGAAGTTGCGGCATTTGGGGTAAAAAAGGAAATTTTCATCACATGATTACGGTCGATGATAAAACAACGACCCCGTTGAGGTATCGCACTTACCACATGAAGCGGAAGCAGACACTTGTTTCATATTAGAGTGCCACATGACGTTATTCATTTTGTGCCTTTGTGAGTCAATTATAACTTACGTGCGAGCGAATTTAAAAAAAGTATTGATTCTCCTTCAATACATTTCTAATCAATACTTTCTTTATTAATAAGTAAAATAAACCAATGAAGACTGCATTGTGAATACAATCCAATTCAACAAAATGTAAAGCATTTTGAGATTGCGACAAACACTGTCTATACTCAAACCCTGATAGTGAGAATCAGTAAGAAAATGGCGTGGAAATTTTTTTTTGTTAAACACATTGTAAAATAGATTTTATTCACAATCCAAAACATAATTCCTGGAACCCGTTACTTGTAATAATTGTGATTGTAGCCAAATATGCACCAGTTTTTTGATCATGAAGAAATGTAAGTTCTATAATAGGCGGAGCTCGTATAGTAATTTGCTTAAAACTTAGCGATTAGATCTAACGGGCTAGCCTCGTTCATTCTCACTGATACACAATTAATAATAACACTGCTTCAATCGCAAACTTTTTTTTTGTGACAAGCTGGGCATCCAGGGAGTAAACCTAATTCGAGTATGCTGAATTCAATGGTGCTAGTCCCATTTCAAAGTTAGTCCCCATTTTTGAGATATCGCTTTCGATATGATTTGGCTCTGATTCAAACATTTGTCAAAATATACTCATTTTCACGTTGATAACTCTTGGACCATAAGCTTCTCGTTTTGCTTTCTTCAGCAAAGTTGTTGCGCAAGCCAAGACAAACAACTTTGCCGAACATATCAAGACCGAAAAACCACATCTACATTCACAGTTTTGTGTTATTTTTTTTTTTCTTTTCATTTCGACTAAAAGCACTTTTTTATCATTTTTTATTCATTTATTGAATTTAAATCGGTTGAAATCGATCGAATAAACATCTCATCGACAAATATAGATACAATAGAAACTATGTAAAAGAAAATTAAATCGATTCAGTTGATTTTATGGTGATTTTTCTTAACTTTTTTAATTTTAATTGTCTGATTCGATGACACACGTCTTCGGGATCTTCTTCCTCTTGCAAATTCCAAAAAATGTCACCCAATAGTGCATGGAGCTTCTTGCCGATATACCAATGTTTGAGCTTTGCCGTCAATTGGTGAAAACGCTCGCCATGCTCATCGGATTCGGCTGGTGGTTGTTCGGTGAATTTTTCTACGTGACAATGCAAAAAATATTTTTCAATGACATTCGAACGTTTATATTATGAAAAGCGGTCAGCATATTTTCAATATACATATTTGCGCCAATCATCGAATCGATTAATTCCGAGAACATTCTTAATAACTTCGTTCTTACTTATTGTGCCAATTTTTTAACTTTTTTAGAAATATCGGTTTCGAGAATTTATCTCTCCTTCGGTTTATTTTTTACTACTATGTATTACATAAATTATTTTGAAGCTGTTTATTTACTCTTTCTAGGCGCTGCTCTTTCGTGTCTCCTTTGTTTTTAAGTTATGAATAATGGGGTAGGTTCTCGATCCGCTAGCAAGCAAACAACTTGCTAGCCAAAATCCTAACTACTCAATCAATTTTACCAAGGAAATTTAAATTTTAAAATGCATTTTTCATGTGTATTTTTGCGATTATTCTTGCAGTAAAATTTACGGCTTCGAAAATTGTGACAGCAACAAAACAGCAAATTTTGTGTTGTTCAACTGTGCAATTTCACAAAAAAAACAAAAAGCGTATTGAAAATATAATTTGAAATTTTGAAATTTAAAATTCCTCTGTAAAATTGATTGAATAGTCGGGATTTTGGTTAGCAAATTGCTTGCTTGCTAGCGAATCGAGTATCTATCCCATTAAGTCGTAAATTTTATTGGTTTTTGTGCTGATTTTGTCGTTAACTAAATTATTGGTATTTTTGTTTTTGTATATTTTCAGAGTGTGAATTTTGATCGTAATTTCACTCCATGACTCATGAGAAATTACAAATGTATCATGAGTCATGAGTCCAATTGTGCACAAAATTTATACCAAGATCTTCCAACCTGTCTAATTTCGGTCCTTTCTCGAAACTTGATTTTATGTACTTTTTTAAATTTGGTTATGCCATTCATGTGTTCTTTGTATCCCTGTTTGGCCTAAGTATGTCGACCTCCAGTTGTATTTAGCCTTACCTGTGTATACGGATCTCTGCACAGGTGGACCCATGTCTCTCTAGACGGCAAGGTAGGAACCGAAGTCTTTCTGTGAGAAGCTTTTGCCAAAACTGACAAGACCCTGCCTTTTTGGGGAGCATGCGAAAAGGCTGGGTCTACAGATGAATGACTTTGTAGAAATTTCATGGACGAAGAGAAAGAAGAGACTTTAGATAACTTTCCTATGCTCGTGTCCGGCACTATCATACAGAAGGCATAGGTATTTGGGCGTGTACAGTATAGCCAGCCGCCCAGATCTCGCGGACTGTGGAGTGCGAGATATTTTGCGGTAGGTACGTAGCTCCAGATGGTTTTTAACAGGGATAAAGAGGAAATAGGATCCTGTTTATCACAACGGGCAACTACTGGCCTAAGTGTGCGGAAGCAGCCACTCCAACCTAACCTAATCTAACCTTGGCCTAAATTAACCACACATATATAGTGGATGTGGTTTTTTGGTCTTAATATGCTTGGCAAAGTTGTTTGTCTTGACTTGCGCAACAACTTTGCTGAAGAAAGCAAAACGAAAATCCTAATGGTTCAAGAGTTATCAAAGTGAAAATGAGTATATTTTGACAAATTCAGAGCCAAAACATGTCGAAAGCGATATCTCAAAAATGGGGACTAACTTTGAAATGGGACTAGCACCATTGAATTCAGCATACTCGAATTAGGTTTACCCCCTGGGTGCCCAGCTTTTCACATTTTTCAACTAGCACAGTTTAATCAAAGAATTTAATTAACGGTGATACCTTACATAAAAAGTTATAAAATTAATTCAATTTAGAATGTAAATTTGTGAACTTAAATGGACTGTTATCGTTGGAATGAAAATATTCTTTCAGTAAAGTCAAGCATTCGAATATTTTACTCGGTCGTCTTCATTTTCACCTATACTTTTCCTCGGTTTTATCTCCAGTATTTCGGCAAAAACAACAAAACAAATAAATTTACAATTTATAATTTTATGTTTAAAGTAGGGAATAAATAAATTGCCTGTTTGTATTAGAAGAAGAATACTTAAAGGGTAGAATATCCTAAAACAAGATGGTCTGTGGATTACTGCAAAAGCTATTTTAGTTGCTCAATGTTCAAATATAAAAATCAAGTGTTTCAACTGTTAGGTTTGACAAGATCTAATGGATCAGTTCTTTCAACTTGTGCACTCATAAAATTTTACTTGATCATTACACTTACACAATTAAGAAAACCGACGAGTACAATAAATATGACGGCCTATAGAAAATCTAAATTAGTTAACAAATTTCAGTTTGTTGTTGTTTAATATTCCATTTAGAGGCACTATTAGATCTCAACAATCGGTAAGATCTTACAATGCTTTGATCCTAGACTATTTATGAATCCTGTGTTTGAGAAACTGATAATTAGGACAAATTTAGAACAATAACGGACGAGTACAAGATTTAATTATATTATGAAATAAAATTAACTTTTAAAGCTTAACTAAAGTCAAACAAGATCTCTACTTCATAAAATCGGTTTCTAAAAAAGCAGTTAATTGCTCCAAGTCGCACCTTCTACTCTTTACCGTTCCTTAAGACTAACCGAGATTAACAAAGATTCAAAATTAACTCAAGGTAAAAAACAAATGGTAAAACTAAAACATTCCTCCATAACTAGACTTAAATCAAATACTAAAAATGATTTCATAAAAAACATAAAAAATTATTGGATGAGGAACTCGTGAGTTCGGAAAACTCGCAGTGACTAATTAAATTCGATGTTTAGTAGTTTACTCGAAATTCTAAAGTTCTAGTACGACAATCCCGGGATAACATAAAATATTCCAGCTTCCAAGATCCGACTATTATACTTAGATATTGTTAACTCGCACGACCAGAAAGTGCTAAGTAGGGTATTTCGTCTTCAACAATGAAATTAAATCTACACACAGATTTGATTGCATTTCAAAAACATGTCCTAAACAATAATTACAGAATAATGTGATTCTGAATAACGAAACTGTTTAGAATATACAATATTAATCAAAATCCAACGGGTGAATTGTAAATAAGACTTATATAGTACCTACACGTCTTTATCATACGAAGTAAAGAAATATTTTACTGTTGTGATGTTCTTTTCAAACATTTGGTTTGTTTTATATCTTTATCTAACCGTATCTTGATTTGAATATCAAATAACTCTCGACTCAGACTATTTTTCAATATGATTTTTTGGGGCTATGTGTGATTCTAGATGGCTTTGATATATGTATATGCAAGAATTTTCGTTTCTAGAGATTGTATTTTTTGAGTTATTAACAACATAAAATAATTAAAATTTCGTTTTGACGCTTAATGTTATCTTGTTCACTTGACGTCAATAGTTTTATCTATTGTGTAAAAAAAAAATTTAAATTATACGATTTAAAAGTGCTAAGATAATTTATTTGTATAAAATGTTCACCTGTAAAATTAGCCATACCACAACACATAACAACTTGAACTATTGTTTTTAAACATATGCTGTTTAGAATAACTTACATCCATAAAATTTATGTTGAAAACGGTAGTTATGGGCACTCAAAGTCTAAATATGATTCTATATAAATCATAAGAGTGTGTTAAGTGACATTTATTTATCGTAACCGTTTTAAATTTTATCTTGGAGAATGCGAACATTGTAAAAAGGCAAGATACATTTTCGTTTACACGTTAACAAATTATCGTACTGCTTAAAGAATTAGGGCACTGATGACATTACAACATTATCATGTTGTCAATACACAAATTTTTGATATCATTTCAAGAGAAATCTTTCGTGCCACGAATATGGTATTAATTAAACTGTGACCAAATAATTAACGAACGGGATAACTAAACGCGTATCGCCAATAGAAAACTTATGACTTTTACCTTACAGAAAAGTATGAAAAATATTTCGACAAAAAAAAATGTTTATTCGTTAGGTTCGTGGTGTCCTTATGAAAAGTGTAAACGCATATCCCCAATAGAAAAACGTATGACTTTTGCCTTACCGAAAAGTATGAAAAAAAATTTGAGAAAAAAATTCTTTTTTAAGTCATAAGTTTTTCTATAGGGGATGCGCGGTAAAAGGTAATTGTCATAAGAAAAAGATTTTTGTATTGGGGATGCGGTGTAACACGTTTTAAAGTTCTAACCCTTGTCACAAAGTCTTATTCATTTTGTGACAAAACATTGTGCTCAAACTGTATACTAAACACACATCACCAAAAATATTATCGCTTTGCGGTCTCTTTGCGATTACGAAGTGAACTGCCTTGCACTTGGCCTCTTGATCTACAATATGTTAAAACATTACCAAATCTAAACTTGAATCGTTTGATTAATTTATATGTACCTGTATTACGAGTATCGTCATCATGAAACAGTATTTTCTTTTTATCTTCTCTATATAAACCGCGTGTATATTTGTTTACATGTATTATATATCTCTGTGTAATTGTTTACTTTCAAATAATTTTATATATTTATGAAAGTCCACGTAATATTTTTTATTTCAGTTTTCTTTTAAATCTTGCGGAACAAAGTTTAATGTGCCTTAGTGAAATTTGTGCGTGTATTCTTTAAAGTTAAACAAATTGTGCATTTATAGTTGGAAACTAATTATTTGTATAGAATATGTTATTTAATAATAATTATGTGTGCATAAGCAATGGGGATGGAATGGAAACTACGTCTACTCAGGTGAGATTTACTTCGTCTTTACACAAGCTTCTTGCCAACGATTGTGATGAATATCTGGACATTTTAACTTGGCGAATCGATTGCGCAACATTAAATTAAATAGCACTACTAAATATCACAAGCTTCAGTTTTCTACGGATTACGATAAATACGAGTAAAATTCATCCGTTCCGTCCACTACGTTTTTATGTTATATTACTTAGAATATGGAAAGCTTTAATAAGTGAATTCCCCTAATTTGAATATTATAAAGAAATTTGTAGCTTATTATTGATTATTTTAGCATTGTTTTTTTACTAAAAGTTTGTTTAGGAATAAGAATAATTCTTCGGATAGAAATATTCCAATCTTTCGGAATATTTTTTTAATTTACCGTTAAATTAGAAGAAAAACTCATGTGTTGTCTGCTACAAACATTTCTCAGCAAGCAGTTTTCTGGAATAGCAGCTTTCGATGATTAGCAGCTGAATCAATAACAAATTTTCTAGCTCTAATCTTATTATTTCTAGCTCACACTAATTTGCACTGAACATTATTACTGACATTGAATAGATAATAATTCAGATTCAGTAATTAAAAGGATTATCAATTTGTACAATATGCTTTTAATAAATAACTTCATTGACAAAGATAAGATAACTTGCCGTAATATTTTTATTGGGTTTTTATTTCGTACGAATAACTTTATTTTGTATTTCTTATGGTAAAATTGCACAGTAAGTTTCCATTGGGTGCATTCATACGAAGACGCGCGTATCTCCTATTTATCAGGTGAGTATCAGGTGACCAGTTGTAATACCTTAAGTGCTGGTATCGCAAAAATATTTTTTCTAATGTTGATTTCGGTTGAAGGAAAAATGTTACACTGAGGATAGAAATGGTACTCCAACTGCTGTCAAAATGTTTGACTGAAAAAAGAACCACAAGGGTAATATTTTGCTACACCCAGGGTAATTTTCTACTCCAGGTTTTTTGGTCGAGTAAACCATTTTGTTGTCGTACACCATTTTTTTCTATACTTGTCAAAACAAAATTTTTTCAAGCAATGTTAACTCGTTATTCATCGTAAAGATGAAACAAATATGCATATTGTTTTGACATTTGAAAGCGGTGTAGTTCATTTCTGTTCGATTCATCCAAAATGAAGGTACTATTTTTAGAGTAGGAAAACATCAATCGAAATCAACATAAGAAAGAATGTCGATTTTTGTGGCAAAAAAACAGCATTTGCGGGTTGCTTTGCTTTTCTGCTTCAAAGTGAATTTACATATCCGACGATTTTTTGGCGGAAATTCGACGAACGTTATATTATCGATGATTTACATAATCGATGATTTTGCGGTGCAGTTTTTTCACACATACATACATAAAATGGCTAAATCGTTCAACATCGTCGACGATCTATTCGACTTTAATTTATCAAAAGACAACTTCAAAAATATCCTGAAGAATTATTTTTTAAATTTTTAAATGTTAAATCAAAATTTGATTTATATTCTTTTTGTTGTTTAAAGTTTTTCCGTTAAATTTTCAATTTTTTTTTATTTTTGTTTTAATAAATTTGTGTTATAAACCAAATAATTTGAAATAATACATGTATCACAGAATAGATTTTTCTGAATAAATAAATAAATAAAAATAAATAAGTAAACATTATTTTGACACATAATTTTTTTGCTTTGTAGGTAAATAAAATAAATAATTAAATTAGGCGCACAATGTCAAATCGTAAAAAGAATTTAAAAAACTAAACGATGTTAAAAAAAATGTATTCTATGTATGCTGTGTCGTCGCCCCGAAAAGATAAATTTTGTTCATGTCTTCGCCGTGTCGCTGCGTCACTTGCTTGAGGAGGCTTACGGCACAGAAAAAAATAAATATAAACAGAAGTAAAGTTGCATACAAAATTTTTACGCTTATTTTCATATAGTAAAATATGGAGTCACAATCCGGTTTTATGTTGCCCAAATTTAAAATTACCGTTATAATCTGAACGAAAAAAATTGAAACAAAAACAACATGAAAAGTCAAAGAAACGCTGATTGTATATTCGTAGAGTTGGACATTCTAAGTTTATTATTTAAGTCGTAAAACGAGTTTGTATTTTGGTGTTACAATCTAAAAAAGTTGTTTCAAAATTTTGTATGCAGCTTTACTTCTGTTTATATTACTTTTCTCTATGCTTACGGCGAACATGCACCGTCGAAAACTACTTGTGAAGATTGGTTTAAATGCTTCAGAAGTGGCGATTTCGACATTAAGGACAAGAAGCGCTCCGGAAGACCCAAAACATTTGAAAGCACCGAGCTGCAAGCGTCTTATCATCTTCAATACGCAAACTCAAGATCAACTTGCGAAGGCATTAAACACGAGTCGCCAAAGATTTCCAAACGTTTACATGCTATGGGAAAAATTCAAAAGGAGGGAAAATGGGTGCCGCACGAATTACTTGCTTGTTATTATTGTTATTAACAATTATTTGTTTAATAGATGATATTGTAATAATTATTTATCGAAGCGATAAATGATAAAATATAATTTAAACGATATTTGCGAAGATTTTTTTTTTAAATTTAGTTAATAAGATCCGCGATTTAGCCATAAATATGACGATAATTATAGATTTTCTGAATGTTACGAGAAAAGTTCTAAAGGTCTTGTCAGAGTGGTTTCATAAAGCGTGAGGAGAAAGCATTCGGCCAACAAGCAAACTAAAATAGAAATAGATCTACTCTTATAACGTTCTTTAAATTAATTTATCGCAGTGTACGACCATAGATTGTTTATTATTGGTTGCTCTGAGCTGCTCCCCTCTTTGGACTATAACTTTTGACTATATACCGTTTTTGTGTAGAGGAGATGATTATTCAATTTAATAACAGGGCCAGTCAATCTGAGCCTAAACTATCGTAATCTTTCTCAAATATTCCGTGGGGACTTCAAAGTTGCTTTATAAATGTTCACGTGCGTTTTAGAATTGTTTCAAATTGAACTTTAGTAGCATTCCAGAAAACGTATTCCGAAACTTCTAAAAAATCTTCCTACAATACCGGTAGGTTCACTAAATCCAACATAGATGTCACAAAAACAAACATACCCGTAGGTATATTTCTTTTAGAAAATAGAGGCAACTGCTTTTTTATCACAACCAGTAACCAGTAATTTCATCATTTTATCATATTTGTCCAATATAAAGATAAAGAAATGTAAATTATTAGGCTTTTAATTCTAATAAAAATATTTTCTTATAATTTAGTCTATTTATATAAAATTAATTTGTCGCTAATGCTGAATAAGTTTAAATTTCCGATAAAATAGCCAAATTTGAAAGAAATTTTTTCTTCTTTTCGGTACTGGAGTCCGTTTTATTTTACATATTTTGTTTTTTTATGACTTTTATGGCTAAAACTAAAACTTACTAAAAGAAAAAAAAATATGCTGATGTAACTTGCTCGATATTTAATTTCAAAATTCAAATTAGCTGTTTTATGGAGAATTTAAAAACCTTGAAAACGATGCTTTGAAAATTTCTGTACGACAACCCCATGTCGAGCTATTGAGTTTTAATCTCTTAGAAAAAATCTGGATATTTTTTCGATAAAAATTTTCGTTCCCATTTTCTTTTGACGCAGTGTATAACCAAATGTCTTTTAAAACAAATTCTTAATCTGTACCTTTTATTTGTAAAAAAATAATTAATCTCAAATATTTTTATTTGTTATTTCAGAATTAAAATAAATAAATATCCCTCAGTACGATGTAGCTTCAAAAGCTTCGTGGAGTATTGTTGAACGATGATAAACAGATAAATACATGTTATGGAAATGGTTACGTTCTGTAGTCTGCTGCTCTCAGCTGGTAGCTTAGTACTCGCATAGTATAGTTTATTCCATATTTGAGCAAATCCAGCATATAAAAACTTATTGACTTTTGTTGCTTATAAGCTTGCTAAACTTATTGGCTTCCCTCCGCCAGTCATTGCACAAGTTTTGAAGTTTTTCGGCTTCCTGGTTTCCTTGCCGCCTTAGTACCTTTAAAAATTCTCTGTCTAAGGCCGTTTCATTAAGACTCTTTTTTAATATCACATTATAAATTGGGGATTAAAGATCTAATACTGCGTTCCAATTCATGACTTATTTTGTGTAGACTGACTTATTTGAAAGTCTACAATAAGTCACCTAATGAGGAGCGTGGTGTGCGTGGTGACAAAAGACGTCTGATCGAAAATTAAATTCTTAAATCCTTGCAGAATGACTGTTGGAATTATGGGTTGACTTAGAAATGAAATAGCAGAACAAAAATTTACTAAAAGAAATTTTTTTTGAACAAGTTATCGCCCACAACCTTAGAAGTGCAATTGTATTTAACCAAGTAAAAAAGAACGCGGCAAATTTAGTTTAATATACATAGTTCCATTTTAAAGTCACACTTACGCAGCGGTAAAATCGATTTAATTGCAGAATTGCCGGCCAGTTTTGAATGCGGAAACCGTTTTAATTTTAAATTGTAACACTGTATCGATACACAAACTGAATCAACCTTCGATAAAGAAATACATTAATGACTATGAGTAAAGTGTAATACGCTACAGATGTATACGGAACATTTGCTACTATTGCAATTAAAATAGTCTAACTAAACATCAAAGTTTCCGAGTTATTATTTTTTTTTTATTATTTTTTGGGGTCATATATATTTTTTCACTTTTTTATCAATGTCTTTTTGACGACTTTGTAAGCCGAGCTCTATAACTTAGAATTGTGGCCTCGCTTTGATTAAATAATGTTAACTTTTTAAAGACGTCCTAAGATCGTAACTCTAAACATAATTCGAATGTAGTAAAGTCAAGTGAAGAAACACCGAAATGGCATTCTTATGTCTGTTCTACACTTATCTGAGAATATTTGCAATAAAATTGTATAAACGAATTTGGAACTGTTCTAGAAACAAAATCTGGAAATCAATCGTTTGTAAAAACTCTGTTGTTATAAGTTCGTTTATTATAAGTTCACCTGTGGGTCGATTCTGGTGTCTTTAGGAAATAGGATTTTTTCCTATTTAGGAATTTTGATAGCAGTTTTTTCCTAAAAAATCTTCTATGGTTTATTTTGGTACAAATAGGAATAAATTTTTCCCAAATTCTTGATTAAGTTGAGTATTGAAAACCATGACTCTGTAAGCGGTTAATAAATGTCAAACTTACATTAATTGTATGTAATTATATTTTTTTTGTCTAATTAACATTTAAAAGAATTAAAATAAAATAATATTGTATGTGTTGTAAAAGAATATCTTTCCGTATCTAAAGTAGGTGCGGAAAGATAAACGTCAAAACTGCGATAAATAGGAAAGAAAAAATTCCTATAAGACACACCAGAATAAGCTTATAGGAAAGAAATACAAAACTGCTATAAAAATTTAAAATTCATTCTTAATTCCTATTCCTATAGGAAAACCAGAATCGACCCACTGATAGTTTTTCCCAATGAAAGGAGCGGAGCACTTCGATCAATTTTACGAATTAATTTAAACGAAACAAAATTCATAATTTTTGCGGAAACCTTCGATATAATAGTTAGTGAAAGGTTTACACGTACAAATAATTTTTTTCTTACAAATGAAAGTACGGTTATATGAACCTTAATCTTTAAAAATACCCCATCATATGTAGTTTGTTTCGATCAATGTGACCGTAAGACAACCGAAAACATTCGGCCGATATGAAAATATGTGATCGTTGTTGGCGGTTTTAATCGCATGAGTTCAACCTTTCCGATCATTTTGCCGTTTTGGCTGCGGTTTATGACTCCAAAAATTAATTTATCAAAATGTTTAGCTTTTACTCGAAAGATGGCCTGTACTCTAAATGAAGTATATTTTACCGAAACTCCAAATAGTACCCGCCCCGTATAATCTTGAATTTTCTAACGTGTACTAGCTGTTTAATGTCTACAAATACAAGTACATCATTTACTGCGCTAGGAATCGACTTTAGTGCACACATTATTCGATCGGTTCCTAATAGATTTTAACCAACAGCAAGTTTTCCCAAATATGTACTGGCTTTTATTCGACTAGTGAACCCAGCTGCCGCCCCGGTGGCAAAGTGGTTAGCATGCTTGCTCCAGCGATCGGAGGTCCCGGGTTCGATTCCCGGTGGTGACAAGGAAAAAATTCCACGGCTGGTTTAGGATCAATGAATTAATCACTCATTATCCGAAATGAAAATATGATTATGAAACCTCATTTGAGGCGGGAAATCCCTTGATGGGATATAATGCCCGAGAGAGAGAGAGAGAGAGAGAGAGAGAGAGAGAGTGGACCCAGCTACGAGTAGTAGTTTTGAGGAGATCGTTATTTGAGTTGAAATTGGCCTTCTGGAAAATGTTCCATATAAATAGATGTAGGTATATAGTATTATATTATTATACCAAACATATACGTTACGCAACGTACATTAAATTTGTTTAAAAATATTTATTTTAATCCAAAATGCAATAATTTTACCACGACATACGTTTTATTGTCAGGCGGCCATTACATTTAACCATTTTTTTAAATAATTAACAGGCAGCCGTACGCCCTCGATTTGGCAGGTGGATTTAGGGGTGCTTCGGCCCTAGAACAGATGGCAAAGATTAAATAATAAAAAAAAATTAGTATGCTTTAGACCACACTACTGAAGTAAAACTGGTAATATATATTTAATATTTATAATATAACATAGAAAAGTTATAATATTGAAAAAAAAATTGGTCACCCTGTGCGCTCTCGAGTGTCGCCTAGCCGTTTATGTCTGATGCCACAAGAGGTAACCTTGTAACTTGGTAACTTTCTCAAGGCCAACTAGTCGTAATAGATAATGTTTATGTATGTGTCACAAAATGGACAAAAAAAACTATTTTTGAAATCTCTTCGCATAGTAAAAATGGCGTTGAAATATTTTTTTTCATTTATGCATAACCACAGTACACAATGTGGCTTCATCGAAAATTTGTTTAAGTCTCATTAAATACCTATATCATAGGCAAACGGGGAAAGAAACGAAAAAAGAATCGGTTTCTGTGATACCTCGTGTGAAATAGAGCTATAATATAGAAAAAATGCATATATAAGATATATTTTACACGGACGATTTTTTTGGTCACCCTGTGCGTTCTGGAGTGAGTAAGTTAGTGAGTGACATAGATGTTATAATATAGAAAAGAAAATGTGGGTCACCCTGTGGTTCTCGAGTGAGTCAGTCAGTGGCATCTCAGTCTATGACTTTCTAATTTTTCTGTTTTCCAATTTTACAATTTACAAATTTTCCAATTTACCAACTTTCCAATTTTTCAATTTTCCAATTTTCCAATTTACCAATTTTACAAATTTCAAATTTTGATATTTTCATATTTTCATAATTTCATAATTTCATATTTTGATATTTTTATATTTTCATATTTTCTTCATATATTCCTATTTTCTAATTTTCCATTTACCTGTTTTCTAATTTTCTGATTTTCCAATTTTAAAATTTTCCAATTTTCCAATTTACAAATTTTCCAATTTTGCAAATTTCGAAATTCCCAATTTTTCCAATTTTCCATTTACCAATTTTCCTATTTTCTTATTTTCCAATTTTTTTAACCAATTATTAAAATAAAAGGGTATCAACTAATGTTCCACCTAGGGATTTATGAATTGTCATGGTACATCCTGATACTAAAGGAAAATGATTTCGTTTTAATTTATTGTTGTTGTTGTGTATTGTTATTGTTTCGTTCGCCTCGTTCGATTACACTTTTCGTAACGCATTTGCCAGCTTAGTCCCCAAGTCAAGCGTGCCTAAAGAAGTTTTACTTCAAAAATTATAAATATATTCCGAGTTCACTTTGATCGAGTTTACTTTAGATCAAAACGAACTCGGAATATGCGAAATGAAAAAAACCGAATGAAGTCAGTTTACACATGAATAAGGATAATTGTAAAAGTATCGTTTTTACCGTTTGTAAAAGTATCGGTTTGTTAAAAAGTGGTTTCTAAATTCCTCTCGGATGGCTAAGCGCGAGAGATGGTACGATTTCTCGTGTGCCTAGATGAAATTCTATTTTGGAATAAGCCATACAAATTCTCTACGTCGGGAATATGATCAATAAAACTAAGTTTTACTGTAATATATACAAGAGTATAATATCTTGATAGTCGAACGTAAAATAACAGTTTCGTTCCACTTCACTCGAAAATATTAACACGTTCACGGATGTGAATGCTATAGCATTCATACACCTTTTTCATTTTTTAACACTTTCACGCAAAACAGTCATTCAATTTTTTCCTTTTTTAAGAAATAAGACGACATATTTGTTAATTCTCAACAATACATTCCTTTCCGTGACGAAATATCATTGCAATCACAAAATTTATCAAATTCGCGTCCGCGAACGTGTTAAAAAAAACACCGCGTAATTTTTACAACGAGTCAAATTCGAGCTAGTTGCGGTCATTGTACTTTATGTACCCGTTTACATTTACCTATCACCACACCTAAACGAATAAAAGTAACCGTGTTTCAAATGCAATAGTAGACAATGCTTTGCTCTGTCTAAGTGCTAATTTTCTTTATAAATTAACATAAGTATGTATATTGTAATGTAAACGATGGCATAGTAATTTTTTTATTTAACTCCTAGCATTCCACCGTGGATGATTTCAAAGTAATAGAAATAAAACCCGGTCTTAGCGACCAGCTTAAGATCTTGTAATTTCAAGTTTTGTTGACAGCAGATGCGATTGTGATAGTTGTAAAAAATGAAAGTGAAAGAAGAAATTATACAATTTTTTTCTAATATTTTGTAAACAAAAAACTCGTAGAGAAAGTTTGCACCAGTTTGTAAGTTTCCTTTGATAGTTGTTTATATTAGGTGCAATAATATGGTCTTAATATTAGCAAACTCCAGTGATCACTTATAACGTCGATAATCGAAATATTAAGAAAAACATTGAAAGTGTAATTGGATCGGCGTATGGATGCAAAAACTTTAAGTGTGCATCGTTACAAATTAATTATTTATGTTAATATTTCATTACAATATTTTTTATTTGTTTCAAATGCTATTCATCGAACAAAGTTGGTTAAATTATTGAAAGACAACATAAAAATATAAAACTTACCAAAATTCTAATATTCGCCATTTTCTCACTTAATTCGTTTCCTTTGAAACAAATTAATACATATAGCTATTTTTCTCTCTCTCTCTTTCTCTCCAGCTTTCACATCCTATGATGGGATTTTGGTGCCTGCACCGTAGTCTTCCATCCGTCTCGATCCCTTGCTCTTACCCTCTAGTTCCTAGATACATCCTAGACGTATAGTCTCGCCAGCGCACTCGGGGCTTCCTTTACGCCGTACACAAGCTTTATGTAAATCAATTGTGCATTGTAAAGTGCGACTTCACAATAACCTTTCCGTCAAGCCAATTCCGTCTTTGTTTTATGTCTGCTTCCATATCGTTTTCAGATGTTAAGGCGGATTCAGTGTTGCGTTTTTTCATTTCTTCCTTCCTTCTAATTTTTTTTAAGCCAATTTGAGTTGATGAAAATAGTTTACAAGAATTAAAACGTCATTTTTAACCAATGAAATTGGGTTAAAAAATTTCAGAAGGAAGGAAGGAACGAAAGAACGCAACACTATACTGGATCCCTCTTTATCAACATATTACTATATCATTAGAAAATACATAACCGTTACTGCGATTTAAACCCCGATTCAGGGTATTTGTCATACAAATAAAAACACAAAGTAAATGCAAAATTATGGAGCAACTTCCAAATCACATTTAACCCTCATGTGAGTGAAGAAAAAATATCTTAATTCGAGTGACTACCCGGGTACCTTACTTGCAATTTTTCTGGAAAATAATTTGGTTTTTAATTTTTTGATGCAATTATGAAATGTGTACGGATTTTGCTAAAATTTCATAAATTGTAAACAAGTTTGCATTAGCTGCAAGATGTCCGTTTTCGGAGAACATTCTGTAAAAAAAACTTAAATAATCCAACGTGCACATTAATAAAAAAAAATATATCGATAGTAATAAGAAAATGTTGGTTAGTTTTTTTTTAAATAAATAAAAATATAAACATAAATAAAATAAAATAAATAAACAGAAATACAAACAACGAAATACATTGACACATAACACAAAACTATAAAATATTAGCATACTATTTCTTTCAAATATAAAATATATAAAGGTACCCGGGTACCTTTGTTACTGTAATTCTTACAAGTAAACTACTTTTTGGTCTCACGTGCGTCCAAGTTGTAAAATTTCTCATTTTTAAGTATGATCGTACATCGTAATCTATCAATTGAACTAGAAGTTCTCATAAAATTAAAACTTTTTATTATGAAAACTAGACGTTTAAAAGTGGAAAAGGTATCCGGGTACCTTGATATACGAGAGGTGTTCAATAAGTTCGGTAAATCTATAATGATATTATATTTTATTCAAAAGTATTTTTATTTTTCAGCATAATTTCGCCCCATGCACCCGTCAATTAATTTATAAAATACATCAAAATAAAATTATTTCTCATAGTCTTCAAAATACTCTCGCTGTAGAAGAGCCATTACTTCACTATCATTGTCAATCTTGACCGCCTTATACCCCAAACATATAGACGCCGATAGCAGCGCCGCTAAATTTCAAATACGTGTGTTTGTATACGAGCGAACAGATAAGAATGTTACCAGCGCCGCTACAAACTAAAAATTTTGATTTTTTGAAGCGATAAATGACATTTAAAAAACAATGGCTCAACTGTGATAGTATGAAACGAAAAAACTGTGTTGAGTATTGTATTTATATGTAAAATGAAATGTTTTTTTTTTCGTAATTAAATTTATTTATTAATGATTTTAATCCCTATTGGAAAATTTCATTTGCCGTGGGATGGCACCCTCATTATATAAATAATGTGCTAAGATAATTCTATCATCAAAAGCATCCCGTGAACCACGGTATCGGGGGGCCTCTAATATCCATTCCCCACTGTGTATTTTACCGTGCTCCTCCTCCCACTCCAAAAAATTATTAGGACAATATAAAGTTCGGTCCCTTGTGATCACAAAATTGTGAAGAGTTACGCAAGCAAACACAATCCTCTCAACATTTTTCGGATGGGTATTGATTGTGGTCAAAAAAATTCTCGATATTGTGGCGAGAAGGCAAAACGCATTTTCAATTATCATAGGACCACTCGACATTCTATAATTGAAGACTCTTTTTTCAGGGGTTAACTGTTTTCCTAAAAGGCCGCATTAAATGACGGTTCAATTCGAATACAGCATCTCCGAAAACCTCGAATGTAATTTTTTTCTTTTTGAAATGTTGAACATTCGCAGTATTATAATTTTCGTATGGCACTACATGTCAAAAAGCGGCGTCTATATATTTGAGAAAAATAGTTCCAGCGAACACCGGCGAAGATAGGCGATGTGCGGCGTCTATATGTTTGGGGTATTAGGTCTTCGCAAATTAGTGAAAAGAAAATAATCACGTGGGACCATGGTTGTGATTCTCTGAACGCATGATAAACGTAAAACCATTAAGCTTTACAACTTTACACAATTTACAACAATAACCCTTTGTTATTTTGTTTGTTCTTGCGTTTACAATTTATCTTGGTTATTTTAGAGGATCAGGATGCAGATCTGAAACGTAATGTGAATGCGCTACTTCATTGATTTTGTATTGCTTTATTCGTTCTAGCAGTTTTCCACTAAGTCATTGTTATTGTGTTGTTATAAGGTAAATAGTGAATCATCAAAATGCCATCAGCATCACAAAAAATTGTTGCCATTATCTTACCCGCAGATGGTTGAACCCTAAACTTTTTCGGTGGTAGATTTGCTTAAGATAATTCGATAAAATGGTGCTATTGATAGTTAATTAGAGGCCTGTCTTCCAATATAAGATTAAAAACTTGGTTAAAAACAACATTTTGTGGGTAACAGCATCTTCTGGTCTTCCGCTGCGGGGGTCTTTTCCAGTTACTCTCTACCTTGTTTGAATAGACAGACTCGCTTCGTTATTGTTTTATAAGAAAATCTAGATTTTCCGTAAACATTTTTCATTCGTCGTCGTTATCCTTAGAGTATTGTGTTCCTCTACAAAAAATTTAATGACAGCAGTTTGTTCCGCCCCGGTGGCAAAGTGGTCAGCATGCTTGCTCCAGCGACCGGAGGTCCCGAGTTCAATTCTCGGTGATGACAAGGAAAAATTGCACGACTAGTTTGGGATCAGTGAATTAATCATTCATTATCCGAAATGAGAATATGATTATGAAACCTCATTTGAGGCGGCCAAATCCCTTGATGGGATATATAGTGCCAGAGAGAGTTTGTTCAATATTTGTCATTTTCTAAAATTTCAAAAAACGTCTTCATTAATTAAATCAATCACAGAAATTAAATGAAGCAATTAATTATCATGAGTTTGTTTTTGTAGAATACATAAAGAATTAAAAAGTACAAAATAAAAAACTTCTAATACCGTTATTTCATATAAATTTACCGATCATATTGAACTCCCTAGTAGGTTCAAGTTTAAAAACATTAAGAAAATAAAACAATAATATATCAGTAGTCCTGTCGTGGAGTTTGGACAGGGGAAAACACAATTGATAACAAGCGAGATATATCTAGCAGTTATCTTGCATAACAAATTGACGACAGGGCTTGTCACGTAAATTCTTATATAAAACGCCATTTTATTTAGCTGATCGACCAAAACCCGGTCATGATTTCTTTGTTTGATCGGATATTATAACATGAAGTCGCGATTATTCTGTGTTGGAATTAAAATAAATTTTTTATAGTAATGTGCAAAAATCTAAGTTAAAATTAGAAATAGTTTTTAATAGAATTTTACGAATGAATTTTATAATTCAAGTATTATTTTGTTTTGCTGGATTCCTCATGCTCAAAGGATACAATAATTTATGGAAATATGATAAATAATTGTTATAAAAATTGAAAAAAATGGGTTTCAAATAAAAATTTGAAAGTAACTAAATTTTTAGAATTTTAACTAACAACAACAATCTTGTCTATAAAATAATGGTATGGTTGTAATACAACAAAATTTTGTAAACTTTTTGGACGTTTTATCAATTTCAAGGCGAATTTTCAATTTTCTTTATATAATAAACACTTTCCAAAATTTGCCGTTTAGTAAGATTTTGTTCCTTATTAAGTATTACCAGCGTCATCTAAAGACATTGAGTGACCACTTCTTCGAAGATAATTTCATTGCACTCATTGACGAAATGCATTCATGAGTAGCCCCAATGTTATGCTGGTCACCCTCCTCTTTAAATTTTGTTTAGTTTGTCCAACATATTCTTGTCCACATGAACATTTTAACTTATATTTTAAATTTGATTACAAAGCTTTTAAAATTTCTTAATTTGGTAAATGTGTATACTTTTTAATGGTCTGCCAACAAGTTGTACAGGGTGGGCCATAAGTCACTGAACATTGTATTTTTGATATATTTTTTTTTTATTTTTTATTGAAAATGAATAATTTTGATTTCAAAAAGTAGTTTTAATCATGAAGAGTAAAAAAAATTTAAAAATAATATGTCAGATGCCTGCCATGAGCCTCTTCGCAAGCTGCTGCGCTTTGCTGTACCTGGTCCATAACTGAAGCCAAAACTGGTTGATCAATCGCAATAATTTCATTTATTATGTTGTCTTTTAGTTGTTGCAGTCCTTGCGGTTTATTTGCATATACACGATCTTTCAAATATCCCCACAAAAATAAATCTGGTGGTGTTAAGTCGGGTGATCGTGATGGCCAATTAACATCTCCAAATTGTGAAACGATACGGTTACCAAAAACCGTTCGCAGCAAATTCATTGTTTCCCTTGCAGTATGGGACGTAGCTCCGTCTTTTTGAAACCACATTTCTTGAGTATTATATCTAGTTCAAGCAACAGAAAATTTTCTAACATAGCCCTGTAACGCTCACCAATTACAGTCAATGCATTGCCATCTTCGTCTTTTACGAAGTACGGGCCGTAGATCTTGTCTGCTGATATTCCGCGCCAAACTGTGACTCTAAGTGGATGCAACGGGCGCGCTTGGGTTTTCAGTGCCCCAGATTCTAAAAGTTTGCTTATTAACATAACCACTTAAATAGAAATGCGCTTCATCGGTTATTATAATTTTTTTCTTAAAATCAGGATTATCAGTTAAATTTCATGTACCATCTGTATCTTGTACGGAAACAGCAAAAAAAATCATTATTCTACGCAATGAAGTTCTGGACATTTGAAGCTGAGTGGCACGTTCACGAGCCGATGTTTCAGCGTTCTCATTTACGCTCTCCCGAACTCGTTCGATATTATCTTAGTTTCGTGCTTCAAGCGGTCTTCCACTTCGAGATAAGTCAGATCCCGATGACTGAAAACGAGCAACTAGGTAGATTGCGTAGTTGATTTCGTGATGGCGCATTTCTGGTGTTAAAAAAATATCAAAATTTTCTTTGGGTTTGAATTATTGAATTTTGTCTAGCTAAAATAAAACTCAACAATTTTTTCTCGTTCCTCAATCGTATACATGGCTACTGAATCTCCCAAACGTTGTTTCTAATACTGAAAAATAAAAAGAGAAAAAAATAAAAAAATTATATCAAAAATGCAATGTTCAGTGACTTATGGACCACTCTATATGTACATACATATATCATAATTTTGTAACATAACTTTAATTTTTTCAAAAAACAATTTTTAACTATGGAATTGAAATAAAACGTTTACGGTTAGTTTAAACTGCTAAATTTTTTTAGTTTCGCGCGTATTATCTAAGTTAATTTCCGAAATGTTATTTTTATTTATTAATATGCAGTCTTCTTAATAATTCTAGTGATGCCATTCCCCGAATAACCATTTTTCACTAAAACATCCGTTAAAATTTTGAGATTTTTAGAACGAAATCTATCATCCTACAACCTTTTAACCCGAGCAAAAAGGCTATTATTTGAATACGACTGTGGCAGCCAAGAGTCATAATTTAAATATTGGCCTGACCATGTTTTTTTACGATACACAATCTGTACTCATCCATCCATTTTTCGTTACGTATTACTACAATATTTAGAAAAGCTAACCGAATGTCAATTTCAATTTCACTTGTAAATTTTCTACGCGGAGTAAAATTGTTAAATGCATCCAAAAGAATGTCCTCTGCCGTAATAATATCTATCGTCAACAAATCTGTAGAAAAAAATAGGTTCAATGGAAGATGTTTTCAACACTTCGGTTTCAACATATTACATTAATAGAGAACCATTTTAGAACCAAACATTTGTTTATAGCCATTGAAGCTAAATTCAGTATGATCTAATACAAGTTTTAAGGCTTTTACACAATCGGTTAAATTCAATTTTGTATTACTTTTTAATTGTATGTCGTTCCAAAACTCTTTTACCAAGTTAATCACTAAACAGGAGTCTACATTCGTAAACAGTGAGACTACGTCTAAAGATAGTAATACAACCTGTTAGTTGGTAGGTAGAATTACGTTTTTCATTTTATCTTTAAAAAATTTCGCGAAAAATTATTACCGACGAAACAGTTTAAAATATTAGATAAACATTTTGATAAATTATATGAAGGAGAACCTAAATAACTTACGATTGGCTGCAACAGAACTCAAATTGTCGGAACTTTTGGTAGGCCATACACTCATGGTGCCATACATTGTAATTTTTAAGTGTTAAACCTGTTGCATTGTCGATTTTTCCAACACATATCCAAGAACAAATCATTGTATATTAGTTTGGACGATATCCTAACTTTCTGAATCCCGTTGTTTATCTATCAACCTTCAGCACATACTATTTGGATTTTTGATTTTTACGCTTTTTCGAATTTGCCCACTTTCTTTAAATTTCAAAAATCTATGATTTTTAATGATTAATTATTTCTTAATAAACACATTTTATTAACCACTTGTTTTTTATTTCGCAGAATTCTGCGAAATAAAAAACAAGTGGTTAATAAAATGTGTTTATTAAGTATTAGTGTGTTTCGCCAAGTGCCTACGGCAAATAGAGTAAAAAGGATTAATTATTTGGCTTAAAATTTGTTAAATATTCACTAATCTATTTCTAATTTTGTTATGTATCGTCTCAACTTTTTCAGAAATGGTACTCCCTATTAATAAGAAACAAAATCTTTTTTAAACGGTAAACAAATTGTACTACATAATTGTAGGTTTTCTACGATGTCTAAAGGAATTTCCAAATCCTTTAAATTTAGGAACCACTTTGTTCGTTTTCCTCTTGCCCGTTTATATTTCAATTAGCTTCAAAATTTCTCAATTGCAAAGGACTGGCATCTGTAATTGGTTGTGCTCCTTGTGGAAAAAATGAAAATGACTCAACTGATCAAATTTCACAACTATTACGACGAAAACAAATTAGCAATTAAGAATTGGTTTTTTGGTTGGTTGACCTACGGTACCACGTGTTTTTCTGGATTATAATCATATTAGAAAAATGGGTATTTAAAAATTAAAAAGTTTATATTAATATAAAATTGATCTAAAAGTATGAAGACTTTTATCGATATCAAAAGAAAATTATTTAAAATAATTCTTGGTAACGTGACTAGCAATGCGGTCAAGCCAAACAAAATAATAATTTAAACCACGAAAAAAAAACAATTGTTTTTATAATCAAAAATTTGTACTTCCAGAGTATGGACGTCTTCAAAAATAATATTTGGTAGCGAGAAGTAGTGTGCTATTTTAATTTTATCGAAGAAACTTGATGCTCCATTCGTCAACAGTTATTTATGTAGATCTCACTTTCTTGCAATACCTCTCGCTCTAATACGCCAATCAAATCCACATGCGTTGTTCTCTAATATAATGCAAATTTAATTGGGTGTACATAGTACGATGGGTCCGCATAATTTTTCCTAAATAAATCGTTTAAAACTAATCCCCTACACTTTAAATATTATACTTACCGTACCGTAATCGAAGAATCACAGTTCACGAAAATCAAGGTTTTTAACATCCTTGTAAAAAATACTTTCTTTATCTCTGTTTTATTTTTTTAATCAAATAATTTAAAAGGTCGGATGGACCATATACAGTTTCATATAGTAAAAGTGTGGTGCCCTTTAGAAATCACTTACTTAAACTCTACCTAAACTCAATGAATCTAGTAATTTTTAATTACCTATTCTAATTATGTTGCAGTGCGTCCAAGTGGCTACCAATGTAACGGAACAAAAGCATCAAGTTACACGGGAAGTTAGAGGCCAAAACTTAGGATTATGCCGCGGATTTCGTGGCTGCACTGTGTGGCTAACTGGTATAAACTTTTGCATAATTAAATTAAACAGTTTCTTTACAGTTTATACTAACATTTTTATATTTTAGGACTTAGTGGTGCCGGCAAAACATCTATTGCATTCGAACTTGAAGCCTATTTAGTATCACGTGGCATTCCATCGTATGGCCTAGATGGTGATAACATTCGCACAGGATTAAATAAAAATTTAGGGTTTAGTCAAGCAGATCGTGAAGAAAATATACGTCGTGTTGCCGAAGTAGCAAAACTGTTTGCCGATAGTGGTGTTGTTTCAATATGTAGTTTTGTGTCACCATTCGCAGATGATCGTGAGGTAGCGCGAAAAATTCATAAAGACGCTAATTTAAAATATTTCGAAGTGTTTGTAAATACACCGTTATCCGTATGTGAATCACGGGACGTGAAGGGTCTATATAAAAAAGCCCGTGAAGGATCTATTCAAGGATTTACGGGTGTAACACAAGCGTACGAGGCACCGGACAATCCTGATTTGATTGTAACCACTGAAAATATTTCAATTCAAGAATCAACGAAAAAAATTATTACATTACTCGAACAAGAAAACATCATTCCAAAAACTTTACGCGATTCTGAATTAGTTAAAGAATTGTTCGTTCCCAGTAATTTACTAGAGAATGCCTACAAAGAGGCAGAAACGTTGCAGAGCCTTCAAATTAGCATGGTCGAATTACAATGGCTTCAAGTGTTGAGCGAGGGTTGGGCAAGTCCATTACAAGGATTTATGCGTGAGCACGAATACCTCCAGGTATTACACTTCAATTGTGTAATTAGTGATGATCAAACCATGCGATACAATCAATCAATACCTATTGTATTATCATGTAGTGCCGAGGATAAATCAAAATTAGATGGGCTTAGTGCTATTACACTTAAATATAATGATAAACCGGTAGCTATTTTACGGAAACCAGAATTTTTCTATCATCGCAAAGAAGAGCGGTGTTCCAGACAATTTGGAACTAGTAATTCAGATCACCCGTATATTAAAATGATCTTGGAGTCGGGTGAATATTTGGTCGGTGGCGAAATAGAAGCCTTGGAGCGAATTCGATGGAATGACGGCCTTGATCAATATAGACTTACGCCAAATGAAATCCGTTTAAAATATAAAGAAATGAACGCTGACGCAATATTTGCATTCCAGTTGAGAAATCCAATTCACAATGGACATGCACTACTTATGAGTGATTGTCGAAGGCAACTACTGGATCGTGGTTTCAAAAATCCTGTTCTCTTATTACATCCTTTGGGCGGCTGGACTAAAGATGACGATGTTCCTTTACCAATACGAATGGCACAACATCAAGCTGTGCTTGATTCGGACATTATTAGTAGAAAAAATACAGTTTTAGCAATATTTCCTTCCCCAATGATGTACGCCGGACCAACTGAAGTGCAGTGGCATGCCAAATCTCGAATGAATGCAGGAGCCACTTTTTATATAGTTGGTCGCGATCCAGCGGGTATGCCACATCCAAATAAAAGTTTATATCCAGATGGAAATTTATATGATGACACACATGGTGCCCGTGTACTTAAAATGGCACCAAAATTAGATCAAATCGAGATTTTACCATTCAAAGTGGCTGCTTACGACACTAAAGTTTCACAAATGGCATTTTTTGAACCAAAGCGAAAAACTGACTTTCTTTTTATATCGGGTACAAAAATGCGGACTTTTGCGCGTACCGGCGAATTACCACCTGAAGGTTTCATGGAACCTAAAGCATGGAATGTATTGGCTGAATATTACCAATCGTTAAAAAACTAATGTTATTCTTGCATAATTATTTTATCTATCAATATATTTTACTGGGTGTGACATTCTAAATGTATCTTGAAAGTGAATTAGTCCTACAAAACATTTAAAATAAATTTTATTTAATCTAACTAAATTTGTAATTCGTCTTTTTTTAAACCATAATTGGAATTTGAAAATTTGTACTACATATTTTGGCAGAGTCGGAAAAAGTTGGTTTGGCGGATTGTCAACGTGAGCAACTTAATTTGTTGAAAGCGTATACAATGGTAAACTAAATACAAAAAGTATGACGAATGGCAGTTAATGCAAAATATGCAATATTAATTTTTTTTTATTACTGTAGCCCGTTCCATACTATGCTTCTTTGAAGAACTGCTTCAAGCTTCAAAATAAGTCGTCATTGTGAATATTGCGACTTTAAAACCTTCGGCGGTTTTAAAGGGCAGGTATGAGGGCGGTATGTTGTACCATCACTTCGAATCGAAAAAAGTCGAATCGAAAAATTGAAAGTTGTATCATTTTTGCTTTTCGAAAATGATACATCATACCGCCATTCGACTGTTTTCGAATTTCGATTCGAAGTGATGGTACAACATACCGCCCCTGGTTTCAAATTAAGTCGTAATAGATTTTTTATTGCTGAAGTTAGTATTCATAATACTTATTTTACAGATACAAAAAACTACAAGGCCATCAAGAAAAATCAAAATCCTTCATCCAGATGTAAACAAAATCGAAAATATTACTTGAGACGTAATTAATGTTCTTGTCGAAGATAGCCCACCGCCATGTGTTCGAAAAGGGAAAGATTCGGGTCCTCTAGAGTTTAACTAAGGTAAAGTTGCGCTTGCTCACACACGCCCCTTTTTCTTCAATCTGGACAATATATACAGGCTGTTGAATATAACATGTATTGAGTACGTATTTATCCGCATCAAATATTTCTGTCAGATTTTACAATTATGTATACGCACAAGGACAAAATAGGTACCGTATGTTTGGAAGATTGATGCGGTGTTTACGGCTGGGCAAAGATGCCCTTTATATGAAGTTCTAGCGCCAAATTCAAAATGAGCCAATAATTTTGTTCGAGATTTTTTCATGTTTTTATATATCAATTGTTTTAGAAAGGTCGGGATAATCCACGTCAGATTCGAATGGATGACACAAAAATGCGGTTTCTGATCATTCTGAAAACAGTATTTGAAAACGTTTGAAACAATGTGCCGATTTCAAGTGGACTGGCATTGACTCACACTGGTTGGTGCGTTATTAAACAAGAGTTTCGTTTACCGTCGGACAAGGAAATTCGGGCCATGGTCTCTCATGGAGACATTTATTTTCGTCCAGCAAGTTGATGATGAAGAAATTTTACTTAAAAACATATTACATTAAATTAGACGATGAAGTAACAGTTGCTCCTTGGAATATAACTCGTGCCCATATCCAAAGTATTGATTGATTGATTGATTAAAGTGTATAACCAAGCCTAAGCCTGAGTTCCGGATGACGCCGGTCCCGTTATACACCCTCTTTACAACAGTAGGAACGGATTTGGATAGGTTGTTTATTAGTAGCAAAGAATCAACCCGGTTACAGATACCTAGATGGTCGATGAATTAGTAATGTGTTAGTAAAAAATTATAATAAGACGGTTAACACAAGACAATCACAATTCCTAACCTGCTTGAGGAAGGTTATAGGTTATATAGGTTCAACGGATAATGATGGTATTCGTCATCAACAATTGCATCTTTAAATCAGCAACCTATAGGTAAAATGATAATTAGTAACATGGTAACAATACTATTCTACTACATATTAGACAATTAAATTACAAAGAAATAGTATTCGTACACACCTGCATTTTCTCTGAAATTTAATAATGAATTAATATTTTCCTGCTAAATGTCCTACCTAAATAGAAAAAATGTCAATAATAGCAAAAAATCATATATATTAGCTTTTCAGGCAAAAACTTATTTACCCCAACAGTATTTATTCCTCGAAGCTTACAAAATAAGTATAACTAAAAGGGTACATCTAGAACTACAAATATAAAATTATAGTTGAATTTGAATCGGCTGACTACCCTATTAACAAATTACAATTAAACCATACAGAAATCATGCAGACATCATCAAGTATAGTAATATTCAAATCTTAAAAAAAACTTTTTTTTAACTGTTCTGCGCAGCTTTCAGTGGTGTAGATATTTTTTTTATAAAAATTTTGGTGGGTCGCATTTATCTTAGATAGTAAACCTAAATAAAATAATAAATAACAATGAAAAATAATTATATTTCAGTTTTAATACACAAAGCATTCAAAATTATTATGTATTTATGTTATTAGAACCATATATCAAGTGAAAATTAATAGGTCTAAAAAAATATTGCACGCCTTTTGGAAACAATGACAACATTTAATTTTGGTATGGACTAGGGAAAATAAATATCCAAATGTTATTCGTATCGCATAAAACCACAACAACATAGAAAAGCAAATTCAGTTTTCAATTTAATGGAATTTGGAATTAATTCTTAACTTATCGAATTAAATATCATTTTAATTTATAAAATCTAAACTTTGTGTTTTAATTTTATCCTAAAATTCCTATTCAATTTAAATACAAATAAATGTAAAAATGTAAGCAATAAACATGAATATTATACTTAATACATTACTGTGTATCCGCCATATTACTTCTGCGCGAGAACTGTCAGAATTCCAGCGAGATTTGAATACTACTATATGTACATCAATATTTGTCTGAATATAAATTTTTGTTTATAGCCTCCAAGCCAAAAAAATAAGTCAACCCATAAACTTTCCTTCTACCGACACTTCAATGTTACAAATAACCATAGTCATTTAATTTACATATTAAAATATTATTACTAAACCAATTGTCCTTAAATCTTAAATATTCAATTAAATTAAATTAAAATAAGACAAATTACAATTAAATTGAAATTAGAATTCGACCTATAATTAAAAATTTGTTGTCTGGTTAATAATGCAAATATATTATATTCCTAGCGACGGCAATTGTCACTTCAATGCAGTTCTTGAAGCAAACTATCTCCGATCTGAAACCGTTAATTTATCGCAAACACGAACAATTTGGAAGATTTTTTATCAACTGAACCCGAGATTAATACGTGTTTTGGTTATGTACAAATTACAATTTATTAATTTTTAATAATAAAACTCAGTATTAAAAACTGTCCAATCAGGAAACTATAAAGAAAATGTAGTATTACTGTACATTATCTCGGACGGTTCAAGAATCTTAAAAGAATTAGAAATGCTGACACTTTTAAATGTATTATTATTATTAGTAAGTACAATTGCAACAGCATTGATTGACTCTTTTATATAATCTTTTATATAACGGGTTCAAAAATCCTCTGAAATTCAAAACCCGATTTCAGAAAATAAAATAGCCTAACCCGGAACTACAATGAATAATAGCATTAATAATATACATCTGACAAACCTCGACAACTCCAAACTGCTAAGCAAATTAAAATATAATAATTTATTACACAGAAGCTGAATAATCGGATAAAGGAATATTACTAAAACTAGTAAATTTCCGAAATCAAAATACGGCCAAGTAGAAGGCAGACAAAATACACGACTTGCACATATGCAGGCCCAAACAACCACCAATCCACATCTCGCACATGCGACGACGAAACAAACCCCCCAGTCACCCAAGCACAAACTCCATCCATCCACCCCCATCGGACTTCACCATTCTCAGCTACGACGTCCCTAATCCTATAACCACCATACCATATATTATAAAGTATTATATATTCTGTGACCATACAATAGAGAAGAAAAACGATCGAAATTACCACTCTTCATGCATATGATACACTCCAACCAGACTGCACACAACTTACACGACGTTCATCAAATCAAAGGCACCACCACGAAAAATGGCAAATCTCCAAACGAAAACCATACCCCAAAAACAATTTACCAAAACCAAAGATAAACAAACAAAGTCAACGCCCAAGAAAATGAAAGTTCGTTGATCCGCCGCACCTGCTACAAGATACAAACTAATAAAGCCCTCGTGCCCATATCCAAACTATGAGAGGGAAATGTTTATTGCAATTGACTGGTCCTACCAATCTTGCAGGATGTAATGAAGGATTTTCCGATATTCGCGTAACTAATAAATCAACTCAAACTTAAGAAGAACAAGAATCGTAACCAAAGCGGCTTGTGACTGGAACTGATGCAGATTTAAGATACATTTTTACATACATTTATGTAATATAAAAATTACCAAAATTACAAATTTTTTCTGAAATTTAGTTTTTACCAATTGAATATTGGTTAAATAAATAAATAATGAAATTTAGTTTTAATGTTTTATTTCTAAAAATATTTAGTAAAATTTCAGTATGAGCAATCGTCTAGCAGGTTTGTATTTAAGAATATTAAGTAAATTAGAACACCAACAGAATTACCTAATTGTTTCAAGATGTTTCACATGAAATGGTAAATTTATAAGAAATAAAATATTCCTCCCAATAAAATAATTTTTTTAGACATTACAAAAGTAGTAACCATTATCGTTTTTAATTTTAAATATACATATTTTTAAAATTGTGTTGCGAAATGACCGACGAATATTTTTGTAGGAGTAGCGTAGCTTAAAAGAAATCTTATAAACTAATTTATTAGTATTTAAATCAAAATGTCTAATTTTCATTCTAAACCTCGTAAATAAAGAGCGGCCTCCCTGATAAAGGTAGATGGTCCTCCTCAAAATCGGTACAGAAGCTTTTATTTATAAATTTTAATAAGTATTTCCCAAAGAAATTAAATGTACAGAATGGAAATAAGCACCTGTCAAGCGTCACAAATTCGGAGGGTAAAAGAGAAAGCGAATATACAACGGGATTACAAAAACAAAAAACGAAATAAGAACCCCCACGCCACAGAATATTATAGAACCAAAATTGTTTTCTTAATTTTTTCTGATTTATAAATTAAATTAAGAATAAATTTACTACAAACGCTATGTGTGTACATTTTATTTTAGCGCTTGGGCGATATGGTTATTAAAATAAACAAAAAATAACTCAAAATATGTAACAAAAAAAACTCATTATAAAATTGTTTATCAAGAATTGCCGACGACTAAAAAAAAGTTGCCACCGGATAAAAAAAAAATTTTGCCGACGGATAAAAAAATTTTTTTACGAGTATATATCAAAATGTTGATAGAATATATATTAATATTTACATATTAATATTTATATTAAAAGTATATTTTTTTTATGACAAAAATACATGAAAATATTATAGTATTTTTTTAGGTGTACAAATTTATTTCAACATAGACATAAAGCAATAGACTATATATTAAGCTAAAAATCGATTCGTTGTCATCAGAACAAAATGGTTGATTGTGTTATTTTACGGGAAATACCTTAGAGCAAGAACTAACTACAGAGCAGAAACTTTTTATTTTCCCATATAAAATTTGCTATTTCAGCTGTCACAAGCCAGTACAGGATGGTTATATAAAAAATGCATATAGTTTACTCATATCTTAGAAATAAGAACCCGTCAAACAAGTTTTTGTTGTTGTACGAAGAGACGCCTTAATTTTGCGCAGTAAAATTATAAATTTTTAAAATTATTAATTAAAATACATTTAAATAATAGAAACAATTTCAAATAGTTAGTGGTTTGTGTAGTATATACTGTTAGTGCAATTATTTGATAATAAAAATTACAATTTTTTATATAAAATGAAGTGTATTGTGAAAAAATGCCAAAAAACGCCTAAGAAAATACAAAATCGAATATCTTACCATCAGTAAATTTACCAAGTGTTTATATAAAATAAAATGTATATTATGTTAAGAAGCTAGTGATTTGTGGTAAATTTTTTCTTAATTTAATTTATAAATCAGAAAAAATTAAGAAAACAATTTTGGTTCTATAATATTCTGTGGTTTTTATATTATTAATTCAAAATTATTGATATTGAGTTATAAATGAATTTTTAAAATTGAAATACGGAAGACACTATTGAAAATTTTAATATAATGTTATGTACTTTGCTTTGCTGACATTTTTAAAAATACACAATTTTTTGTCTTTCGTTTCACCAATACTACAAAAGTCGGGTAAAATTTTTCGTGTTCATTTCATTTTTCATTAACCGAGTAACTTTTTGTTGTAATTCCGAATGAACTTGCTATTCCCAAGTATTTTTACTTTCAATTTTTCTGGCGATATTCGTACTTAAGTACTAAACTTAGTCTAGTATTTTTCTAAGTTTGAGTTGCAATTTATTAAAATAAAACGTATGAAGCGTGTCGCGAAAATCCGAAACTGGACGAAACTCATTATAAACATTTTATTGCATGTGTATACGTATTGAGAAATATTTGGCGGGAACAATTGTGCTTGTGTTTGTTTAAATGGCAATTTCAAATTTTGGTTGTAAAATTAAATGTTTTTAAAGAAATATTTTTGTTTTTGTAATATAAAATGATTTATTAAATTCATTATTTTAATACATTATTGATTCCTTTGGACATACATATATATCCATTTCGATAAAATTATTCAGTTTTTTAATTTCTAATATTTACACTAGATTTTTTTTTTTAATAGTTTTCCTTGTTTGTCTTTTATATAATAAAAGTAATTTGTGGATATTAAATCGTTTTCGATAGAGTTCGTAAATTTTTCCATAGTAGAATCTAAACTGTTGAAAATAATATTATAATTATTAAATTTAACACGGAATAACGTAAACCATACCTCAAATTATCTTTATTGACCGTAAAATGTACACTTGCAGCTAAGCTCTTTGGTGAACAGCTTTGTAAAGTTTGCCCTAATGCACTTTTTTAGTTCGTGGCCATCTTGCTTCATAAATAATGATTTCTAAATATAAAATAGGAAAACAAAATGTAATAGATTGTACCAAATTATCTCGAATGAATCTTTACATTACCAATTGTTTTACAGCCTTCCTATCTTCAATTAAATTAATATCAAAGTTGACAAATGTATCCGCATCGTTAAAAGTTACTATAAACTTAGCGTTCTCACAATAAACTAAATAACGCCATTTGTATACGCATATGTATATACATAATACGTATACGCTACAAACACTATCATTATAATGTGAAGTTTAACTTTCGTTAATTTTGGATGAAAATGAAGGAAAATACTGTGCTCAATTTTTACTTTCGTTTTGTTATACTTGGGAATTACCCGCGGTCTCCACTATGCAAATTCGGTAATATTTTCTATCGTGATATTTTATGTTTGTATGTGTTTTTTTCAAAGTATTGAAAAATATTCATCGACGGAATATCATATCTGGGAATATTACTATCATGATAATTATTACTATCATGATAATCGTTACATGTTTTTGGCAAATCATTAGTTTGGGATGCGTACGCACGAAGTTCAAATGAACATTAAAGAAATAATAAAATTAGAAATGAATTTCGACGAACAAATTGAAACTCTACTTAAATTAAAAAGGCTTGAACAAATTCAAAAATTAAAGTTTTAGAATTTTAAAATTTTTAGAATTAGAACGCCTATAAACTTTACTTATTATTTTCTATAAACATTCATTTACTCTATACAAATGAATTAGCTTTAACGTATTTTCTGTAGTAAATTGTGTCTGCGACATTTTTTCGAAAAAATAATGTAAAAATAAATATGTTTATTCCACTATAAAATAAACCCAAACTAAATGCGTAAATCAAAGAACTGACATTATCCGCAAAACGCAAAAACAAAAAACTCGAAAAAATAAAAAAGTAAAGAAATACCGCCATGTTCTAAATATTTTAACGTGTTCACCCTAAAATAAATTTAAAAAAATGAAAAAATATGATATTTCGTAATAATTATCATGATAATTTTTTAGAAAATATCAGCCTGATAATTTGCTGCTAGTAAAAAAAATGTATAATATACTCACACATACATTAATAAAATTACTAGCATGATAGTAAATATCAGCAATTTTGCATAGTGGAGACCGCGGGTTATTTAGTACGTGTTTCAATTGGTTTAAATGCCGCATAAAAAGTTTAAAAGTTAAAAATTGTGGTGAATAAAAATGTCAAACTTTTTATCTGCTTCAAGAGCTGATAAAATTTTTATGTGGAAAACATTTGGCTGACAAAAATATTTGTTGTAAACAGAAATTTGTCATGTACAAATTTTGAGAAAAATCGTAATGATTTAGATGTAAACTGGCCATAATTAACTAATATACATTTAAATAGTATTTATTTTACATATTTTCATATTTAAATTTGCTATATACGTTGATAATAACACATAAAATAAGCAACAATATTAATGTCAAAATTTAAACCAATTGAAACAGATAAAAAGTTAAAAAAAATTTACCTCGAATTTTTTTTTAACTTTTTAACTTTTTATGCGGCATTTAAACCAATTGAAACACGCACTTAAAATTGAATAGGAATCGTATACTTTCGTTTTCGTATTCAGGAATGGGGCTGTTGGGTTTTTTTCGAATTCGATTTTTTGCTTAGAGGGTTGGTGATGTAAACATGTGTGAATGTGAACGGTTGTCAAATAATTGACAGCCAAGCGCGAGTTGTAAACAATTCTTTAAATCATGAACCTAAATCACATTGCCATATCCACCCCTAAACAATTTCTTTTATAAAATAAGAATGAAGTTTACAATTGCGGAATCTAACACACGATGTTCGTAAGCCTAAATTAAACGATTCTTGCTTGTATTAATAATATTATCAAGTAGTTTTATTTTTTCCAGGTTTCGCAAAAGCTGTACAATTTCTTTCACGGGTTGGTGATGAGCTCTATTTGGAATCATCATCAACTGCGCTAACTATTCGCACAACAAATTCCACAAAATCTTCCTTTGGTATTGTTACATTTCATCCAGCATTTTTTATCGAGTTCGATGATACTATATATGACAGTGAAAGTGAGGAAACTAAATGTAAAGTTTCGGTAAAATCTTTCCTCGTTGTACTGCGGAATTTAAAACAAATAAAGGAGTGTAGCTTCTGCCTCGATGTTGCGCTTTCGAAACTAGTGGTTCAACTAACCTGTGGTATGGATACGGTTAAAACTCATTCAATTCGAGTTCTAGAGTTCGATTCATTACAAGCTTTCTATTCAACCAATGCGTATCCAAATCAAATATTTTCAAAGTACATCAGTTTTGCCGACATAGTAAATAATTTTCGAACCAACGAAGAAGAAATAACTTTCGATGTCGATGAGAAAGAAGTTTTAGTAAAAAATTACATGGATAATGCACCAATAAATCCACGAGCGTTACGATCTCAGTTGAATATGAGTGCTCAAGAGTTTGATAAATATAAAATTGAAGAAAATACTTCAGTTACATTTTGTCTGCGAGAATTTCGTGCCTTGTTAAACCTATCTGAATCTTTAAGATTAGACATCTCGATGAATTTTGAAACTGATGGAAAGCCAATCATTTTCATATTAGATTGGATGGATACGTTTAACGTGCATTTAGTATTGTCTACAATAAAAGCCGAAACCGATTCAGAATGTCAATCAATATCTAATACGAAAACTATAAACGGTGCTCAATCAATATTGCGCAACGCAACCAGCATTGAATTTCCGCAGAGTAAAAGAGCAAAACGACAGAAAATTAATTCAGTTGCAGAAGATCACGACAACTCGACAATTGATCAAATGCGGAACCGGATAAATAAATCTATTTCACAATCAAAATCTATTCCGGTTGTGCCAATACAAAATACGGCGTCAACAGTTTCTAACTTAGGAACTCAATCTCCTCTAATATTGAGAAACACACCCATTCAAGAGAACCCTGAAATTCCAATAAATCTTGATACAGAAGATATTGAAATCATATTTAATGAGGACACGAGGGATACGGAGAAACAAGCGACCGAATCAGGCGAGAAGAATTTCAACGAAAAATACGAACAGTTCCGTACAAGAACAAAATTTATATTCCGACGATGTTTTGAGCCTAGATTTCAGACCCAAAACATTCCTGGAGCCTGTGAAATTCTGGCTGAAGATTCAGATCCAGAGTAAAGTAAAGGAAATTGTTAATAAAAATTTCGCTAGTTTTTCGATTAGAGTTTATTTTATTCGAGTAACCGATGGACAAACCTCTTATGCTTATTCATGTTATCCTTTCGATTAAAATTTCTATTACAAACGGGACAAGGATAATTAGTTCCTGTATGTATTGTACTTTTATGCTTAAGATAGCTACTACGAAACTTAAACGAGGCATCACACATTTCGCACCGAAATTGACGGTCACTTTCATGTGAATAAAAATGTATATCCAACTGGGTTTTAGATGCAAATGATTTAGTACATTCTGTACATTTGTATGGTTTGTCATCCGAATGAGACCACATATGTGTATCTGTAAATGATTTAAGTCATTAATTATTACTGAATGAAAGAAATTACATATATGTATTTTGTCAACTCACCTAATTTAGTGACCATTTGTTCACATATTGGACATTTTTTTCGGTGTCGATTCTTATGTATTTTTTCGTGTGCTTGAAGGGAACTGATTTGTCGAAAACTCAGATGACACCCTTCAAACGTACACTGAAATGTCCTCTCCTGTGAATGTGTAAACAAATGTTGTTTCAAATTGTAAACAGCCCGAAACACGCATTTGCAAATAGGACATTCGATATTTTTACTTTCTAAATGAGAGTTTGACTTATGTTTCCTTAACAAACTTTCCTTAATAAACCGCTTATCACATTTATCACAAGCAAATCTCAAATGTAATTTGTAGTGTTCCTTCAGAATTTCATCGGTAGTTTGTACTTCGTGACAGATTAAACAGGTAAGCATATTACCGGGATGCTTGCGTGCAGTTTCTTCATCGGATTCCGATTCAACATCGTATTCAAGACAATTTGATTGTTCCTTTTTTACAGTGTCCAGCATTTCATCTCCATCACTATTTTCATCAAAACCAACCGTAGATGAATTGTCACTGTCTTCTGTAATACAAATGTGGTATAAATAATGTATTATGTCAGCTCAAACAGTTTTCAACCCCTTTTAAAGATTTCTGTGCCCTCCATCGCTTACTGCTTTCAGTTTAAGAACCAACAAAATCCAATAAATTTAATTTGTAGCAATAGCTAATAAAAAGTATATATTATCATAACACAGCTATTCGATTCCAGTCGTCGATTTTTGACATGTGTATAAATCCCTGTGAACATTACGATTCAAACCCGATTCGTAAATGATAATGCCCGGTTTACATAACACCAACATTTTTCTTCTGCAAAATGAATATAATGCCTCAACCAGTCAGACTTAAGAGCTTAAGTTAAACGCTGATTGCACCACTTCGGTTAGTGCTACAATCACCAAAATTGTATAGGCTTCTCGTCACAAATAAACAACTGACCTCTAAAATTTTGGTGGTCGTACCGCTCTCCTAAGTGATCCAAAATGGAGCACAACTTAAGAACTTAAGGCTGACTGGTTGAGGCATAAGATAGAACATCGACTTTTTGCACATGAGAGACAAGAAAAGCAATATATCCCAACAAAATTTTGCAGAAGAATTTTTGAGCAAAAATGACCATAAAAATGAAAATGTTGCCATAAAATATATTCGACCCGAGTATTTTTATGGCAACATTTTTAAAATTAACAAGAAAAAAAATTATTTCGTATTTATAAATGTTGAGGATTCATTATAAAAACAGACGCCATAGATAAAAATGTAAATTTCATTTTTTAATTCATTAAAAATAAATTAATAATGATCCTATAAAAAAAATTACTCCATTACTATATATGTTTATTTCTTTCTGGCATATTGAATATTTTTATATAGCGGATTCTTTCTTATTTATCTGCAAAAATTTGCAGAAGAAAACAATTTCCTCATGTAAACCGGGCATAAAACTCAAATCTGCCTACGCGGGGACTTCACTATGCAAAATCGCTGGGATTTTCTATCATGAGACTAAATTTATGAATAATGTGTAAGTATGTTATACAAATTTTGAAACTCTCAGCAATTTATCATGGGGTCGATTTTTTCCAAAATTCGACAAGTTGACGAAATAACCGCAAGTATATAGTAGTGGTACGTGTGTTTGTGTTAGTACGAATGCGCGCCATTTAATTTTTTGGATATGACATTTCTAGATATCATTTCCATTTATCATATAAAATATGTAAATGCAAATAAATATGCTTTAAATAAAATTAAATTTATTTAATTTTAGTTCTAAAATAATTTCTAATTCTGTGTTTTTGTGAAAACAAAACATTTATTCGACATAGCATTGAAAAAAAAATTAAAATATGTGAAGTTCAAATATTTTTTTTCTTAACACATTAAGGCACACTTTTTAAATGTGTGTGCTACTCAGGAACACGTTTGATTACTTTTATAATTGTAATGATATTTCGTCGCAGAAAGAAAAGTATTGTGAGAATCGATAATTAAATGTCGAATTATTCCTTAAAAAATGAATGTTCTTTGTGCAAACGTGTTAGAAATCGAAAAAGCTGTATGACCGTTATAGCAGTCATTTCCGCGAACGTGTAACTCAACTTGGCGAGATGTCAAAAAGCGAGATGACGAAGGCGACATAAGCACCAAAAAACTGAACCGATTTGTACCGATTCATAGTTTTTGATGCTTCCATTCGTAGAAAACAAACAAATATAACCACAGAAAAATTACACACACTAATATAAAATTGTATACTATACTCCTTATGCGTATCAGAAATCGTCATGCGTCGTTCGTCGAATTTTGGAAAAAATCGACCCCCATGCTATTTCACGAAAAAATTATTATGAAATTTTTAAAAAATGTCAGTGAAATTGTCAATAAATATCTATAAATTGGTTGACAATATTTACGGATTTTTTGATATTTGAAGAAATTATTATGAGACTAAAATGCCCAGTTATGATATTTGTTTAATAATTATTTATCAATACATTGAAAAAACACACATACATAAAATATCATGAGAGAAAGTCTCAGCGATTTTGCCTAGTGAAGACCGCGTGAAGACATATCCGTTTTTCTAACGCGCATCCCCAATGAGCCTCGTCATACATTAATTCTTTGATTGATCGTGATTCAATGAGCCTCGCCACACTTTAATTCTTTCGTCGTGATTGAATGATTTCTAAAAATCAATCGCCGTTCACATTTGATTTCTTTGCACCTTTCTATTTTTATGTATGTGCGTAAAATTATGTTTTTTGATTTATTCGTATTGTATTAAATGTTTATTATTTGCTGCGAAAACTGCTTCCTTGGTTGAAAAAATATATTTCTTGCACTCGAAGTGCAAATTAAACTAAAATTAACCCAAAAACGACAAATAAACAAGGTGTCCTTGAAAAATTTATTTTTGTTGTTGTGCAAGAATTTCCCCGCCAAAAAATTAGTTTGTAGGTGAAGGAGAAGGAAACGAGGAAAGAATCACGACCAAAGAATCAAAGTGTGGAACCACAGAATAGAATTCCTTTAACTTTTTCCTTATGTGACGTTCTTTCCAACAAAAAGATTTGATTTAGATCAAAAAGATTTAAATCAATTTTTACGTTCTGTCCAACACAAAAAAGACAGATAGACTTGATGCAAATCAAATCTATAGTTTTTGATAGATTTGATCTTTTTCGATTTGATTGACACTACCACCACCAAACGTTATTAGTGCGCAATTTTTATAATTTGCTATTTAAGTATTTTTTTTTTGCTGCGTTCAAATGTGTTTTGTGTAAATTAATATATTAAACAAATTAATAACCATATTTAATATTAGTTATTATATATAAACTTGTTTATGCCATAATTTTGTTTTTCAACAAACACGTTGCCTGTGTTGCACAAGTGCGTTTAAACAAAATATGCATGAGAAAACCAACAACAAAAGATGATCGATTACGCGCTATTACCTACACACTGCCAACAAAACAACAAAAATATTTTACGTTCTTTTGCAACTGGCAAAATTTGATTTATTTTTTGGTGCGATAGAACTTCACATTACAGAAAAGTACGAAAAAAGAACTTGAGAAAATTTATTTTTTCTCATACTTTTTTTTCATACTTTTCATACTTTTCCGTAAGGAAAAAGTCATAAGGAATTCTATTGGGGATGCCCGTTGAGAATGTGGCAATTATTATGAAACGGAACGATTTGGAAAAATTCATGTGTTGTAAAAAGTTATTGGTCCGCTCCGCAAAATTATCAATACGCAGATCGAAAGAAATAGATTCCTATAAAAATATAGTACAGTTTTTGAAAGAAGAATTCGGAAAAAAATATACAAATGCTCAAATCCATTCTAAGATGATAGCGCGAACTAAAGAATCTAAAGAAGCATAATAATAATTATTATATCAAGAATAATTATATCATCCATTGAGAGTGCAATGAGTGCTTTATCGATTAATGGCTTGAAAACTACATGAATAAATCGACAAATATTGCTGGTGAAGTGCATAGTCCGAACGGCATACAAAGAAATTCATACTGGCTAGACGGAGTTACAAATGAAGTATATTTTATTCTTTCCTGATTGACTGGTACATGAAAGAATCCATTTTTGAGGTCTAGTGTAGTAAAAACACGTGCGTCGTAATGTAACTGATCAATTTGATCTTCAATGATCGGTAAAGGGTATATCCATTATTACCCTCTTATTTATTCGTCGGTAGTCATAATCGTTTAGTTCCATCCTTTTTATTTGCTAGTACAACTGGGCTAGCGAAATCTGAATTACTAGGACGAATTATACCATCTCGTAACCATTCCAGAATTTGTTCATCCACGACTTTCTTTTCCGCAGGTGGCAATCTCCTTGGTGTTTGATAAATAGGAGAATCGTCATTTAAAACTAGGCGCATTTGTACGGGGCATTCTTTAACTTTTATTGGTACGTAATTCAATACCAAATCATTTCTTTCGGAGTAATACTTCTGCTTCCCGATATTCAAAATATTTTCTTTAAAAGCGCAGTAACAACACAACAAATTATCGAACAATTTGCTGATCTTTTGATTTAATGATTTCCTAATTCTATCTTGATACCATGAAAAACATCATTACCTACAATTACACTAAGGCCTGACAAATAGCTCACCATCAGGTTTCAAAAATCCATCAAATGTGCCAGTGGTAATCATTGCTAAGTTGCCAACACCTTTAATAGTGGTACCATTTCCATTGAGCTTTGGGCTTCTCATGTCCTCATAAGTACTCCTCTAGCCACACAAGTAATATCACTCCCTATATCAATCAAGGCTTTTACTTTGAATTTATTTATCTTTAGATATTTGAAATTTCTTCAGTTAAAAAAAATGTTCGTTATTCGACACGGCAGTGGCAGATCGTGAGGTCGATGGTGGAATATTCTCGGATTTGGCTGTATTTGGATTTCTTTTGCCACAATTTGGGACAATATGGCCAAATTTGTGGCATTTGAAGCATTTTATTACTTTCCTACATTGTCGTCCACTATGACCCACCCATTATACCACAATTGGAACACCTTGAATTTCTTCTTGCAGGTTGATTCGGTGGAAGCGCTGCTTCATTTCTGCTCTGATGAGATGTACTATTTTCGGAACTTTGTTTCGACTTAAATTTCTGGTAGATCTCAAGCTTATTCTTAAACTCTTTTACCGAAGTTGCACCATATAACACTGTTTTGTTGATTTCTGTAGCAACAATCCAATGTAATGAATTATATCGAAATCAGCCACATTGTTAATCTGCCCAGCTCTCGCATAGAGAGGAAATATTCTTGTAATGTTTCTTTAGGTTCTTTCATGGATTTCAGCATTTGTATATTTTGTCCCGAATTCTTCTTTCAAAAACTGTACTATATTTTTATAGGAATCTATTTCTTTCGATGTGCGTATTGATAATTTTGCGGAACCGACCAATAACTTTTTACAACACACGATTTTTTTTCAAAATCGTTCCATTTCATAATAATTGCCATATTCTTAAATTCCTCAAGAAAATTTTCTACGGGATAGAAATCTGATCCACTGAATGCTTGCATTCAATCTAAAATATCTTTAAGATTCATCCGACTGGATCCTTGGCTGTCATCGCCAATTGCAGTTGTTGTACCGTTGTATGGTCCGTGATCAAGTTGGCTCGCTTCGCCGTCATAAAATTTATCTTTTAGTTGTTGATTTTCCATTTGAAGCCGTTTGATTTTCCTCATTTGCTTGACCAATTCACGATCTTTATCTTCTTGTAACTGCTTTGAGTTTAACTCGCTTTGCTCTTGTTCTAAATGAGTTTCAGATGAAACACACTTTCCCATCAAACTATAGTTTGCATTATTCCTATCAGTTCATCAAGTTTCTTGCTGACTAATAACGACGTACCACATTCATCAGAGTTCATAGTGCTGTTCGCCTTTCCTCTTTTCTAAATACTTTATCTAAATACGCGCATTTCTTTAAATTCGCACTAAATATTTTTGAATATGGATAAGAAAAATTTAATTTATGTATTAAGAAAATCAATTAGACTTAAATTGTTCATAATTTATTATATATAATTTAGATTTTTGTTGGGTCTGGAGTTCTTTGCATCTCGCTAACTATTATATACTCATAACAGATATTTCTAGCAAATATTGATCTAGGTTCTAAACATTTTAAACATTTTATTTAAACTTAAACTTAAATTTGATTTTAATTAAAGGTTGAATTTAAGTTTGATTTTGATTATTTTATTCTTATTTTTATTCTTGTATTATTATTACTAATCTTATTATTGTTATATAATATTTTATTATACGATATTATATATATAGTTGGGTGCAAAAAAATCGCACAAAAGTTCAAAAATATCAAAAAAATCCAATATTTGTTTATTTTTTTAATGCAAATTCGAAGTCTATTTCAATACCTATCCAGAGTTACCTCTTTTGTATTTATACGTGCCATCAAACTGATTTTTGGGGGTAAATATCTGAAGAATGTGAATTTTGTGAATTTGTCAGCATGAAAATCAGGAGTAAAAATCATATAAAAACGTGGAAATAAACAAAAAAAAACAGTTTTATTAATAAGAAGGATTCCCTCCCCTGGCCCGAATGACAGCTTTCATTCGATGCTGCATTGATTTCACCAAAGTTTTCACAAAATCTTGAGGTATCGCCTCCCATTCCTCTCCCAAGGTACTGGTATACTACACCAGCCATATGTGGTTTAGGTTAGGTTTCAGTGGTTTATACTTAGGCCATTTTTGGCCCATTGTGATACCACGCATTCATGCTACATTATTAACCCATTCACCTATTCACCTACTCACACAACTACAGTATACCATCTGCATATTGCAAGCTCCATGTCAACCTGTACATTGACATGGACGGTGGGTCGGCGCGGAATTCTGCACTCCATCAGAGGGTCTCAGTTGTGTTTATTAACATCACCGATTGTAGTCGATGATGAAAATTCGATTTGCATCTGGCCTCTGATGGGATTCGAACCCAGTACCTCCCGGTCCAAGTGCCGAAGCTTTAACCACTGCACCACTTGTCCGGTCCAGCCATATGTGGTCTCGCATTATCCTGCATAAACAGAAAATTTTCACCAATAAACCCGGCAAAAGGTACGACGCACTCCTCGAATACTTCTTCAATGCACCGTTGAGAATTTAGATAACTACAGATTAACTACTCGAGGTCGTCTTCTAACTGTCCACCGACTGACTTCGACTTCACGAACTTCTTGGAGCCGCCGTCCCAGTTGAACCGCATTCATATGGCGATTTCGCAACGAAGTTGTTACAAGAAAGCGGTCACCACGCTGTGCTGCAGCACGAGGTCAGCCAGATCCTTGTCGCCGTCTGAAGCCACCAGTTTTCTGATATCTCTGTCACACTCGACGAACGGAGAATCGGCTCAAATTTAGTTGTAGAGCCACTTCACTTTGGTGCTGCCCCGCATAAATTCATGCAACCACTTGTGCGGCTACCTCTGGTGTGGTATCCATTTTTTTGCTCCGGTTGAAGACGTAATCAATAGACGATCGTTCAGGCTAAGCGTTGATATGCGAATGATCACAATTCCGAGCGAGATAATTCATGGCATGCTATTGTATTGCCCTTGTTGAATTATTTTTAGAATTTAATTCGAAAGCCTGCTATATGTATTTGACAAAAAATCACTTTGTTGGCATGGTACAAGTACAACAAAGGTACCAATGGATAGGTATTGAAATAGACTTTGAATCTGCATTAAAAAATTAAACAAATATTGGATTTTTGAGCAATGTGCAATTTTTTTACACCCAATATATATGCTTTATAATATATGCTATAAGTACAACTTTTTACAAAAAATTTAATGTAAACGTAAACATTTGTTTTTAGCTTACCAAAATATGGAGAATTAAAAAAGGTATGGTTGAAATCACTTGGCTTAGGTGAGCAAGTAGAAATGCAATAAGTAGAAATGCAATGGTTTGCTCGGTACATTTTGAAAAGCACTATTTCGTGCTACAAACAAAAGAGAATTAAAATAGATAATCTCGATCTCTCGAAAAAAACGGCCTTAAAATAATCTTGAAAATGCCTGCCACAATATTAATCAAACCGCAATTCCTTGTCAAACTGAAGACAACATGGTTGGATGATCCGAATACTCTAATTCTAAATTTGTTTCCCAAGACGTTTATCCAACTTCTATAAATGATGCTGACGATATTATTGGGGCTAATTTTGAAATTTCTTCTCATGTTGAAGAAGATCCAATCTATGCGTTAAACTTATTAAGAGATGTGGCAATCAAGTCGTTGCATTTAATTAAAAATAATAAACACCATGACGATACATCCTTAGGAAAGGAATGTGACGTAAATAAGAGTAGTTGTTTTATAATTACTATTTATTATCTACTTAATATTATATTTAAATAAAAACGATTAATGTACTTATAATGTTCAGGAAAAGTAAAGAAATACAATTACGTTTATTAGAATATTTATTTTATTTTATTTTACAAGAATCGTGGTGTTCCTTTAATATACTTCAAAGACGTAAACTGAACTGTGTAGTACAAATACACATTTTTTTATTTCTTTTTTTTTATCTAAGAAGTATTGCCAGATTTACATTTATTTTGCTTTCTTCCCTAGGAAAAATAAACTGTAATTCCCAATACAGCACATATGTCAACCCTTAAAGTTGTTACACACATTAAATTGATAATTGATACAAATTTATATAAATACAAATTTATATAAGTAATACATTTTAATCTCTGCATTTTCGGCAGTTCCGGTTGTAGCCGTATAACGAGATAGAGAGAGAGAGAGAGAGAGAGAGAGAGAGAGAGAGAGAGAGAGAGAGAGAGAGAGAGAGAGAGAGAGAGAGAGAGAGAGACTATTTCATTCAAAAGTCGAGCTAATTTAGATATGGATGCATCACTAATAAATAATAATTCTCGTGTTTGGCGTACAACTTGTTAGTGAAAAAAGTGCCGTTTAGAAAAATAATAAATATCAAGGTCAAGTAATAACCTCTAGGCTTGAACATGCAACAACATACAACCCTTTATGTTCTTATAACATTACTGAAAGCTATCACGAAATAAAATACTTCGCACCAATGGGAGTAAAATGGTTAACCTTAAACCAACATTTATATTAAGCTCTATCTACATTTCGCATTATCATTGAAACGAAATTAAAATGCAAGTGAACCTTAAAGTGAAATTACATGTCTATTTTTATTTTTACCACCGAATAATAAAATTAAATAATTTTTGATAATATCAGTGCAAATTAAAAATGAATTTTTGGATTTTAGTAATTCTCCTCGTGACTAAATTTATGATTTCGAATTCTTTACCGCAAAATACCGGTAAGGGAAACAAAATTGAACAAAAAGATAAAGATATCACGAAAATGAATTTTTATTGTTTCCAGAGTACTACACTTCTGCCCGGCCATATTCGAGATCAGCGCCTGATGAAACAGATACTGGAAACAAGATATGTACAACTCCTCTTGGCATATTAGACTGTTTATCACATTGTGTCAATCGTGGTTTTACTGATGGGTTTTGTAATTCATATAACTATTGCAATTGTAATGATGAAATTAAAATTCGGCAAATAATTATTTATCAATTAAAAAAATAAAATTTGTGTACACATATTATTATTTACACATTTCTTATCTTCGTTTTTATTTTAAAATTAGCAAGAAATATGTAGAAATGAATTACAAAGCTAAGATTTGTTTATAATCTTTGTTTATAAATTAATTGGGTTACCTTCAAACTAAAGAACGAATTTTATTGCGATTTGTGATAGTTTTAAATCAAATAAAAATTAGACGCGATTACTCTCCGTTGAATAGTATGTAATTATAGGGATAAGGAAAGTATAGTTCTTAATCTTTCTTGCCGTTATTAAAGTTCAAATGTGCCGGCATGGCGAAAATTAATTTGTGTCCCAAAATCAGCGCGAGGATGATTCACCAACGCCCAGCATTAAAGCGGCGATACAAACCGTTCCTGCAATGAAAGACTACAATAGAGACAGGAATAAAATTGTCTGAATTGCAAGGACCGGAGCTGTTAAGTGGCTTTCTCAAGTTAAACTTCTAGGTGGAACCTCCAAGATAGTTGATTGTTTAGAGTAACACCATGCTGTTTGGCAATGTCTGTTCTAGTGAGCGTTTCCCCAAAAAGAGAAGCGATAGACAGTTCACCAATGTTTTGTTATCTGATGGACTAACGTGTAAGCCCATGTCAATTCATCATTTCTATGCAACTTATATACCAAGTAGCAACCATGTCATAAGCACACCTTTTAACAATTCAGCCAGTCTGCTGTAGTTTAAGAAATAATTCATCAATAATCAAAAACTATAAGAGTGGTGACAAATCATCTCCTTCGAGGCAATTTTTGGGAATTTTTAAGGAACTCGAAGAACAATCCAGCTTGGCTTTCGCAGGGATCCACGCGATGCAACGATATATCGGCCAATTTCAAATAAATTACTTGCATCGATCATTGTAAAAAACCAAATGGTATCAAAGGCAGGTGAAATAACCAGGAAGGTACACATAACGAACTTCTTACAAGCGATCCTATTTAATAGACGTAATAAGATAAGTTTCACTACGATGACCTCCAGTGCTATTAGAAAAATTGAGGGGAGACTAATAAATGGGAAAGGTTGGGGTTAGTATAATCGGAACTGTCAGCCCTTGGTATGAAAACAACTATATTCCTGTTCCAAGATCGAGAGACGTGAAAGCATAAATGCTTTAACGATTTGGAATAGGTGATCCATTAACCATTAATTTCTTGACAGGCGCTAACTCATAAATTGTAAAATATTTTGTTTTTTGGGTATACGCATACACAGTTTAACGAAAAATCACAGATACAAAAGCTTCACGCCCAAACACCTACCAAATACTTGGAGTGTACGGTCACAAAATACAAACAGAAGGGCTATTACTCGATTTTTGTATGGAAAAATTTCGACTGCTTTTTTTGTCCTTGATTTTGCATAGAAAAGGGTAGAATAGTGGTGATAAAAATTGTGCACTGAACTTTGTTACATTCAATAAGGGTAGAAGGGAAGAACTGTCTCGAATAAAACAACTAAAATGAGATTAATTGAAAAATACTGTTTTTATTTTTCATTTGGATTAAATTTTCATAAAATATTATTTATTAATAATTTTATAGTTAGATATAAATAAACCCAAAAAAATCTCTAGATTTATCATGTGAGATTAAAGATTTAGTCTTTTTGTTTTTTAATATTAACATCAATACATACTTTCTAAAGTAAAATTATAAATATTAAGTAATTAAATTTGTTTATTTTATTATTTGCATGTATAAAGATTATAATTAGGTAATTGTATAATAGTTCGCATGAAATATAGGTAGTTAAAATAATAATTTGTTGTTGAGATTTCTAGATAATTTGTACCAAAATAGAAAATCAAACCAAGAAGATTACATATAATAATTCTTCATTTAAGCAAAAATTATGAGAGTTGCTTGTACATAAGTAATTCGATCTTATACCAAATTTAATGTAAATGAAGGTTCATGTTAAAAAAATAAGGCTTTTATACTTACAAGATATTTCGAAGCAGGAGGGAGAAGGATCTCAATTGGCAGAGATAATGCAACATCACCATCGACGTCATGCAACCGTTGCTTGGGTTAGTACAACATTATGGGAACAGCATAAAGGAAATTGTAAACAAAATGGAAGGAACAACGGGACCCCCCACCCGCCCCTCCCGCATGTCAATATGTCTCATCCAGCAGTAGTAAGCCCCATCCAGCCTCTCTAAGACTTGGTTTAGGATTATATGAACTTATCAACCATTAATCCAAAAATATACTGATAATCTTTATTTAGACGGACAATCCCTACATTGAATGTAGGGCGCCAGCAAAATAAAAAATAGAAAATACAAGATACTAAGTTCGATAAGGGATAGCGGTATTACGCTCGTCGTTTTATTTGTCTAAAAATGGTACTCTTTTTTATAAATACGTGTGAAGTTTCATGTAGATCTGACAACTCATTCATATATTAACAGCTGTTCAAAGTTGACAGGTCACAGTAATTTTTTATACACTTTTAACAATCGTTCATTAATTTGTTTTGGTGTTACACCTTAAATTAAAACAGTAGAATTTTATCACTACACGATATTCAATTTTTTCATTGTAACAAAATGCTGTGACACGTCAACTTTGAACAGCTATTATTGTAAGAATGAGTTGACAGATCTACATGAAACTTCATATGGGTTCATAAAAAAAGGCGTACCATTTTTAAATAAATAAAACGATGAATCTAACCGCGCTATCTCTTATCGAACGACAAAACTTACTGAACAAGCGTATAACCCGCAGTATAAAAAGATCAACTTTAAAAAAAATGTTCAAGTATAAACCCGCACTCGTTGTATGCGAATATTGAAACTTGTACTCCAGTGCTCTTGCGGAAAAATATATTACTACGAAAAAGCGTTTAGCCTGTCTTTTTTATGAATTATCTGTGAAAAGTGGTCTTCGAAAGTTTAATTTTGTATATATATATTGCATTAAAATATAAAAACTATAAATTTATTTACAATTAATATTAAATGATCAACTTAAAAATGAAAAAGTGTCTTGGGTGCATCTGAAGTGAGCTTCATTTGTTTCCACTGGTGGCGTTTGCTATGCTTTCCCTAGTATCAAATGTTTTCTCTACTTTTCGAATCGAGTAATGTTATTTTATTTCTCCGCTTCCTATTGGAATTTGTATTAAAACAACAAAAATAATATAACATAACATAAAATTTTAGATCCCGGAATCGACTCCAATGTATAAGTTAGTAATAAGCATCGAGCAATAAATATATAAGAGAAATCAAGTAGTGCAAATTTTATAAGCCAATTTTTCCGAGGTTAATTTTATTTTATAGTTTTAATATATTAATATAAACAAATTTAATTTCATTCTATATTTAATCAACGGGGCCGATTCCGGGGTTTAAAATTTTATGTTATGTTATGTTATTTTTGTTTTTTCAATACACATTCCAATAGGAAGCGGGGAAATAAAATAACATAACAGCATTTTATGCCACGAGAATCGGGCCCAATATATACGTATCTTATAAACATATCGGCATAGTTAGTTTATAGGTCATTGTTCTTGTCAGGCTTATACAGATTGCCAAAAGTAAAATAGATTAACCTCGGAATATCTACATGAGTCCTCTTATGTATATTTTGCTTTATGTAATAAGTGATAGGTTTACTTCATCTATCGGAAAAATAACAAACATAAAATATGGTCGGGGAACACAGCTTTTATTATGAAGTTCTGTAAAAATTAATAGGGAATCTCAGTCCACAACCTATACAAAATTTAACTTTTACGTGACTGCGTCATGTTACTTTGGCAACATTTGGTACGTAAAATGCCCCCAAAAGAAATTCCTACACATTGGTATTTAAAATTAATAAGGTAGAATTCGCCGAGGAGAATGGTAACAGAAGTGCCGGTCAGGAGCATAATGTAGATGAGAGCCTTATACGAGACTGGAGAAAGCAAAAAAAGGTTTTAAATGAGATGACCCGAGACAAACGTAATAGAAGATACAGTCGTCCACATTGGCCCGAATTAGAACTTGGATTAATGGCATGGGTTTCTACAACGCGAACGAAAAAACGAAGTGCCGACAATTGATATTCTCTTAGAAGCACGCTCAATGGTAATTGAAAAAGGGTACACTAACTTTAAAGGTAGGGCCTCTTAGTGTTTCCGGTTCAAGGACAGAAATAGGATAGCCATACGTACAGTTACCCAACCCAATGGTTGGGAATAAAAAGTGGTTATGTTACAAGAATATGTCACTAAACTTAAAGAGTATGTCAATTTGTCCGTCGCAATTATGAAATATGGATGAAGTGCGTGTCAGCTTTGGCATGCCCTGTACACGAGCAGTTGAATATAGGTACTAGGTATAAATTTTAAAAGTTGTGAATTTAATATATGACTTGAATATTTTATGAAAATAATAAATGAATTGAAACTGTAAGAAAAATATTTGTATGTATTACCCGCACTATTGTAAAACCCGCACCTTTAAATTTTCGAAGAAAATCAAATTTTTTTCATATAACCACAGGAAAGAGTACTTATTTTTGTTTCATCAGAAAAAATTCGACATTTGTAAATACATATTGTCAAGTAAAAGAAGGTTTAAAAGTTTAAGTTTTGAAATTTGGCTCACATTGATTTTCTTAGCAGAACGATGAAAAACAGTTTAGTGCCGCAACGATGTCCAGGCCGTTTTGAGAAATTGGTTTAAAATCGATTTTTTAATGGAATATTTGGATCATTTATAGTCAGTAATCAAAGCCGAATTCTTCTCTTTTGCGTATTCGTATAAATTCATGAAGTAAGGCGTCCTACCTTTTACAAAACGTAGAAAATTAAATTACTGATTCGAGATATTTGGTGTATTTTGTTGAGAAATAAATCATTTTTGCTTTAGCTGTGTTTTAATAAACACTTGTTTTTTTATTTCGCAAAAAGGGTATTTATTTTATTTAAGTTTTATCGAAATGTTAATGAAAAATTCACAAAAAAATGCAATCGAAACTATTTTGTTATTATGTCATTTATTCCACTATAAAATCGGGTAAACATTTCGATAAAGCTTCATGAGAATTTGACACTCAAAGATATCAAATGACAGCACACATATTAAAAGTCTATATTATACACTGTATACGTATACATATTCTCAAGAGAATTTCATGAGAAAATCGTACAAAATCCTTGGCCAGCTAAAGCAAAATTTTAAAATGCTTTAGTTTTTGTTTTAGCCATGGTGGTGTTATTGTAATCGTGCCAATAAAATACTCCAATTGGTATAGTCTTTATCAGTACATAGTACTCGATTTTTGTATGAAATAATTTCGACCGTTTTTTATCCTTGATTTGTATGGTGAAGGGTAGAATTATAATGGTGGAAAAAATTAAGTTCTAAACTTTTTTACATTCAATAAGGGTAGTGCTAATTTTTTTGGTAAAAATTTCATGTTAATAACGCATATATATTTACTTTACAGTATATGGCTATACCATATATCTCTTTTCCGGCCAGACTATTTTTTTTCATCAATTTAAGTCTACCACGCACAAATGTATATGTAAAAAATGACAAGTTGTAATGTCTTCCGGATTTTAACGGATCTTAGTTAAATTGGAATTCTTTTAGAAAAATGCATTATAATTTGAAAACATAAATTATATAACATTAATTATTTGTTTTTGACAACATATTAATTATTTTATTATTATTATAGTTATAGCAGAGATAACCTAAAAGAGATATTTCATCCTATGTAAACCTAAAAATTTAAACTGCGTGTTCATTTTCTGTAAATAGCCGCATACAATCAAAAATATTTTGTTTTTTTGCGTATACGTAAACGCAGTTTAACGAAAAATTACAGATACAACGATGACATTGGAATTATCAGAAATATGTTTTGTTTTCTTTTTTTAGCTCAAATGAAAAATCTAATTTGATTATCTGTGGTTATAGTATTATTTTTCGGACGAAAACGATTTAGGTATGCACAAATTTGTATTTTGGTCCAAAATATATACAAAATTAAATTTTTGACATGATTCTCTTTCATACACGATTTCCACACACCCAATTGTGATGGCAGACCGGAAAAGGGATATTCATAAAATTTCGTGTAGTGGAGTGCACAATTGTAGTCGTTTTTTCATGACAGCTCTAGACTTCAAATAAACAATAAAATCCTGTTTCATATTTGCAATATATTAATAAAACATCAATTTTGTTTTTTTGTTCTATTTGAACCATAAATTTCACATTGATTTAGAAAAGTATTGAGAACTATAAATGTCCAGGGTAGTGACATCTAGCGCATTAAAAATAAGCTGATTGAGTCTTTTTTTCCATGAAATTTTAGCACGACATAGCTACTTTATGAAAATAAAAATTAACATACAAAAATAAACCCAATCAGTTTAATTTTTTGCCGTCAGATCCATTTGTAGTTCTCTATTCGCCTTTTAACGCAAAGTGGCTGACATCTGATGGAATATTTTGGAACTAGAGCGAAATGCGATCGACTAACTTATAATTAATGTAAAAATTGATGAAATAATAATAAAAATTAGGTGGCGCCAACTAGGCGGTGATTAAAAGGCCAATATAATGGAATGGCGGATTGAATGTAGAAAAGTTCAGTGCACAATTTTTGTAACCACTATACTCTACCCTTTTCTATACAAATGAAGGATAACAAAAGCTGTCGACACTTCTCCACACAAAAATCGAGTAATGTCCATTCTGTTCGTATTCTGTGGTATAGCATAACAGCTTCAAATTTGACACATTGTGTCAAAACAATTAGTCTATTAATTGTAAATCTTATTAATGGGGCAATCATTTACAAGTAGAAAATTGTTTTCTTCTACAAATTTTTGCAGGTAAATAAAACGGATCCGCTATATAAAAATATTCAATATGCCAGAAAGAAATAAACATATATAGTAATGGCGTGATATTTTTATAGGATTATTATTAATTTATTTTTAATGAATTCAAATGCGAAATTAATATTTTTATCTATGACATCTGTTTTTATTATGAATCCTCAACATTTATAAATACGAAATAATTTTTTTCTTGTTAATTTTAAAAATGTTGCCATAAAAATACTCGGATCGAATATATTTTATGGCAACATTTATTTTTATGGCAAGATTTTGTTGGGATATATTTCTTTTCTTGTCTCTCATGTGCAAAAAGTCAATGTTATATCTTTCTCATTTTGCAGAAGAAAAATGTTGGTCGCATGTAATCGCCCTATAATGATAAAATATTTTAAATTAAAAAATAAAAATAAATCGTATGTACGAGGTGTGTTCAAAAGTAAAAAGTCACACGGAGCCATGTCTGATGTATGTGGTGCCTGGGGCATTTATTACAGTTTCGTTTTTAGATAGATTCACAAACAAGGAAGCAAATGTGAGTAGAAGCATTATCGTGGTGGACAACCCATCAACTGTTTCACCACAAAAATGCGGGCGTTTTTTCGGACTGCTGAGGTAAGGTAAAAGTCATAATTTTTCTATTGGGGATGCGCGTTTATAAAACCCCTATTCACATAGTCGTATCACTTCATGTGATGTGATAACTATCACGTCATTTCAAGTTGGTATTATCTTAGTCGATTGAAGTTATGTTTATCGTTTGGTGTGATAACTATCTCTTGACGGTTGCACAGAAAAATGACTTCGTTAGTTGTACGCCAGTTAAATGTTTTATATGAAATCAGATTTTTCAGTCAGAAAAAAATCAACGCAAACTTAAAACGGTTAAATATATTATATTCCGTGGAAATATTTAGCTTGCGTATAAATATTTAAATGGGCAATTTTGATTGAACAACATTTTAACTTAAACGTTAAAAATTTCCACAGAAAAAATATATTTAACCAAGTTTGCGTTTATTTTTTCTGACTGCAAAAACAGGTTTCATATAAAACATTTAACTGGTGCACAACTAACCGGCCGTCAGTCATTCTTGTGTGCAACCGGCCATTAGTCGTATGAAATGATAAACGTCACTTGAAATGATATATTTCATCACCTACTATTTTTAAGTGATACGAATAGCAAGCAAGGTGGATGATACTAAAACGTAAAATTAAAATGTGTTCGTCGTATCACGTCACATGAATCGACTAAGAGAATAGCAATTTATACTTGAAGTGATGTGATAGCTATCACATCACATGAAGTGATGCATATATGAGAATAGGGGTGTAAGTAGTTCTCCTTATACCCCATTTACATATGACCAACATTTTTCATCTGCAAAATGAAAGAGATATAACATTGACTTTTTCACACGAGGGACAAGAAAAGAAATACATCCCAACAAAATTTTGCAGAAGATTTTTTGAGCCACTACATCGCCTAAACCACTACTAAAATAAAATGTTGCCATAAAATATGTTCGATTCGAGTATTTTTATGGCAACAATTTTTAAATTAACAAAAAAAATATATTTTATATTGATAAATGTTAAGGATTCATAATAAAACCAGACGCCATAGATAAAAATGTAAATTTCGCATTTGAATTAATAAAAAAATAAATTAATAATAATGCTATAAAAATATTATGGCATTACTATATATCGTCGGTTTGGTGCAATAGTGACACAAGTCAAAAATTATCAATTTTGAGATATTCGAACAAAAATCCTTTAAATCTAACAATCTTTTGTCTGGTATAATATCAATTCAAAATTACTCATAGTTTCATAATATTATATTATTTTTTAGGAATAATGAGGTCGATTCCGGGATCTAAAATTTTATGTTATGTTATGTTATTTTTGTTTTTTCAATACAAATTCCAATAGGAAGCGGGGAAATAAAATAACATAACATAAAATTTTCGATCCAAGAATCGTCCCCAATATCACAACTCGAAATCACAACTCGTTGTTGGAGCCCTAATTTTATTAGGGTCAATTAAATATTTTAAAGGCAGCTCTGAAAAAATAGATACTCTAATTAATTCGTCCATAAATAAAAAAAGAAAGTTACATAACAAAACAACAAAACAATTACATTTATTGTTTAATATTTTAGAAATAATAGAACTACTACCAAACACAAAATTCAAATCGATTTCCTTAAAAATATGCTTTTTTGAGATGTGACACTGTTGCACCAAACCGACGATATGTTTATTTTTTCTCGCATATTGAATACAGGTAACCCTCCATGAACACGGTATTCAAAGAACACGGTTTCGAAGAACACGGATACATATTTCCTCAAATTACAGGGTTTCAAACAACACGACTTTCGTTATTCTCTTTTATTTTGTTTTTTTTATATCATAACAAAAAATAAAACGTAACGTTTTTTATTTTATTTTTTGTAGTCTCGAACAACACGGTTTTAAAGAACACGAAACGAATTAATAGTGTTCTTGGAGGGTTTCCTGTGTTTTTATATAACGGATACTTCTTATTTACCTACAAAAATTTTCAGACGAAACAATTTTCTACGTGAAAATGGGGTGTTATTGATCATTTGACCTTTTGGCAACAACGCATGGTGCACTCTGCCGGTAATATAGAAGAATACGGTGAGCATAAACTTCACATTCGGCCGCACTTGTCGAGCTTACCACCACTCATAAACCCTTGTTACTCATAGCAGATTCATCTAAAGCAATATTTATAATTTCAAAAACTTTACATTAAATTTACATTATACTAATACACATTTGCATGACAATTTTGATGGCAGACAACAGGGGGTCGACATTGTACAGAACTGGGTGTCTGTACAGAACTTTTTACATGTTTACCAACACAACACCGAGAAAATTATGCGAATTATGCAAGGACTACTTTTTGAACACACATAATTGATTTTTTTAGGGACTTTTGAAAAATTTTAAATTTAGTATCGTCTTTATGCTCATATGTATGAATGATAAATACAATTACTAAATTGACGGCTTGTTTAATATTTTGTAAGAAGGACAACGTTTTGTAACGTAATCGAACACAAGATTATACAGCGATGTATTCAGGCACAACTTCAATTTTATATTGTTCGTACATTTTGAAAGCATAAATATTGTGATAAATATACTAAAATTGCTAAAACCACAACGCGGCCAATTTTTATGGGGCGAACTTTTAAAAAAATCGAAGTTTTAGTAATCCCAAAATTATTTTTTGTCAATTTAGAATCGTTTGTTTCAAATAGACCTGGATCACCAAGCGCTAAGGTTGTTCACCAATCCGCCGGAAGATCACAAAATTTATGTCACAAGTTTCAAAACAGTTACATCTATATTTTATTTAGGAGAAGTAGATTAGGAGTTTTAAAACACTATTTATGTCGGGGTTTTATAATATACGCTGGATGGAATAAAAATCAAAAATTAATATACTTTTAGGAATGTTTATAGAACATGCAACAAACAACGAAACACGGACATTATTACCTAGTTAATACAATGCTACAAAAATTAGCCCTATAATAAACAAAATTTGTGTTTTTCAATACGGGAATAAGATAAACTATGTATATATCTACAAAAAAATCAAATATGTACTCGACAACGACATTTTTAATACCAATTACATACATAAATTGTATTCCCTTCAAATCAATAAAAAATTGTGAACTAAGAGCTTAAAAACAGATCAAAATACTGAGATTATACCAAATTACGATTAACTTAAATAGAATGGAACCAATATATTGTTATAAAAAAGATCCACCACCGCATATCATAAATTATGTTGGACATCCGCTGCAATTTGGTTGGCGTGTCGATTTATTTTTATTCTGGAGCGTTCTTAAAGCTGCATCGCCGTATTGTATTCCACTACCAATCCGTTCCGGGTCCAGCTCACCTGTTTCTATTTTTGCAAGTATTGTCTTCGAACATTTTAAAAACGCTTCATCTACATTTTCACCGGTCTTTGCTGAAGTCTCCAAAAATATTAGTTCGTTTTCCTGAGCAAAATTGCTTGCTTCTAAAAAAGTTACTTCACGTCCCTCTTCTAAATCTTTTTTATTGCCTACAAGTAATATGACTATATTTGGACTGGCTAGCGTGCGAGCGTCATTCAGCCAATTAGCTAATGCATTAAAAGAATCGCTATAAAGATAATCAATTTAAAAAATATGAACAAATATAGCATTTCATTAAGATGTACCGAGATGTAGTATCATAAACCAGTAGAGCACCTGCAGCACCTCTATAATACGATCTGGTGACTGATCGGAAACGCTCTTGGCCTGCTGTGTCCCATATTTGCAGTTTTACAGATTTCCCTCCAACATTCACGATTCGAGAACCAAATTCGACACCAATGGTATGTGAACTATCCTCTTTGACTGAAAGAAAGAAATTTTATAATTGAAAAAGTTATAAAAATACTCAAACGAACGTTACTTTCATATTAATAACTTAAAAAATGTTCAACGCTAAACGCAATTAAAAATAAGACCTTAGTTAAATTTTAGAGATGGTTTTGCTACAACAGAAACAGACACCTAGTAACGAAAATAAATAATACAAAATAAACCTCCCTCCGGGACCAGCGCTCTACATTCTATTTCTAATGTTTTAATAGCATTGAGATTTAAAGTTAACTTGAGAATACATTAAAAATTGTGAAAGAAATATCGCCATTTAATACTTGAAAATTTACAAATATGTATGTATAAAATGAAATAAAATGATAAAATCACATTCACATATGTATAAAATTGATCAATCCACATTTAAAATTGTCGGTGTTTGAGCAAAAACGAAATAAATAATTTCCTTTATTGAAACATTTACCGTACCTGGCAAAATTGAATTGGAGCCACCCTTGCGTATCACGTAATTTGTAATATAAGCAGTTTGTATTGAAATATATTTCAAATGAGTCTAAACAAAAATAACGAAATATGTAAAAGGGGTGTGAATAATAACCAAATTTAATTGAAATGTGTTAAGAAGTGTAACAATTTTTTTTTAATAATATATTGTGAATTTTATAAATTTTTTGGTAAATTTTTAAGCTCTGTAATTTATTTGGAATGGGAAAAATGAAAGACATTAACAGCGTGGAACTAGAGACTTTATTAAAACCATGTATGCATTCGAACCGTCATATTGCAATAATGCAAACAGTTTCTCGGCATATAGTCGACCGAATAGCCGCATTAAAAATTATTATGTCAGCATCGAGCGGTCGCAGTCATTGCCGTGGTCTTCGTAAGCACACTACAATAGACAAAATTTTGCTATTATTAACATATCTGAGCGCACGATGCGATCACGATTGTACTCTGCTCGACTCAAGTGTCGCAGCCCAGCCAAGAAGCCCAGATTGACACCAACAATGAAGAAAGCACGCCTGCAATGGGCAAAAATGCACAGAATTTTACGGTTAAAGATTGGAAAAAGGTAAATGAGTACAAATTTTGTCATTAATAAATCATTTCTTCAAAGTATCAATTTTTATAATAAATTTCATTTTTACAACTTACATCCTCTTTGCAACAGGTGATCTTTAGCGATGAATTCCGACTTGAAGCAATGACGGCGAAACTGTACAGAACAAAATTAAACACTCATCATCAGTCATGAGTTGGTCATGCATAATCGCGAATGGCACCGGACCTCTGTATTTTGTGGAGTGAACCATAAATCAAGTGCAATATAAAAAGGTTGTTGAGACTGTATTTTTGCCTTTCCTAAATTCACTAAATGAAGAAGAAGGGACATACACATTCATGCAGGATAGAGCATCGTGGCATAAAACGAAAAACATAAAAACTCTGTTTAAAGAGCATAGCATAATCCTGTAGCAATGGCCCGGGAGCTCACCCGATCTAAATCCGGCCGAAAATGTATGGAGTACACTATAACGAGCATGTTAAAAAAGGTTGGGTACTCATCCTGAACCCAACAATAGCTGTTCTGAAAGATAATATTCACAGACATTGGCAAAGAGAACACAAAACTGCAAGAAGTGGTAAAAACTTGTATTTTCATTATGCCAGCTAGAATTAGTGCAGTCATTCAACCGTCCCACATCTGTTGTCAAATGAAGCCTGGTTTCAGCCTTCAAAATAAGTGGTAACAGATTTTTTATTGCTAATTTAAAACCTTATTTTATATTAAAATACCAAATTTTTTTGTATTGTTTTATTGTGCTCTCTCGAAAATAAAATTTAAACTAAAATATACATCTCAAAAAGGGCCTTAAATTTCTTTTATTTCATTTCTATTTTTGTTGAAAAATGAGTCGCAATTAAAACCTGTATCATAGGTAAACGAGCAAAGAAACGAAGATGAAGCCGCTTCTTGACAACTCGTATGGAATAGCTCATTAAGGCCAAAGGAGAATTAAAAAAATATTGATTGAAGTAATGGGCCATTCTCGTGACATAAAATTGCTGTTATGTTATTTTATTTCCCAGCTTCCTATTGGAATTTGTATGGAAAAAACAAAAATAACATAACATAACATAAAATTATAGATGCCGGAATCGGCCCCAATATCTACTATAAAATATAAAAAAAACCTTTTGTATTAGTAATACGAGTATGTGTCTGTTTCAATTTTGTTTCTGATAAATTTGAAGAAATACCAAAATCAGAAGGCGGCTCGAATTCGATTCCCTATTCGCAGCGAAAGCCAGAATAGTGTCACAGGTACTGTAGACATCCCATAGTTGACTGGTTCATTATCAAAATGAACGGTTCTCTGTCTATCTAAGTGGAGGGGGTCGGGATTTTTCAGTACCTACTGGGAGGATTATTTTTATTTAATCGTATATGGATGAAAGGTGTAATGTGTCGATTTGATTCAATAGGGGTTATCAACCAAATATTTTTTTAATAAGGGGATAATCTATGAAATTAAAGTGATATGGCAAACCTGCCATTATCCCCTTATTAAATGTGGCATTATGGCAAACAAATATTTTAAGTGTAATTTATGTGAATTTAATGTTAATAAAATGAATTAAACAGTGAAATGTGAAATGAAGTTTAAAACACTCTATCCCGAAACCGCTCCGCACAACAATACATTTAAATTTAAATGAAAAGTGAGAATATCGTTTTTCTTTATGTGATAATTTTGTTTATTTTATTTTGGACTAGTTTCAAGAGTTCTCTCTTCGTCAACTGTTTCTCTATTCATCCATAAGAATAGAGAAATAACTGACGAAGAGAGAACTCTCGAAACTAGTCCAAAATAAAAATAAATAAAATTATCACATAAAGAAAAACGATATTCTCACTTTTTAATTAAAATTAAATCTCGTGACAACAAAATAATGGAAAATAATATTTTCAAACTTACTCCATTAAAACAGTTAATATTTGCTTTAAGGAATCGGGGTGTAAATGTGCTTAATTACATTATTGGCGATGTAATATTTATTATATACATTCACTGCGTAATGTATACGGCCAAGTAGAAGGCAAATATAAAAAATACGGTTTGTATGTATGCAGGCCCAAAACACGAAAACACGATTTTTTTTGAGGTTCTCTTTATTTAGTTATATCTCGTAAATGCCATAGAAAAATAAATTTTCATTCTCCTGAGCATGAACTTTGTTTATTTATCGTTTTGGTAAATTGTTTTTTATTTTTAAGATAGTTTTCAGTTAAAATTGTACCATTTTCTGCAATGATTTTTTTAATTTGATGATCTCTGTATAATATATATGACGTCATTTTATGTCGTCAGTTCTAGGCATCACTAAAATTAAAAAGGCTTTTGTTGATTTTTTTTGTGTTTAAGCTGTCATATTGGTAAGGAATGAGTCTAACAGTCTATCAGTTCCACTCCATAGACATAGTATGTCATCAACATATCTATACCAAAAGATTATATGACGAAAATAAATGATTGTTATTTGATATGATCATTTGTTCGAAGAAATTCATGAAAATTTCAGCCAACAAAGGTGATAGAAGGGAGCCCATGGGTAGACCATCAGCGAATTTGAAATATGTATTATCAAAACAGAAATAATTTTGTTTAATACATGTCTCAAACACTAACTTCAGTTCACGACGTAAGCTCTCATCTACAACATCCCTATCTAAGTAATTATAAACTATTTGGGACAAAGTGTTAATTGGAATAGAAGTGAAAAGACTGGCAACGTCAAACGTAACTAGGTTTGAATTTAATGGAATGTCGACGTCTTGAATTTTGCTAATCAATTCTACCGAGTTTTTAACCGAGTAAGCCGAAACGAAATTGGTATGACAATTTTTTTTTTTTTTTTTTTTTTTTATTTAAATTATTACAACTGAATACAATTCATCTAGTAATTTTTCTTTCTTAATTTAATCACTTGTGAATGAGAAGACGCCCATTGGCCGGCTCCATTTATAGGTTATTTACTGAAGTAGTCTTTGCTTTGGTGTCCTTAATCCATTAAATCAATTGGTTTCGTTCTCTGCAATCGTCTTAATGCATGGGTAAATGAAGAGCTTCGTGGTATGTTGGTGTCCAACATACCACGAAGCTCTTCATTTACGTGTTGATAAATACGTTGTACATGTATTACTGCAAGTTTTTTTATTTCTTCTTGGACCGTCGGGATATTCAGATCCCGATGAAGGTCATCATTCCTAATGTACCACGGAGCGTTAACTATACCACGTAGCACTTTGTTTTGAAAAGTTTGTATTATTTTAGTGTTGGTTTTCTTTGTACAGCCCCAGAGCTGTATTCCGTAAGTCCATACAGGCTTTAGCACCTGTTGATATAGTAGCAATTTATTTTCGGTTGACAATTCCGAGTTTTTCCCGAGCAGCCAATACATTTTTCGATATTTGATATTAAGTTCTTCTTTTTTCTTTTTAACGTGCTCTTTCCATCTGAGCCTGGTATCTAAGGTCATCCCTAGATATTTAGCCTTATTTGCATACGGAATCTGCTGACCGTTAATGATTACAGGTTTGTAACTGACTTTTAGATTAGTAAAATTCACATGCGTGGATTTTGATTCATTGAGCCCGATTCGCCACTTTTTTGTCCATTTTATGATTTTGTCACATGCTTCTTGAAGTTTCGTTGTCGATTCCTCGATAGTGTCTCCTACTGAGAGAACTGCAGTGTCATCAGCAAATGTTGCAACGGTAACATCGTTTAAATGAGGTAAATCTCTGGTGTAGAGTAAGTAAAGAATTGGTCCCAAAACACTACCCTGTGGGACTCCTGCCGAGATCTTCTTTAGCTCGGAGTATTCATCTTCATATTTCACCCGAAAGTGGCGATTCTCTATGTATGATTTTAAAATCATGTAATATTGTTTTGGTAAATCTCTATGTAGTTTAAAGAGTAAACCTCTGTGTCATACCTTATCGAAGGCCTGTGCCACATCTAAGAAGATACCAGAGCAAACCTTTTTCTTTTCTAATGTATTCTCAATGACATCTGTAAGCCTGTGAACCTGCTCAATAGTGGAGTGTTTCTCCCTGAAACCAAACTGATATTCTGGGATAAGGTTTCGTTGTTCTATGGTTATTTTCAATCTTTTGAGCAGCAGCCTCTCAAACAATTTCGCTAGTGTTGGTAGAAGTGAAATTGGCCGATAAGATTTTCTATCATTCGGTGGCTTGCCCGGTTTCGGAATCATTATTACTTCTGCTACTTTCCACTGCATTGGCACATGTTTTTTCCTGATGATCGCATTGATTATGTGCAGTAATTTACGGGTCCCTTTTTCAGGCAGCTCCTTTATTATTTGCCCTGTTATCAGATCGTAACCAGGAGCTTTCTTTGTTTTTATGTTCTTAATTTCTGCTTTTAGTTCTTTCAATGTTACAGGCCTGATATCTTCGAAATCAGATATTCTGGGCGTATCAGCAGTGTTTTCGTAACTGGTCTGCCGACCTAGAGGTTGAAATGTTTCTTCAAGATGTTCAGCAAACAGGTCAGCTTTATCTTTCGCACTTCTAGCCCAGTTCCCATCGTTTGTTTTGATTGGGGGGATCTGCGTTTTTGGTCGTTTTAACCCTTTTGTTGCTTTCCAGAGGGAATAGTCGGTATCTTTAGTTGGGGCTAGAGAACAGAGATATTTTCCAATTGTTTCATTTTTCACTGCTTTTATGAGTACCTTAAGTTTGATGCACAAGTTGTTTAAGGTGGTTTTATCTTGCGGCGCACGTGTATTCTGCCATTTCTTTCGGGCTTTTCGTTTTTCCTGCACTAATTCTCTTACTTCTATTGGGTAAATAACGGCGTTTTCTTTCCTGGATGATAATTTGGGGGTGCATTCCCAAGCCGACCATTGTATGACATCAAGGAGCCGGTCTAGTTCCTCTTCTATTTCATATTCACTTTTGATTGGCACTTGAAGTTCTATTTTTTCCTCCACTAACTGCTTAAACAATTCCCAATTTGTTATGTTGTTTGTTAGTTGTGGTGAATTTGTTTTTTCTATTACATTTTCACTAACCGTCATAATAACAGGAGAATGATCAGATATTAGACTTTCATCATTTTCTAAGAAGATGTAGCGTTCCGATATGCCTTTAGTGATGTAGAAATCTATTAGATCTGGGATTTTGTTAGGATCTGTTGGCCAGTACGTCGGTTTCCCTCCTGAGTAAAATTCACAGTTTGAGTATTGGCCAGCTGCAAGTAATTCCTTGCCTTTTGGAGGTATGACAATTGAAAAAATTTATGAAACCCTTACATAGCTTGTAGGCAGGAGCATTGCAATACGCGACTATTGGTCTAATCGGAATGCCCTCCTTATGGATTTTTGGTAAACCATAAACGATCGGAGCGGATGGATTCATGACAGAGTATTTCCAACCAGTTCCATCAAACAACTTCGGGCATTGGTTGATACACCTACTAACCAAAGTCTTAAAAGACTTAGTTGGATCCCTGCCGAGCACTATTGCTTTGCTTTCTGTAATAAACTCAGAAATTTTATTACCGTAATCGGCTTTTGTGAGCACGGTAATTGTATTGCCTTTATCCGCTTTACACGCTATCAGGTCATGGTAACGTAGTTTTTTCTTTATTGCACCAATTACTTTGAGGTTAGTATTATTAGAAGCAGCAGAAGAAGAGTTTGACGGAGTAGAAGAGTTATCAATACCTTTCTTTATTTGTAGCGCGCACACTGATTTTAATTGGGTTGTCTGGCCAAATAAGGCAGTTTCAGCATCTACAGCGAGATTCTCGAATGATCAAAGGCTGATTTTGTTTGGCTTAGGAGCAAATTTCACACCGTTGCTCAACATTTGATACAGAGATTCACAGAAAGCGATTGAGGACAAGTTCTTAAAACGTGGATGAAATTTGAAATCAATATACCATTTGAAAGGTATATTAAAGTACATTTAATTACCCGAGGTATTAGTCAAATTATAGAAAATCGTTTCTCACCAATTACAGACCCCGCCCTTTTCTATAATTTGACTAATACCTCGGGTAATTAAATGTACTTTAATATACCTTGAATTTTGTTACTCAGCCGATGACTAATCACACACCTGCGCTATCAATAGATTAATTTGTATTGCTTTTTATTGCTTATTTTGACTAATCACACACCTGCGCGATCCATAGATTAATTTTTATTCCTTATTTTTGTCCCTTTCTTTTGTTTAATTTTTGCCTTTTTCTGCTATATATAACTAATTTTTACTTTTACAAATCAGTAGATACTCCTGATGATGACCTAACAAGTCGAAATCGATCGAGTGTTTTTTTAAACTTTTTGAACGAATTTTTTAATTAAAATAGTCAAAAATCTAATTCTGCGAAATATAAAACAAGTGATTAATAAAATGTGTTTATTAAGTATTAGTGTGATTCGCCAAGTGCCTACGGCAAATAGCGTAAAAACTTTTACACCTAACGTTGCTCTGGTGGTTTTGTATTCTCCTTTTAAGTTTGTTACCAGTTTCGCCAATATATATTTTACCACATTCGCAGGGAATTTAATAAACTACGCCATGTTGCTGATCCATAGGGATCTTATCTTTGAGTTTAGAAAAAGCAAGATGATTCTTGTTGGGAACCTTATAACCAATTTTCCAATCAATATGGTCACTAGGTTTAATAATTTTCAGAATTTGTTGTGATAATTTATCAACATATGTCAAACTATGGTAGCGAGACAGTGTGGAGGAAGGACTGGTATGCTTAATATTGTTGGTGATTGGAGGATTGTTGTCATTTGTGTTATTGTTGGTCGTATGTTTGGCTTTGTAAATAGCTTTGTTAATTATTTTGTTTGGGTAATTATTTTTTTTGAGGATTTCATAGATGGTTATTTCATTATCTTCATGGAACTCAACATTTGATAAGGCAAAAACTCTATGAGCAAATGCAACCGCAAGATTGAATTTCATGTTTGGTGGATGGGACGAAATGTAATTAAGAATGCGATCAGAGCTGGTGCTTTTTTTGAACCAACACGTCTTGATACTACAATTATAACGGATCAGGGTCATATCTAAAAACGGTATAGTGTTATGTTTTTCTTCTTCAATTGTGAATCTTATGTGGTTATCAAATGAGTGGAATTTTAGTAAGACATTATTGATATGATTTTTAGGGATGGCCAAGATGATGTCATCAAAATATTTCTTGATAAATGATGGTTGGTGATCCAATTGTGGTAAACAGGTTTCAAACAGTCTTTCAATGACAAGATCGGCAAGTATCGGTGATAACGGATTGCCCATGGCTAATAAAAATTTCTGTTTGTATATTGTGTTGTTATATTTGAAATAGTTATTGCGATCAATAACAAATTTGAGTAGTTTCAAGAACGTGTCTTTGTCTAATTCAGTGTAAGTACATAATTCGTCCCACCTACGTCCAACTTTATCTATTGCTTTAGTTGTAGGGATCTTGGTGAACAGAGATGTAACGTCAAAGGAAACTAATATGTCATTCGTAGATACTATTATGGGTTAAACTTTTTAATGTTGAGCATAAATATTTCGCCAGTGAGTAGCAGGGTGAGCTAATGGTCGATATTATGGGTCTTAGGGGATTACCCTGTTTATGTATATAGATGCGGGGTGCTGTAGTATTCTTAGTAATTATTGTTCTCGTTAGGCTATTTCTAATGTTGAGGTTATCCAGGAGTTTGGCTAGGTCATTGGTTACTCTAGTTGTTGGGTCCTTTCTTAATATTTCGTACGTGTTGTTGTCGTTGAAAAGGTTCTCCATTTTGCCGTCGTATTCACTACGCATCATGAGTACTGTTGCTTTTGTCGCTTTCTACGATAATTATATTTTTGTTGTGTTTCAAAAAACGATTTAAGTTGACATTAGCCTCTTCAATAAACTTTCTATGAGGATCACTTAGGTTATTGTTGTTGCTCTTCAACGATAAACAATTATTCTGGGGATCATATAGAACTAGTCCTAAAGCAAGGGAGCTATTTGAAGTAGGCAGGACATTAAAATGTGAGTTTCACTCCAGTAGAAAAACGCAAATAAACTTCCTGACCTTCGGGATTTCTATATATCAAGAGGAATCTCCGAAAATAACTTAGCAGTTGCTAATGAAGAAGGGCTATCGTCAGACCATTCTCCAGTCTTAATGACAATAAGTGACACGGTAATAAGGAAAGCAAGCCTTCCAAGACTAACAAATAACAAATCCAACTGAGAATACTTTCGACAGCTAGTCGAAGAAAGCGTCAATTTACAGGTGCAGATCTCGAACGCTTACATGAAGTGCCACCCATTAGAAGGGTTGATTAAACCTGGGCTCGCAGTGAAAATCGAAACGCTCATCTGTTTGTCGAACACATAGAAAATACCTTCAAACCACCAACTGGATAAGCGGATAATGAATATTTAACACCTAACATATAAGCAAAGTAGACGAGGTATCTGTGCTACCAGTTACTCTGAAAGAAATCAAACAAGAAGTAAAAAACCTCAAAGATTAAAAAGCTCCTGGATACGACTTGATAACGGGGCAAATAATCAAAGCTCTACCAGAAAAGGCACAAAGGAAACTACAGCACATAATCAATGATATCTTTAGACTATGTTATGTTCCAAGACAGTGGAATAGCGGAAATTATAATGATCCCAAAGCTTAATAAACCGCTAAACGACAAAACATCGTATAGACCTATTTCTTTGTTAACACTTAACAACAACATCAAAGATTTTCGAGAGGTTGTTTCTCAAGAGATTAAAGCCAATTATAGAGAGCAGAAATCTTATACCAGCACATCAATTTGGGTTTCGAAGAAGGCACTCAACGATACAACAGGTACATAGGATTACTGATACAATTGAGGAGGCGCTGGAAAAAAGGAAGTATGTTCAGCAATATTCTTAGACGTAACCCACGCATTTGATAAGGTTTGACACCGTGGTCTAGAATTAAAGCTCCAACGATATTTGCCAAAACAACATTTTGAATTGCTAGTCTTATATCAACGACCGTTACTTCCGGGTGAGACAGGAGGGGAATACTCAAAACTAAAGAAAATATTGGCAGGGGTTTCACAAGGCAGTGTTCTAGGCCCTGTATACAAATGATCTACCAAACATAGAAGAAGCTAGAATAGGAACGTTTGCTGATGACACAGCTGGTATGACCACGGATGTTAGTATTGTTGAGTCCACAAAAAAACTACAAAATGCTGTTAATAATATAGTGAATAACTGGACAATAAAATGGAGAATAACACGAATCGAAATCAACACATATCAACTTTACAAATAGGAAATTAGAATAGATTCCGATTAGATTGAATTCGCAACAAATTCCATATTCTGATAATGCTAAGTACCTCGGCATGACGCTAGACTCTAAACTCAGGTGGAAAGCGCATTTTAAAAAGATAAGGGAAGAACTGAATTCAAAATTCAGAAAAATGCACTGGCTTATTGGAAGAAATTCCGAACTGATAACGCACAACAAACTGCTGTTATATAAACAAATCCTAAAACCTATCTGAATGTATGGTATTCAGCTTCGGGCTGCGCAAGAAAAACTACAGTGTAGATAATTCAGACATTTTAAAACAAAGTACTACGTAGCATTGTGAAGGCTTCCTGAATTAAAAAAAGCTGAAATTAAAAAGGTGAACTTAATAATGGTGTTTTTACATGAAAAAATGGGACCTTTTATAAATCATACTTTTAACAAATTTTCTGACTTAACAAAGGTGTTTTACAAAAACAAATTTAATTTTAAAATGACACAAGAAAGGCATATTTATGTCATTTTACAAATATATTTTTTAATTCATTTTCAAAATGACTTAAAAAAGGCATATTTTATTTCACATTATATACATAAAATTTACATTTGTTTTAATACACATAGCGTAGTTTCACGTTTTTAAAATGGTTTCTTGTTTTTCTTGTTACAGTTTTTTGTTGTATTGTAGAGAAAGATAAAAACATGCATTCCATAAATTTCATTTGTGAATTATTATTTGTGTATTAATTATGAATTAAAATATGCATTTTTTAATTCATTTTGAAATTTTCAATTGTTTTTTGCAGATTTTTTGCACAAAGGCCCGATAATCCGGCATCCAATTAACCGGAACACTCAGTCAACCGGAATCTTAATTTTTAGATTTTTAATTTGCTATTTTCTCTTTCATATGCATTTTTTAATTCATTTTGAAATTTGCAATTGTTTTTTGGACATTTTCATTAAATAAAGCATTAGTTGAAAATTTTGAATGGCTTTAATTTTCTAATTACAGTAAAAGCCCGATTATACGGCATTCAATTAACCGGAACACTCAGTTAACCGGGAATTTAATTTTTAGGATTTATTTTTGCTTTTTTTTTTCTTTTTCATATGCATTTTGTAATTTATTTTGAAGTTTGCAATTGTGTTTTGCACATTTTTATTAATGAAAGCATTAGTTGAAAATTTTGAATTGCTTTAATGTTCATATTACAGTAATAGCCCGATTATCCGGCATCCAATTAACCGGAACACTCAGTCAATCCGAATATTAATTTTTAGAATTTTTTTTTCTTTTTTCTCTATTTTTTCTCTTTCATATGCATTTTTTAATTCATTTTGAATTTTGCAATTGTTTTTGCACATTTTCATTAATGAAAGCATAATACCTGTGACAGACTAGCGATTAACAAAACGAAATTAGTTAAACTCGTTTAGCTAATCAATCATAAATCCTCTTGCGTTGACATACTACAGTTTAGCTAATCGCAGTGCAAATGTAAATTACTATAGTGGCGCCGCGATTGCACGGTATCAATATTATGACGAATGACATATTATAATGACAAGGACAACATATCATTATAATTTATTAGGTATTTAATTCATTAAATAAATATTTCAATTAATTATTTAATTGAACATCTATTTACAATTAATTGTTATCTAATAATTAAATAATAATTTAGTTAATTTAAAGGTAATTTTAAGTTGCATTACCGGGAATTATCAGTTATATGGAAACCAATAAAAATTTTAGGGCCTAATAATGCACAAAGGCAAAAAAAGAACCTGCAAAGAGTGGAATACGGACGAAACATCAAATTTAATTGAATGCTGGAGTATTCACATTGATGATTTACGAACAAACAAAAGAAGTTCTTCTGTTTATGAAGATATTTCTACAATATCAAAGATATGAATGTATTGAAATCGGTTGGAGATGTTAAACTAAAAATAAAAAATTTAACTTCAAAATTTAGGTTTGTTCAATTTATTATTTCATATTGTGGTAGTCTGCAATTGAACAACGGTACCTCAACGTCCCAAAATAAACTATTGCGGATCTATGAAAAATAAATTGTGATATTTATTCGTTTGTATTATTTAAATATTTATAACGTTGCACCAGTTTCTTTTGAATTTAATGCCAAAAATAAAGCGGGCAATTTTTTATTGCGGTCAAGATGAAATAATAACTCTTCTTCTGCGCCTCGTACCAAGATTTCCAAATGTCGACCTCTATCATTAAATTCTTGGATTTGTTCCTTGGACTAAATTCTTAAAGCTTGACATCGGACTGCGCCGCGAATTCTCCTGGGAATTCATAGTTGCTGACGTGTCGATGTCTATCATCGGCGCGGATTTTTTGAGCAAAACTGGTTTGCTGGTGGATCTACAGAGACAGAGGCTCATAGATCCGTTAACATCTCTGTTTTCAAATGGTACCTCTTCCTCCTATGATGATAATACTGTTTCTAGGATCGACAAGTCAACAATTGATCCAGGAGTTTTCAACGTAATATCAAATTTTTTTACAATCATTCGCGGTAACATTAGCATTGACCATACTAGACATAGTGTGACTCATAAAATTGAGACGAACGGACAACCGGTTGCATGCAAACCACGACGAATAGCACCGGACGAATTCATCATCGCGCAGACAGAATTTGAAAACATGATGAAACTCGTGATTTGCCGACCTAGTAGCAGTCCTTGGTCCAGTCCGTTATATTTAATACCCAAAAAGAATGGGTCTTGGAGACCTTGTGGAGACTTTCGGGCACTGAATAAAGCCAAGATTCCTGACAGGTATCCGATTCCACATTTCCAAGATTTTACACAACGACTCGAGGGCTGCACTATATTCACAACGATAGACCTTGTCCAGGCTTACCACCAGTACTGAACCGACGGACATTCCAAACACAGCAATTTCGACTCATTTCGGGCGGACTATTTGAATTTTGTAGAATGACTTTCGGCCTTAGGAATGCAGTACAGTCGTTCCAACGTATTATGCATTCAGTACTACGCCGACTTGACTTTTGCTTTGTATATTTGGACGATGTGCTCATTGCCTCTCAAAATTATGACGAACATCTCGGACATATTAAAACCTTTTTTTTCTAAATTGGTTAATGTGGACAAAGGTGTCGCAAAAAATGAAATTTTATTTTTAGGCCATTTGGTAACTGGACAAGGTATATTACCGTCGCATGAACGGGTTCAAGTCATCAAAAATTTCGAACTGTAAAACAAATGAAACGCTTTTTAGGTATGATTAACTTTTATCGACGCTTCATTCCGGGTGCTGCTGCTGACCAGGAATTGTTGAATGATTGCCTAAGAGGTTACACTAAGAACAGTTGAGTTCCAATCCAATGGTAATCAGAGGCTACCAAAGCGTTTGATAACTGTAAAATCATCATCAGCGTCTCCGGCCATCATGGTTGACGCTTCCGATACGGCGATCGGAGCAGTTGTCCAGCAGTTTGTATCGAACACTTGGCAACCACTCGGTTTCATTTCAGTACGTCTCAGTGATACGCAAAAAAGATACAGTGCTTATTTAAAACATTTGGTTAAACATTTTCGATATCTTCTCGAAGGTCGTTTATTCACGCTGTATACCGATAATAAGCCACTTGTTTACGCTTTTAATCAGAAACCGGAAAAAGCATTACCTCGTCAATTTCGACACTTAGATTTCATTGGTCAATTCACGCCCGATATTGAGCACATCTCTGGTCTGGAGTTGTCGCAGATACTCTTTCACGCATTAATCAAATTTCTATTCCCGAAAGTATTGATTATGCTATCGCAGACCAATGACGAGGAACTTCAAGAAATTTTAAGGAGTAACTCTGTTCTCAAATTTGAGAAATTTCCCGTTTCTTTTAATTCAAAAAATTAATTTATGGCGATATTTCTACCACTACACCTAGGCCATTCAATCCCGTTAATTTCCGAAAACAAGTTTTCGTGAAAAGACACCATCTATCTCATCCTGGCGTCAAAGCTTCCATCAAACTTTTGACTCAGAATGTCATCTGGCCATCGATTAAAAAAGCTGTTCAGAAAATGGCGGAAAGTTGTGTAGCTTGTCAAAAGTCTAAAATTTCTCGACATACAAAATCTCCATTGGGTAATTAAATTAACTTCTCAACGCTTTTCGATTATTCATCTCGATTGCCATTGGTCCTTTACCAGTTTCTGATAATCAGCGGTATTGCGTTACATTGATTGATAGATACACTCGCTGGGCCGAGGCAATTCCAGTTCCAGATATTACTGTTGCAACTGTTGCTTTCGCTGTCTACCCTCATTGGATAGCTCGTTTTGATGCGCCAAAGTTCATTGTCACGGACCAAGGCATACCTACTTGGTTTTGAACGTAGAACAACTAGTTACAATCCAAAATGTCATGGCATGATGGAGAGAAGGCATCGGGTCATCAAATCTGCCATTATGTGCTATGATCGATCTGATTGGACTAGTGTTCTTCATGCAATTCTACTTGGACTACGAACGACTTACAGTGACGAACTAAAAGCTACTCCAGCTGAACAGGTTTACGGATGTACAATTCGAGTTCCTGGAACATTTTTAGATACTACGAACGCTCAAATTTTACAATCGGACTTTATTTCGAACTTATGATGACATTTTGATGAAATTCGACCTGTACCGGCTTCTCGACATTCTACGGACAAAATTTTTATCAGTAAAGATCTGCTTACTTGCTCGCACGTTTTCTTACGGACGGACGCAGTACGCAGATCACTGCAACCACCATATACTGGACCGTATTTGGTAATCGACCGTACAGACAAATTTTATACTTTGGATCTGGACGGGCGACACGTGAAAATGTCCATCGACCGACTCAAACCATGTTACCCCGACAACCAATCAGAAGTTACAGACGCACCAATTATACAAACTGGGGCAGTATGTTGTACCATCACTTCGAATCGAAATCGAAAAAAGTCGAATCGAAAAAGTGAAAGTTGTATCATTTTTGCTTTTCGAAAATGATACAACATACCGCCATTCGACTTTTTTCGAATTTCGATTCGAAGTGATGGTACAACATACCGCCCCTGGATTACTTATACCGACTCACGAACCCAGCCCTATTCCTGAATACGGTACTAAAATGAAAGTATAAGATTCCTATTCAATTTTAAATAAGAATCGTACGAATCTGATTCAATTCAAATATGAATTTTGCATTTTCGTTTTCGTATCGTATTCAGAAATAGGGGGACTACCAGCGTTCAGTATTTCGGCTGACGGATCTAAATTACTTACTGAGAAACCAAAAATTTGCAAAAAGGTTCGTTTTGATCTTTCGTTAAGTACTAAATCCACTACAAGGTCGGGCCGTGTTTCCAGGACTCCTACCAGATTCTTAGATTTTCGATAGACCTTCGATCTCTCTGGGGGGAAGTATTGTGGCGTTTTTCACACCTTGTTTCTAAATCTATAATATAAAATTATTTTAAATTGATTGGTACTGAAATGGTTAGTTGGGTATCCAACTAAAAATATTGTAGTTTGTTTTGAAAAATAAAAGTTAGTAGTTTTTATGTTTTTTCTGAGAATAGATATTCTAATAAATAATAGTCAAAAACTATATTCAACTAAAAAACTATATTCAACCAAATACTCATCTTTTTCATTTTGAGAATAAACAGGTTTTATTGCAATTTACAACTATATTTTTGTTTGTTTTATTTTACTACTATTTGAATCAAATTCACACAAACAATGAAAAGTCATAAGAGTTAAAATCTCTGACACGAAATGGCGCTAATCCCCACTAATCTCATAAATATGATAAATCTTAAAACATTTTTAAGATTAGTTGACTAAACCAGTTTAGTCACTAAACCTCAAACCAAAACGAGATTGGCTAATCCTCTACTTGACACACTAGCGCTTAACTATAAAAAATCACTAATCGCGTTTTATAAATCAATCATAAATCCTCTTGCGTTGACATACTACAGTTTAGCTAATCGCAGTGCAAATGTAAATTACTATAGTGGCGCCGCGATTGCACGGTATCAATATTATGACGAATGACATTGGGTATTTTCGTTAATTCATTCTTCAGAAAGAATAGAAGGAATAGAATATTGATCACGTGATCTAAGAACATTCCGAACGAAATGTAATAAAAGAACATAAATGGAATAAACAGAATACTTTGTCACAGCAGCGAATTGTTTTTATTTTTGCAGCATTTACTTTTGTTGAACCATAGATAATATAGAAATATTATATACATATACATATATAATACATATATTTATATTATGTTGTTTCATTAAAAACAAGAAAAAATAAATTATTTGCACACGCACTATCACAGCTTGACATTTCAAAACAGAATATTCTTTTTGTTCTACCTATTGATGTAGATCAAAAAGAATGCGTTCTGAAAATTCCGAATGAATAAAAGAATAGACAAAAAAAAGAATAGAAAACATAGAATGAATAAAAGTACGATTACTGTCATTTTTAAAACGTTCGGAATGTTCGGAATGAATAAACGAAAATACCCATTATAATGACAAGGACAACATATCATTATAATTTATTAGGTATTTAATTCATTAAATAAATATTTCAATTAATTATTTAATTGAACATCTATTTACAATTAATTGTTATCTAATAATTAAATAATAATTTAGTTAATTTAAAGGTAATTTTAAGTTGCATTACCGCGAATTATCAGTTATATGGAAACCAATAAAAATTTTAGGGCCTAATAATGCACAAAAGCAAAAAAAGAACCTGCAAAAAGTGGAATACACTTCAAACATTAATAATAAATCTTCAAACATTTTTAAGATTAGTTGACTAAACCAGTTTAGTCACTAAACCTCAAACCAAAACGAGATTGGCTAATCTTCTACTTGACACACTAGTGCTTAACTAGAAAAAATCACTAATCGCGTTTTATAAATCCATAGTCTGTCACAGGTATAAGTTGAAAATTCGAATGGCTTTAATTTTCTTATTACAGTAAAAGCCCGATTATCCGGCGTCCAATTAACCGGAACACTGAGTCAACCGGAAATTTAATTTTTAGGATTTTATTTTTTTTTCTTTTTCATATGCATTTTGTAATTCAGTACGAAATTTGCAATTGTGTTTTGCACATTTTCAATAATGAATGCAGTAGTTGAAAATTGTGAATGGCTTTAATGTTCATATTACAGTAATAGCCCGATTATCCGGCATCCAATTAACCGGAATACTCAGGCAACCCGAATATTAATTTTTAGATTTTTTTTTTGCTTATTTCTCTTTCATATGCATTTTTTAATTCATTTTGAATTTTGCAATTGTTTTTTGCACATTTTCATTAATGAAAGCATTAGTTGAAAATTTTGAATCGCTTTAATTTTCTTATTCCAGTAAAAAGAGCCCTATGGTGCCGGATACCCATAATTGGGTATCCGGCACCATAGGGCTTTTACTGGAATAAGAAAATTAAAGTGGGTGCCGGATACCCAATTAGCCGGAACACTCAGTCAACCGGAAATGTAATTTTTAGGATTTTTTTTTGCTTTTTCTCTCTTTTTTTCTCTTTCATATGTATTTTGTAATTCATTTTGAAGTTTGCAATTGTGTTCTGCACATTTTCATTAATGAAAGCATTAGTTGAAAATTTTGAATGGCTTTAATGTTCATATTACAGTAATAGCCCGATTATCCGGCATCTAATTAACCGGAACACTCAGTCAACCCGAATATTAATTTTTTTTGCTTCTTTCTCTATTTTTTCTCTTTCATATGCATTTTTTAATTCATTTTGAAATTTGCAATTGTTTTTTGCACATTTTCATGAATGAAAGCATTAGTTGAAAATTTTGATTGGCTTTAATGTTCATATTAATTACAGTAAAAGCCCGATTATCCGGCATCCAATTAACCGGAACACTCAGTCAACCGGAAATTGAAAAGAGAGAAAAAGCAAAAAAAAATCCTAAACATTAAATTCCCGGTTGACTGAGTGTACCGGTTAATTGGATGCTGGGTAATAGGGCTTTTACAATAATATGAAACTTAAAGCCATTCCAAATTTTCAATTAATGCTTAAAATATGCAAAAAACAATTCAAAATTTCAAAAATGCATATAAAAGAGAAAAATAGAGAAAAAAGCAAAAAATATTCCTAAAAATTAAAATTGCGGTTAACTGAGTGTTTCGGTTAATTGGATGCCGGATAATTGGGCTTTTAATATAATAAGAAAATTAAAGCCATTCCAAATTTTCAACTAATGCTTTGATTAATGAAAATGTGCAAAAAACAATTGCAAATTTCAAAATGAATTAAAAAATGCATATGAAAGAGAAAAGAAAAAGAAAAGCAAAAAAAAAAAATCCTAAAAATTAAAATTCCGGTTGAGTGTTCCGGTTAATTAGATACCGGATAATCGGGCATTTACTATAATAAGAAAATTAAAGCCATTCCAAATTTTCAACTAATGCTTTCATTAATGAAAATGTGCAAGAAACAATTGAAAATTTCAAAATGTATTAAAAATGCATATAAAAGAGAAAAAAGCGAAAAAAATACCTAAAAATTAAAATTCCGGTTGAGTGTTCCGTTTAATTGGATGCCGGATAATCGGGGTTTTACTGTTATACGTTTTATTTCGATCTTAAATATGTACACATTTTATTTCATTTTCAAAATGACAAAATACACATTTTATGTCACTTATAAACATGCTTCATAAATCATTTTCAAAATGACATGAAATGCATTAAGTCAGCTTTTTTATTTCATTTTCATTACAGATTTTTAGTCAATTTTAAAATGAAATAAAAACGCTGGTTTTAAGTCCGAAAAAACACCATTTTTAAGTCAGCCTTTTTTAATTCAGGGAGCCCATTGTGAATGCTCCTTGGTACATTAGAAATGAGTCGCCATCGAGACTAAAACGTGGAATACGTCAGTGATGAAATACAAAAATTTGCAAGGAGTCATGTTCTGCGACTGCAACAGCATGACGAGGAGCCGCGGAATCTACTGGATCGCACCAATGGACCACAGCGGCTAAAAAGAACAAAGTCTTAAAAACATAGTACATATGTAATGGCGTTTTTAATAAAAAATTTCGCTTGATTTGAAGTACAACCAGTTTTATTTTGCGGAAATAAAAATCATCACACTTGCTCCAGCACTCAAAAACAAACAAATTTCGTGAAATGCGTTATGCCCCTCTACTAGTTCCACACTCAAGTTGAAATATTTTTAACTTTGTTGATGTTTTAATATAGTCTGCGCGATATCGCGGTATTTGTGGCGCACTCACTCCTGCAGGTGTGTATTTAGCTTTAGTTTTCTAAATTAACAACAACAAATATCACTCATTACTGGAATACTGATTGTCTTGTGGCAGTGACGAAAACGAACGTAAATTCATCACCGATTATTTTTTCATGTAGTAAAATATTGTAATTCTAAAAAACAACCAACAGTCGTCGCTATTTACAAGGAAAACTAGAGTACATGGCGGCGTCACCTGTAATTCGAAAAGCTCCCTGGCTTCACTCGCTCGAAAAGGAACTTACGATCCATGATCTGGTCGACGTCATGTATTGCGATAACAAAAGTGTAATTGACCTGGGGCCCTATTCCTGAATACGATACGAAAACGAAAGTTCAAGTTTCCTATTCAATTTTAAATAAGAATCGTAAGAATCTGATTCAATTCTAATATGAATTTTGTACTTTGGTTTTCGTTTCAGGAATAGGGCCGCTGGAGCCCAATTTTGGTCGAAAAACAGAAATAAAATTTACGAGTTTATGTCTCACATACGTACTAGATATAAATATTGAATTTTTCCGCTGTTTGTATCAAACAATTATATGATTTAATGTTTTACGTCTAGAAAATAAAACAACTGTAAATCTCACAAATTTTATTCCCATTTTTCGACCAAAATTCTGCCCCTGGCATCAACATAGTTTTCATGTCAGAGAAAGACATATAGATATCAAGCACCATTTTATTCGTGCAAATATGGAGTCTGTTAGGATAAAGGTGAACCATACCTCTACGAATGAACTGAGGAGAGATGTGCTAACGAAGGCCCTATATGAAACACAGCATTTCACTTGTTTTGCCGGGATGGGAATGAAATTTAAATATCTAAGTAAAATAATATTAGTTTCTAGTGGAAATATTTATATAGTAAAACCCAATTTGTAATAATTTGTATTGAAGTACGTATATATTTATGCTCTCGGTCCTTGTTGTTCATTGGATTCTCTTTACGACGCGCGTTTATTTTGTCAACTCTTCTTAACCGGACACTGATATTACATTTCACCATATCTAGTATATTTACAACTTTTTAACATATATATTTTCATTTAAACATTTGTGATATTAAAATAAAGTTCTTAGTTGGTCAAACTAAAAATTTCTATAACAAGAAAAAAAAACAAACAACTTACACTTATTTTCAATAAAATGGTGTAAAAGACAACTTTTACCACTGCCTGCACTCCCAATAATTAAAAATTTAAACAAATAATCTGAAAAATTGCATAATTAATTTCGTGTTACACTTTCTTATAGCAATTTTGTTTCCATTATTTACCATAGGATTCGGACATGTTTTTTGTTGTCGTATTATTTATACCCAGCACAATCAACGAATTTCGTATTAAATTATATTCTTTGAATTTGCAATCAACCGTTTGTTTTGTCTCGATATTTATCAAAAACCCTTTAATTAGTAATTGCCATTATATTAAATTAACAAAATTTGAATTTTCTGTAGTAATGACTTTTCGATATTTTGACACTCTGTCATGTTTATGTTATTTCTTTTTTCATTCAACATGCCCGTAATTTCCCTCTAAACATTGCGAATCGAACACGATGTTTTGTATGAAGAAGTTTCATAGTTTACGTATCGTTTTCGAATCACAATGTTTAGAGGGTTGAGATAAAAAGCTTATTCCGTGGTTCGACACTTCTCTTTGGTCATGATTCTTTCCTCGTTCCCTTCTTCACCAACAAACTAATTTTTTGGCGGAGCAATTTTTGATTCTTTTTTAAGCAATTTTTTTTTTGATTCAACAACACAAATAAGTCTCGCACAACAACAAAAATAAATTTTTCACGGACACCTTTTTTATTTGTCGTTTTTGGGTTAATTTTAGTTATAATTTGCACTTCGAGTGCAAAAAATATATTTTTTCAACCATTGAAGCAGTTTTCGCAGCAACTAATAAACATTTTTTACAATACGAATAAATCAAAAAACATAATTTTACGCACATACATACATAAAAAAAGAACCGCGCAAAGAAATCAAATGTGGCCGGCGATTGATTTTTTGAAATCATTGAACCACGACGAAAGAATTAAAGTGTTGCGAGGTTCATTGTAATGCTGTTTTGCATAGAGTTTATCACTGCTTGGGAGGCTGTTCGTAAACTCTACATTGTTACAACTGTCATTGTTAGTATGACGTATGTGCTTAACAATGATTTTGTTACAAGTGTCAATGATTTTCCAGATGACGATGGCAGAAAAAAACCAAAAATAAAATGCAAAACAAAAAACTAATTTCTATTCTCTTCTCATCAATATGAAAATTATATAATAAACTAGATATCCGTAGACTTAGAGTATTAAAATCATATTTTTTTAATAATACTCAATTATACGCATAGTACTGTTATCAAACACATTGACCACATTAAAAAGTTCATTAAAAATTATTTTGTTTAGATATTGATGTGAAAGAATATTTTTTTCGCTTGATTGTAGCATAATTAGTACTTTGACAGCTGGAAAGGCAGTCTCGAGTAGTGTTGCGAATGACATTTGTAACAATGTTAAAACGAGTTTACGAACGACAAAAAGCACGTGCTCGTTGTTACAATGTTATGTGAAATTCTTTCGGAAAAAAAAATAAATCAAATTTTTCCAGTTGCCAAAGAACGTAAAATTTTTTGTTGTTGTTCTTGTTGGCGGTGTGTAGGTTAATAGCGCGTAAACGATCATCTTTTGTTGTTGGTTTTCTTATGCATATTTTGTTTAAACGCACTTGTGCAACACAGGCAACGTGTTTCTTGAAAAAAAAAATTATGGCATAAACAAGTTTATATGTAACAATTAATACTAAATATTATTATTTAATTTGTATAATATATTAATTTACACAAAACACATTTGGACACAGCAAAAAAAATAATTAAATAGTAAATTATAAAAATTGCGCACTAATATGTTTGGTGGTGGAAGTGTCGATCAAATCGAAAAAATATCAAATCCTTCAAAAAATTACAAACCCTGTTTATATTGGGGGTCGAGTCAACTTGTAGTTATCTTCAGGTTAACCTTGAAGTTAACTTCTAGTGTTTATATTGGTAGAGTTATCTTTGGATCGAGTCAAAATTTTTTAAAAATTTTTAGATGAATGCAATTAATTTTAGGGAAAACTTAATAAATTAAAATCGGAAAAAATCACAAAAAATATACTCTCGTATTTAGTTAGATACCACTGCTCACACAAAAAAATGAAAATAAATAATTTTTTTTGTTCTTTTTTATTTCAGTTTTATTTTTGTTGTTGTTTTTCGACTCGACCTAAGAAATTTTTTGGATTGAGTCGAGTTAACTCCAAGTTAACTTTTGGTGTTTATGTTGAAGGTTCAACCCAGGTTGAACCTGGGTTCAACCTCCAATATAAACAGTATAACAATTTGATTTAAATCAAATCTATCTGTCATTTTTGTGTTCCAAAGAACGTAAAAAATTGATTTCAATCAAATATTTTTGATTTACATCAAATATTTTTTTCCGAAAGAACTTCACGTTAGTTTCAGAACGATTTAGAGCTGTCATTGTTAACAATATTGTAACAATAGCCTTGTCTTGACACGATAATTAATTGGAGCAAAATTTGAATTATCATTGTAATATTACACAGTAAATATAAAATACGGACATAATTTGATCATTTTTAGTACAATTTAGTACTATAATTAATTATCCGAAACACCCATAATTAATTGGAACATACTTTTACTTCTCGGAAAATGCGCGTGCATCGCAGCAATCTATATGTCAAAAAAGTGAATTATACAGGAATGTTTCTACGTACAAAATAAAAAGTGAAATCGGTTGTCTGGCAAATTTCGTCCCACCATTTCCCAGTATCCATCTGGCTTTGGGGCAGCAACTCTGGCATTACCCAGATTTTATTCATGTTATGCCTGGATGACCCACCGCTCCAAACATTGGTTTATCATGAGTCGAACCCTTTGATTTTGTCTTTGTTTGTGTTTTGTGTCCCTTAATTGTCCCATGTAAGAATTATAAAACTGCAAAAATTCGCTTGTCTTCAATTTATACAAATAAATAACGTTCTCTATCCCAGAAAATCAAATTCGTATTCTATACCGAAGAACATGTTCCAATATTAATATGTACATTATGTATTCAATAAAAACGCTTATCTGAAAGTTTTATTTTTATTATTTAATAAACAATTAATTTGATGTTTGTAAATCTGGGCCAAATTTCCAAATCATTTGACATCGAATAAAAAACAAATTGGTTCGCGTATTCAACGAAAGGAGGAAGATCAATAGTTTACATTCCCCAAGTATTTTTACTTTGAATTTTTCTGGCGATATTCGTACTTAAGTACTAAACTTAGTCTAGTATTTTTCTAAGTTTGAGTTGCAATTTATTAAAATAAAACGTATGAAGCGTGTCGCGAAAATCCGAAACTGGACGAAACTCATTATAAACATTTTATTGCATGTGTATGCGTATTGAGCAATATTTGGCGGGAACAATTGTGCTTGTGTTTGTTTAAACGGCAATTTCAAATTTTGGTTGTAAAATTAAATGTTTTTAAAGAAATATTTTTGTTTTTGTAATATAAAATGATTTATTAAATTCATTATTTTAATTCATTATTGATTACTTTGGACATACATATATATATATACATTTCGATTAAATTATTCAGTTTTTTAATTTCTAATATTTACACTAGATTTTTTTTTAAAATAACTTTCCTTGTTTGTCTTTTATATAATAAAAGTAATTTGTGGATATTAAATCGGTTTCGATAGAGTTAGTAAATTTTTCATAGTACAATCTAAAATGTTGAAAATAATATTATAATTATTAAATTTAACACGGAGTAACGTAAACCATACCTCACATTATCTTTATTGAGCATTAAACGTAAACTTGCAGCTAAGCTTTTCGGTGAACACAGAACAGCTCTATAAAGTTTGCCCTAATGCACTTTTTTAGTTCGTGGCCATCTTGCTTCATAAATAATGATTTCTAAATATAAAATAGGAAAACAAAATATAATAGATTGTACCAAATTATCTCGAATGATTCTTTACATTACCAATTGTTTTACAGCCTTCCTATATTCAATTAAATTGATATCAAAGTTGACAAATGTATGCGCATCGTTAAAAGTTACTATAAACTTAGCGTTCTCACAATAAACTAAATAACGCCATTTGTATAAGCATATGTATATAATACGTATACGCTACAAACACTATCATTATAATGTGAAGTTTAACTTTCGTTAATTTTGGATGAAAACGAAGGAAAATACTATGCTCAATTTTTACTTTCGTTTTGTTATACTTGGGTCACCATCAAGACGAAAAATCGAAATTATGATCATACAATTAATTTTTAGAACTATAATTAGTTTTATAGTGTTTCTACGATTAAACGTCGCCTGCAGTAAGCCGGACTCCATGGCCGTATTGCTATGAAGAAACGTATTGCTATGAGTGTAATTTTCGATAGTATCGAAAAAAGTGATGTTACAACATCCCACCCCAGGTTTAACCTGGGTTGAGCCTTCAAGGCGGCCGCACGAAATTTGTCTCGAGCTCGACAAAGTTGAAAATGTGTGATATATAATGCAAATTGTTGTTGTAAATTTTTGTTGTAATGCGTTGTATCGCCGTTTTGAGATCACACATTTTCAACTTTGTCAAGCTCGAGACAAATTTAACGGAACGAGATAAAAGGTGGCTTTTTTACCAACTTTTGCTCAAAAAATTTGTCTACGGTTGTCATATAAGTCATATCGCACATCCTCTAAAAAAACGTCATAAGACAAAAAACAGTTTTGTGATAAATGCATTTTAAACTGCTATACTTGATGATTCATTTTATAAAGCTTATAATTACTAAGCATCACAGTAGCGTTAGCAATTAAAAAAAATTAAAACATTTATATCAAAACTGTTTTCTTGTATTGACACTTGACAGTTTTTAAGAGGATGTGCGATATGTTTTCTGTTGTTTCGTATTTTTTGTTTACAATTTCTTCTTTGTTTACGATTAGATGGGGCTTTAATTTTAATTTAATCGAATAAACGTATGTCTGGGGATTACAAATACACAATATTCGGTTTTATACACACATCACAATTTATAAATTGTCAAATAATTTATAGCCCAACAGTTGTAACAAAATAAATTTTTTGGTTCTCATCCTAATTGTTTCACTTAAATGCATCTCGCATATTTATTTAATTTATTTTATATAATAACTTTAAACTAAATTATTTTTTTTTTGTTTTTTATATCATTAGCTTAGGTCGACTAGCACTTATATGTAGCTGTATATGACCAGGCAATGTATTTTTATCAATTATGTATTTATGTGTATCCAGTCGTAACTTTCGTTACCATCCAGCTATGCTACACACAATTTTGGTTTCTGGATTCAAACTATTGCGCAATAGATTTTAATTTTTAATTTTAAACCCTTATTTTAAATTAAATCATTAAATTTTTTTGTCTTGTTTTATTCTGTTCTCTCGAAAATAAAATTTAAACAAAAATCTACATCTCAAAAATGTTTTTATTAATTTTTTTTATTTTCATTTCAAATTTTTTCATTTCGGATTCACGGACAAAAATTTTATTACGCAGCTGCGACGTAAAAATTTTGACCGTGAATCCGAAATGAAAAAATTTGAAATGAAAATAAAAAAATTTACGGACATTTTTGAGATGTAGATTTTTGTTTACATTTTATTTTCGAGAGAACAGAATAAAACAAGACAAAAAAATTTAATGATTTAATTTAAAATAAGGGTTTAAAATTAAAAATTAAACTCTATTGCGCAATAGTTTGAATCCAGAAACCAAAATTGTGTGTAGCATAGCTGCGGGATTCGAATCAAAAACCCTCTATACACACAGCAAGCGTTCTACGCACTGTGTTACAGCCCAAGTATAACAAAACGAAAGTAAAAATTGAGCATAGTATTTTCCTTCGTTTTCATCCAAAATTAACGAAAGTTAAACTTCACATTATAATGATAGTGTTTGTAGCGTATATGTATACTGTGTTGTTACTACTGTATACTGTGTTACCGCAATTTTTCTTTCGTAGGAATGTGTATAGCGTGTAATGTACATGGTTTGTTTTTATTTTTCATGTTCACGACATGAGTTTGGTAATTTTATAAAATTTTGTTAAAAAAATTTAAAGATGTGCGTTAATATAAATAAAATCACATCAAAATATATTTTATATCTATTCAAATATTGTTTTCATAAATTAATTAATTTCTACTTCAGTTTTAAGTTTTTAGGTAGAAAACAAATGCGAAAATAATAAACTTGATGTGCAATAATCATAGTACCTATTTGGAAAATTATTTAAACTTTTAATATTACAATCAAAGAATAATTTCAAATTGTGTAATAATAAAAAATAATTAAAAAATTAACTAAAATATAATTTAGATTCGTATATAATATGTATATATGTATGTATATTTTTATACCGCAAATTTAATAAAATAAAAATATTCATTTTAAACCTAAATTTTTATTTTGCTCTCACATTTGGATGCCGCCATCTTTTTCTTCTAACATTTTCAAATATAGCATTTTACATTCATGCACAACCTCGCTCCCGCCATTTTGTTTTTTGTCTTTTCTGTTCACACATACATGTATACAATTCTCCTTTATTGAGTTTCGTTCAGTTTCGAATAATCGCGACACGTTTCATACGTTTTATTTTAATAAATTGCAACCCAAACTTAGAAAAATACTAGACTAAGTTTAGTACTTAAGTACGAATATCGCCAGGAAAATTGAAAGTAAAAATACTTGGGAGAGGGCGACAATTAAATTATTTAATCTCGATAAACTAACAAATTCATTCGAAAAATGAATAAACAACAACAAATATTTGAGCAAAATTATTGCTCATACTTCTGGGGTGGGATGTTGTAACAACACTTTTTTCGATATATATCGAATATATCTCTTTTTACTAAAATAAAATTGCTTGTCGTTTTACTTTTCAATTTTACTTTCTATATTGCGATCGCACACTACTAGAATAAATTGTTTGTTTATCTGTTTTTTGTGTTTCGATAAAGTATCACTCTCAAAATAAATAGATGATACAATAAGAGTAGAACAACATAATGTTTTTTTCGAATAGGTAGAGATCGCAATAGACGCAACGTAATTGAAAAATGGAAAAACTATAAATTTAATTTGTGACCCAAGTATTTTTACTTTGAATTTTTCTGGCGATATTCGTACTTAAGTACTAAACTTAGTCTAGTATTTTTCTAAGTTTGAGTTGCAATTTATTAAAATAAAACGTATGAAGCGTGTCGCGAAAATTCGAAACTGGACGAAACTCATTATAAACATTTTATTGCATGTGTATGCGAATTGAGAAATATTTGGCGGGAACAATTGTGCTTGTGTTTGTTAAAACGGCAATTTCAAATTTTGGTTGTAAAAATAAATGTTTTTAAAGAAATATTTTTGTTTTTGTAATATAAAATGATTTATTAAATTCATTATTTTAATTCATTATTGATTACTTTGAACATACATATATATACATTTCGATTAAATTATTCAGTTTTTTAATTTCTAATATTTACACTAGATTTTTTTTTAAAATAATTTTCCTTATTTGTCTTTTATATAATAAAAGTAATTTGTGGATATTAAATCGGTTTCGATAGAGTTCGTAAATTTTTCCATAGTAGAATCTAAAATGTTGAAAATAATATTATAATTATTAAATTTAACACGGAGGATCGTAAACCATACCTCACATTATCTTTATTGACCGTTAAACGTAAACTTGCAGCTAAGCTCTTCGGTGAACAGCTCTGTAAAGTTTGCCCTAGTGCACTTTTTTAGTTCATGGCCATCTTGCTTCATAAATAATGATTTCTAAATATAAAATAGGAAAACAAAACATAATAGATTGTACCAAATTATCTCGAATGAATCTTTACATTACCAATTGTTTTACACCCTTCCTATCTTCAATTAAGTTAATATCAAAGTTGACAATAATGTATCCGCATCGTTAAAAGTTACTATAAACTTAGCGTTCTCACAATAAACTAAATAACGCCATTTGTATAGGCATATGTATATAATACGTATCCCAAGTATTTTTACTTTCAATTTTCCTGGCGATATTCGTACTTAAGTACTAAACTTAGTCTAGTATTTTTCTAAGTTTGAGTTGCAATTTATTAAAATAAAACGTATGAAACGTGTCGCGATTATTCGAAACTGAACGAAACTCAATAAAGGAGAATTGTATACATGTATGTGTGAACAGAAAAGACAAAAAACAAAATGGCGGGAGCGAGGTTGTGCATGAATGTAAAATGCTATATTTGAAAATGTTAGAAGAAAAAGATGGCGGCATCCAAATGTGAGAGCAAAATAAAAATTTAGGTTTAAAATGAATATTTTTATTTTATTAAATTTGCGGTATAAAAATATACATACATATATACATATTATATACGAATCTAAATTATATTTTAGTTAATTTTTTAATTATTTTTTATTTTTACACAATTTGAAATTATTCTTTGATTGTAATATTAAAAGTTTAAATAATTTTTCAAATAGGTACTATGATTATTGCACATCAAGTTTATTATTTTCGCATTTGTTTTCTACCTAAAAACTTAAAACTGAACTAGAAATTAATTAATTTATGAAAACAATATTTGAATAGATATAAAATATATTTTGATGTAATTTTATTTAAATTAACGCACATCTTTAAATTTTTTTAACAAAATTTTATAAAATTACCAAACTCATGTCGTGAACATGAAAAATAAAAACAAACCATGTACATTACACGCTATACACATTCCTACGAAAGAAAAATTGCGGTAACACAGTATACAGTAGTAACAACACAGTATACATATACGCTACAAACACTATCATTATAATGTGAAGTTTAACTTTCGTTAATTTTGGATGAAAACGAAGGAAAATACTATGCTCAATTTTTACTTTCGTTTTGTTATACTTGGGATACGCTACAAACACTATCATTATAATGTGAAGTTTAACTTTCGTTAATTTTGGATGAAAACGAAGGAAAATACTGTGCTCAATTTTTACTTTCGTTTTGTTATACTTGGGTATTTCCATCTTTTGAGCAAATAATCTAAGTCGTACCTACATACCCAAGTATAACAAAACGAAAGTAAAAATTGAGCACAGTATTTTCCTTCGTTTTCATCCAAAATTAACGAAAGTTAAACTTCACATTATAATGATAGTGTTTGTAGCGTATACGTATTATATACATATGCGTATACAAATGGCGTTATTTAGTTTAGTTTATTGTGAGAACGCTAAGTTTATAGTAACTTTTAACGATGCGGATACATTTGTTAACTTTGATATTAATTTAATTGAAGATAGGAAGGGTGTAAGACAATTGGTAATGTAAAGATTCATTCGAGATAATTAGGTACAATCTATTATATTTTGTTTTCCTATTTTATATTTAGAAATCATTATTTATGAGGCAAGATGGCCACGAACTAAAAAAGTGCATTATGGCAAACTTTACAGAGCTGTTCACCAAAGAGCTTAGCTGCAAGTTTACGTTTAACGGTCAATAAAGATAATGTGAGGTATGGTTTACGTTACTCCGTGTTAAATTTAATAATTATAATATTATTTTCAACAGTTTAGATTGTACTATGGAAAATTTACGAACTCTATCGAAACCGATTTAATATCCACAAATTACTTTTATTATATAAAAGCCAAACAAGGAAAATTATTTAAAAAAAAAATCTAGTGTAAATATTTGAAATTAAAAAATTGAATAATTTAATCGAAATGTATATATATGTATGTCCAAAATAATCAATAATGAATTTAATAAATCATTTTATATTACAAAAACAAAAATATTTCTTTAAAAACATTTAATTTTACAACCAAAATTTGAAATTGCCGTTTAAACAAACACAAGCACAATTGTTCCCGCCAAATATTGCTCAATACGCATACACATGCAATAAAATGTTTATAATGAGTTTCGTCCAGTTTCGGATTTTCGCGACACGCTTCATACGTTTTATTTTAATAAATTGCAACTCAAACTTAGAAAAATACTAGACTAAGTTTAGTACTTAAGTACGAATATCGCCAGAAAAATTGAAAGTAAAAATACTTGGGTACCCAACCCAAGTATTTTTACTTTCAATTTTCCTGGCGATATTCGTACTTAAGTACTAAACTTAGTCTAGTATTTTTCTAAGTTTGAGTTGCAATTTATTAAAATAAAACGTATGAAACGTGTCGCGATTATACGAAACTAAACGAAACTCAATAAAGGAGAATTGTATACATGTATGTGTGAACAGAAAAGACAAAAAACAAAATGGCGGGAGCGAGGTTGTGCATGAATGTAAAATGCTATATTTGAAAATGTTAGAAGAAAAACATTGCGGCATCCAAATGTGAGAGCAAAATAAAAATTTAGGTTTAAAATGAATATTTTTATTTTATTAAATTTGCGGTATAAAAATATACATACATATATACATATTATATACGAATCTAAATTATATTTTAGTTAATTTTTTAATTATTTTTTATTTTTACACAATTTGAAATTATTCTTTGATTGTAATATTAAAAGTTTAAATAATTTTCCAAATAGGTACTATGATTATTGCACATCAAGTTTATTATTTTCGCATTTGTTTTCTACCTAAAAACTTAAAACTGAACTAGAAATTAATTAATTTATGAAAACAATATTTGAATAGATATAAAATATATTTTGATGTAATTTTATTTAAATTAACGCACATCTTTAAATTTTTTTAACAAAATTTTATAAAATTACCAAACTCATGTCGTGAACATGAAAAATAAAAACAAACCATGTACATTACACGCTATACACATTCCTACGAAAGAAAAATTGCGGTAACACAGTATACAGTAGTAACAACACAGTATACATATACGCTACAAACACTATCATTATAATGTGAAGTTTAACTTTCGTTAATTTTGGATGAAAACGAAGGAAAATACTATGCTCAATTTTTACTTTCGTTTTGTTATACTTGGGAAGTATAACAAGACGAAACTCAAAATTAAGCTATCGTATTTGCCTTCGAAATATTAGAAAAAAGTCGAAGAATCAATACTTTGGTATTGGTGCGTACAGTATACATGTACCAAAGTATAAAGAAAGAAATTTTATTGTAAACTAAGAATGGAGACGTCATCATAATTATTTATAAGTGATGTGCAGGGCGAACTGTATGTTTAACATTTTAATTTAAAATGTAAGTATTACAAAATTAAATACTTATTAAGTAATTAATTGTTTGGATATTAATGGTTTAAATTATGTTCATCAAAATTTCAGCACAGAACTTAATTTAATTTGTCGGCCTATAAATTAAACTTACATATTGTGGAAATAATGAAATTGTTTTGATGGATGAAAGTGAATTGTGTATAATACAGCACATAAAGTGTATATGCCCGATGCCGTGTTATAATATATCAAAACAAAAAATATGAGAAAAATTCAAATAGGTAATATTTTTCATCAAACAAAAGATTTATGTTTATCGTACGGCCAATTTTCATGTGAATTTTAATACAATTCTGAAATCAAAATAGTAGTTTTTTAATTCCGCTAGCATCTCGTCCCCTAATAGTTTCGGTTGTGACGTTTTACACACATACTTACACCAAATTGTTCAACCAATTTTTATTTACACACATACATAAGCACAATTTTATTGTATCAAGTTTTGTGTAGGTTCGAATAATCGCGACACTTTTCATACAGGATCTTCTGAGGTTCTGAGTCGAAAGCAAAACTAAGTCAAAGTCAAAACTAAATATAAGTTTTTACTTCGAAAAATGACAAAAAATCCGTTATACTTGGGTACTTCAACTAAACCAAGATCAAATTGGGCAGGACTTAAGTTGAATATAAAGATTTGATTGGCTAAAGAGTTGGATAAAAATAATGCCTTCCCGTAAATTCAGCATCAAGGCTGCCGCATGAACATTGTCTCGAGGTAGACAAAGTTAAAAATGTGTGATATATAATGCAAATTGTTATTGTTGTAATGCAATTATTGTACCACCGTTTTGAGATCACATTTTTTAACTTTAGCTGTATTTTGTTGATACAATTACAACAACACCACCATGGCTAAAGCGAAAACTAAAGCATTTTAAAATTTTGCTTTAGCTGAAGATAATGCAAATTTGCATTAGTTGAAATAGCTGAATAGCGCTAGAGCAAAAATGCTAAACAGCTAAAGCAAAAATGCTTTATTTCCCAACAAAATACAGCTTTTGTCTACTTCGAGACAATTTTCATGTGGCAGCCAATACGCGTTTTCGGAAATATTCCATGGTAACTTTAGAGTAATTTTAATTCATTTAAATTCAGCAAAATTCAATTACATATTTTAACAAATATGTACATTTTTCTTGTATTTTTTTAATGGTTTATGGTATCTTCACGGAACGAGATAAAAAAAGCTGGATTCTTTTTTACCAAATTTTGCTCAAAAAATTTGTCTGCGGTTGTCACGTAAGTCATATCGCACTTTTGCAGTTTACCATAAGAATAAGGACGAAAATTCTTTGGAGTCAACCAAGCACAATCATGTAGCAGTGAGGTTCAAGGCGTAGTTGATTTTATAAAGGCGAAGACAAGTCGTGTTATAAAGATTTGTTTCTTCTCTGATGGATCTGGAGCATAATATAAATAAATTTTTAAAATGAATTTTTGCAACTTGTTTAATATTAAAGAAGACTTCAACATACAAACAGAATGGCACTTCATCGCAACCTGTCATGGAAAAGGACCATGCGATGCATTAGGAGGTGTTCTTAAGAGAAATGCCGCTAGAGCAAGTTTGCAAAGGCCGTTTGAAAATCAAATAGACGGCCTGGAAAAGGGATATAGTCGATAATAAAAAGTTCAAAAAATAAAACTAGTTTTTATTTATAACTAATTAAAAAAAATACGCCATTACGATGTTGCAAACAAAAATTTTTGTTATTTACAATAACTGTTTACAATAAATATTTGTATATTATGAAAATGAAACATAGGAATATTTTACCACAGCACACATAATAACAAAATTATTATGTGTGATATTCTACATTCTCAAGTTTCAATATCGTGGATAAACCGTATGATAATTTTTAATCTTTACTGTTAACTTTACACAAGCCCACAAAAAAATCCAATTGTCGATAAAATTGGATTTTTTTAGTAATTATGTACAACCAAATAAATCATGCAATTGGGCTTATCAATAGTATTGATTGTTTAAAATGTATTTTTTTTATTACACCGTATTAATTAAAAATCAAGTTTTATTTGAACAAAATAAAACACAAAATATTTTGTTGTCATACGCAAACACGTACACCCATCCCCTTCAACTCCCCTTTGGTCTACTAAAAAAGTAAAAAAGCATGCATGAGCGGCAGCAAAAATCTCGTATATTTTTGTTTTCCTTTTATTTGTTGTTACGGTGTAAAACTAAGTTGCTGCTTTAATTGGAATATTACTAAATGAAAAGTTTTCTCAAAACAATTTTTTTTTAAATAATTCAATAACAAAATATCCCTGTTTATTTTTGACAATGTATTATTCAACTTAACTTGAACGATACAAACTATTTATTAAAAATAATGAAATTGTTTTATTGCTGCCATGTATTTTTGTTTCGTGGTGTATGGAATTCTCATTTCTTTTTGTATTTACATATACCAACAAAATTATTACAAGAAATGGCCTGTTATTGTAGTGGTATTGGTTGTATCAGTTTTGCTTTTCGAAAATGATACAACAAACCGCCATTCGACTTTTTTCGTATTTAATTTTAATAGCAAAATGTCTGAAAGGAAAAACTATAATTCTAATAAAGCGGAAGAAAATAGATTTTTAATAAAATGCATCGAGGTAAGAGACATTATTACATATTTAAATGCGTAATAAGGAAACATTGTGCAATGATATTGAGCAGTCTTTAGGCTAAAAACTTATTTGTGCATTATTTAGCACAATAATATTGAACGTGTAAGGGGCCTATAACAACGCATCCCTAATAGAATTCCTTATGACTTTTTCCTTACAGAAAAGTATAAAAAAACCTGAGAAAAAAAATAAAAATCTCAAGTTTTTTTTTCGTACTTTTCTGTGGAAAAGTTATAAGGAATTCTATTGGGGATGTGCGGTAAGTCAGAGGATAAAGGTAGTTTTTGTTCTTGTTTTGACATGTCCCAAGTATTTTTACTTTCAATTTTTCTGGCGATATTCGTACTTAAGTACTAAAGTTAGTCTAGTATTTTTCTAAGTTTGAGTTGCAATTTATTAAAATAAAACGTATGAAACGTGTCGCGATTATTCGATACTGGACGAAACTCAATAAAGGAGAATTGTATACATGTATGTGTGAACAGAAAAGACAAAAAACAAAATGGCGGGAGCGAGCTTGTGCATGAAAGTAAAAGGCTATATTTGAAAATGTTAGAAGAAAAAGATGGCGGCATCCAAATGTGAGCAAAATAAAAATTTAGGTTTAAAATGAATATTTTTATTTTATTAAATTTGCGGTATAAAAATATACATACATATATACATATTATATACGAATCTAAATTATATTTTAGTTAATTTTTTAATTATTTTTTATTATTACACAATTTGAAATTATTCTTTGATTGTAATATTAAAGGTTTAAATAATTTTCCAAATAGGTATGTACTATGATTATTGCACATCAAGTTTATTATTTTCGCATTTGTTTTCTACCTAAAAATTTAAAACTGAACTAGAAATTAATTAATTTATGAAAACAATATTTGAATAGATATAAAATATATTTTGATGTAATTTTATTTAAATTAACGCACATCTTTAAATTTTTTTAACAAAATCTTTTTTATAAAATTACCAAACTCATGTCGTGAACATGAAAAATAAAAACAAACCATGTACATGCTATACACATTACTACGAAAGTAAAATTGAGGTAACACAGTATACAGTAGTAACAACACAGTATATATATATATACGCACCACTACTAAAGTATTAATTCTTCGTCTTTTTTGTAATATTTCAAAGGCAAATACGATAGCTCAATTTTGAGTTTCGTCTTGTTATACTTGGGGTACAATAAAAAATGTTTGGATATGCGAACGTGACATATTAATATTTAAAAAAAGACATTATTTTATTATTAATTTACATATAATAATAATTTAATTATATTTTTTATAGTAATTGATAATAGTTATAATTTTTTAATACGGAGAATCGCAAGAAAGTCGCTGATTTGGTATTGGTTTTGAGGCGCCAATAACTCGCACTGACTTGTAGTGTCCATGACTATAAACAGGATTTTGCTGCTCGTCTCCACTACACCGCCTGATTCATTTTGAGTTACCCAGAGAGCACCGCGAGGAGGTATGAATCTCGGACTTCGCCCCCCAAAATAACCGTCTGTTCTCCAGGTTAGGTGTGGCTGAAGCGGGCGTCTGTCTTGTATCAAGCGGCTCGCTATATAAATATGTTCAAGGTGTAGGACTGGATGCCTAAAGATTCTCACCAGTACGTGACCCACACACGTAACAAGCGGGTTGAGTAGCAGGTCAACAACCTGCCCTCAAAAAACAACCAAGTTATGAACCCTAATCAAAGGCCTCGGATAACCATATCAGATTCATGACAAAATCGACCTTGGAAATTGTACACGGACAACGCTTTAAAAATGGGAACATGGAACGTGCTTAGCCTTTTAAGACCTGGAGATCTCCAGAACCTTTCGAAACAAGCAAAAAGTTACACATTAGACGTACTTGCACTACAAGAGCTCAGTGGTCTGGGAATCCCGACAAACATTTCGAGTCCAGAAAGGTTTTTTAATCCTCATGCGCCCAGTCGAATATAAAAATGATAAAAATTATATTAGCAAATTTTCTATTTTGCTTTTTGTTCTCTTTCGTAAAAAAACAATTGTACCACAGACACTGACCATAGTCACATTCGCCTGATTTGACTAGCGCGCGCGACATATAATAAAACAATGAAAAAAATCTACCAATTCTCTCGTTCAATCAGTTTAGTTAGTTTACGAATAGGACTCTTACGTTGAAGTGTTGTGTTGCATAAATAACATTATCAGTGCAAATTGGGTTTGATTTCATTATTTTAATTTAATAAAAATTCAGGTGAGTTAATTAGGTGATAAAGTGGATTATGGGGTGTGTTGTTAATTTGTTGGAAATGTCGGGGAGAAATTAGGGCACACTTTAATAAAACATATTTTAAACGTATCAGACGAATCAGTTTTACATATTTCTATGATCCAGATAATCATTCGTTGGCGTGGATAAATGAGCCCACGCGCTCTGTCACATGTGTATATTCACTCTACAATAAATAATACAATGACTACTATTTACTTACTTACTGAGTTTTAAAAAAAAATTTCCTTCATTTCAATAAATAAATAAAAATAGTGCAGATTTTCGTGTAAAGAAAATTTTATATTTTTCTGTGGACGCATTTTACTACAAGGTAAGCTAAAGCGTCTGCAGGTACTCATTTAAATTTGGTTAAATTATTTCACATACTACGCTTCCAAAGCTTCTGATTACAATTGAATAAGCTTCTTACAATTTATTAAATTTAGTCAATTTAAAACCAAATTGTACTAAACTTTTTAATAATTGTCCATTTTTTTAAGAATAAATTTCCACAATAAAATTGTTAGTTTAGTTCTGTATAATCTCTCCAATTAGCGAATTACGGATGGCACATGAAATCTAACAAATAATTTATGTGAATTTTGTTTTTTAATATAGACGATAGGTCTATCCGATATAATTAAAAAATTACAATATTTGATTTTAAATTGTCTAAATTCGAAAAATTACTTTCGAGAGCTAATCCAGTGCCGAAGAAAAAACGCACCCGTGCCATCTTTTAGAAATATTTCAATATAATGTTTGTATTGTGTGTGGTATGTAGCTTACTGTATACTTTAATGTACAATTATTTTAGATAGTTCAAATTCAATATATTTTCCACATATATGAGTTATTATTAATTTACCATTTATTATTTTATTCTAAAATGTATAGGTTAATTATATTGCTAGTATGTTCATCATTGTCGAAACTATACAGAAAATGTTCAGTGGTTGTTACAGCTCTTCCCAAAAATGGATTGTCGGTGGAATTTTATACTGGTCTCAGCTAAAAAATATAAGAATTGCCGAAATGACCTCCTGTCGGAGTGCAAAACTCATAGGCCGACCCATCTTCCGTGCCAGTATAGGCTGGCATGGATCTATGCAATGTGCAGATGGCGATAAGATCGGACCAACAGCAGTACGTTCTCAAATTGGCTGGTAACGGCGTAAAAGTAAGGATGGAAAAAGCAAACCGCGAAAGATTTGGAAAAGCCTTGGCCCCAGAACAAATTGCAAGGATAATAAAAAAAAGAAATTGATCCAATCATTATCGAATGGAAAAGTTTTAAAGGCTTTAAAATTCTTCAGAATAATATATATCTTCCTATGATGAAGCCAAGAATAGGTTGTGTAATGTGTATCCAACAATTTGGTTTGAAGGGCTCTACTCTTCAGACGCGATACATTTTATTTTCGTAAGTTTTTATTTTTTATGATTTTTTGTAATAAGAAGTTGTTGATTTAATAAAGAAAAATTAACTAATTAATAAACTTTTAATTAATACAAACAACTCAAAAGAGACATTGTTGAAGAATGGTTCACTAAAAAATATTCGTATTTAATACTATTATATCTTATTTTAACTTTAAAAATCAGTGCATCAGTAGTACTGCACCATGAACTCGTTAGTGTAGTATCTTGCGAAGTTCCATAGAATTTAGGAGCGTTTAATTATCGGCCCCATTTATTACTGATTAATGTATTAACCTGCGTCAACCAGTTATTGACCCTTACTTGACGAATGTGTTCACACTGACTGATACCACCCTATTGACCCTTACTCGACAATCTGCGCTAACTAGATGTAAATACCTCATACCTGACTAATGCGTTAAATTTGCGCCAACCGGGTCTTATTGACTCATACTTGACCAAAGTGCTCATCCTGCGCCAACCATTTGTTATTGACTGAAACCTGACTATTGTGTTCCATCTGCGCCAACCAATTGTAACTAACTCATACCTAACTAATGCGTTCAATGTGTGCTCACCAGTTTTTATTGACTCAAACCTGACTAAAGTTTTCAGTCTGCGTCAAACACTTGAAATTGACTCATATCTGACTAATGTGTCCAACCGCGCCCAAGTTGACGCAGAGGATGGTATTTTCCGACTTTTGCCTATAAATATCACTTAAATGAGTTGTTATTTGTTCGACTCTTGTGCTGAGACCGATGTTGTCGCACATCAGTCGCGTTTTGGGCGCAAACCCATTAATTGTTTGTCGGGAATGGAATCCATGACACCACCAATGGTCACACTCTTCATTACAGTGGTTATCAGAACGGAGGAGAATTTGGAGTTGGCTTCCTCATCCATCGGCGCGTGAAGCATCATATTATCGATTTGCGCCCTATCAACATGCGGATATGCACAGTCAGACTTCGCACTAAGAAATTTAACATCACGATCGTTAATGTACATGCACCCACCGAAGATAAATCTGATGACATCAAAGATCTATTCTTTGTCGAGCTGGAGGAAGTCATCAATAACATACCGCACCACGACATTAAAATCATCGTGGGCGACTTTAATGCAAAAATCGGTATGAGTGCAGAAAATACATCGCACATCTTTCCTAACAGCCTGCATCTAACTAGTAACAACAACGGCCAACGCGTCACTGACCTGGCAATAATGTACAACTTAGTTGTATCAAGTACGTTTTTTCCACATAAGAGAATCCACAAAGTAACGTGGAGATCGAATGATGGAAGAACGGAAAACCAAATCGATCACATCATGGTGTCTAAGAGACACTCTACCAGCATGTCTGACGTCAGAGCTAACAGAGGTGCAGATATGGACAGCCATCATGTGCTTGTCATATTTAAATATAAGTGCAAACTGTCATCTACGTTCAATAAACAAGCACAAAAAACCGTTAGATGGAATGTCGATGCTCTAAAAAAACAAACGTCACGAGGCTGTTCGTAAACTCTACATTGTTATAATTGTCATTGTACGTAGGTGCTTAACAATGATTTTGTTACAAATGTCATTAATTTTACAGATGATTGACGATGGCCAAAACAAATAATATAATAAAACGCAAAACAGAAAACTAATTTTTATTCTCATCGATATGAAAATAATTAATAAACCAGATATTCGTAAACTTAGAGTATTAAAATTATGATTTTTAAATAATACTCAATTATAGGCATAGTACTTTTATCAAACACACTGACCACATAAAAAAAGTTCATTAAAAATTATTTTGTTAAGGTATTGATGTGAATAAATATTTTTTTCGCTTGATTGTAGCATATTTAGTACTTTGACAGCTGGAAAGGCAGTCTCAAGTAGGGTTGAGAATGACATTTATAACAAAGTTAAAACGAGTTTACGAACGACAAAAAGCACGTGGTCGTTGTTACAATGATAGTTTCAGAACGATTTAAAGCTGTCATTGTTAACAATATCGTAACAATGTTGAGTTTACGATCAGCTGTCACTAATTATTTAAACCAGCCCCATAACAACGAAGAAGCTCCTGCTAACATCCAGGAGCAGTGGCACGCCACACAGTCAGCCATTACCACCGCGGGGCAAAAGACTATCGGAAGAAGACCTCCGAGATCCCGCAATGATTGGTTCGATGATCAATGCCGCTCGAAAATAAACGAAAATTCCTGAAAAATTGTTGGCTCGCAACACTAGAAGCACTCAAGCAGAATATCTCCGCGCTAGGAAAGCCACGATTAAATTCCTCTGACAAAAGAAACGTGAATATATGAAATCATGCATTGAAAACATCAACTTCCAAGCGGAAATAGGAAACTCAAGGGACTGTTTTGCCAATGCCAGGAATCTCAATAAAGACTGCCACCCAAGAAGTACAGCCATCAAAGACGGGAATGGAGAGTTGAGAACAAACGTGGCTGATGTTCTCTCAGTATGGCAAACCTACTTTCAAAATCTGCTAAATCGGAATGACGACGATACCCCCATTAGAGCAATAGCTCCTCCAGGTGAACAGGTCGGTGTCAAATATCCCACAGTAGAGGAAGTAGGCGCAGCTATTAGTAGATTGAAAAATGGAAAGAGACCCGGTCTCGTTGGAATCCCCGCAGAATTAATTAAACTCGGAGGCACTACTATTGCAACAAATCTATACGATCTCATCGTCTCTATTTGGGACCAAGAAGAGCTGCCGGAGAATTGGAAGACAGCGCTCATATCTCCGTTGCACAAAAAAGACGACCGTATTAAATTCATTATCCGTCGTGGTCAACATTTCCGTAAAATTTACATTAATTGTTATACCTAGGTATAACCTTAAACTAAGAATTTTTAAATATGTATCAGGTCACAAGCCTCATTTTGCAGTAATTGCATTGTTAATAAATTAGCAAGTTCGCTGATAATAGTGCTAGGTACAGTTTAGCCGTACAATTCAAAAATTGTATCGTTACCATCCCTAGTCGCTTGGAGACATGTATCGTCCGGTTACCCGGTCTACTCTAGCGCACTGTTGCGTTCTTTTAAGACGCTGATCAGTTCGGCGCAATATGCCCGAAACTGTGGGAGTACTTCGGCACTCAGTAATTTTGGCAGTGATAATTCATGTGTGTTTGAGTTACCAAGCTACTTTTGCTTTATTGACTTGACCGTCACCTCGTTACATTCGAAAAGTAGGTGGTTTACATCTTCTACTTCCGAACCGCATAGACATCGGCAATGGTTTATTATTTTGAATCTCTGGAGGTAGGCCTTAAACTTACCATGCCTAGAGATTACTTGACTAACCGAGCTTGTTATTTGTAGCTTCATTTTTAGACGAACTTTTACGTCTGGAATGAATGCAAATGTGTGTCTTCCATTTGCTGATTCATTCCATCTTCTTTGCCACAGGTCAACCGCCATTTGCGCGATTTCATTTTTGTTGCTATATTGAATTTGTTCACTATCTGCGACATGTATATGGTCACCTGATTCATTCATGGCGCTTCTTCTAAGGTGATACATGAGCGCTCCACGCTCGAATACCCACTGGGAGCACGCCGGCCAGAACTACAACAGCGTCCTTAGATACCGTTCGGTAGGCCTTTGTTACTTCTAGCAGTATATTCCTCTGAGCACTTTCTAGTGATCTGATGTGGTGACAGTTTAACCTGTCATACCAACCAGCTGCGGCATACGTGAAAAGCGCCTCCGCCACACCTTTGTATATATTATTACAAGTGTTTTGTGATTCAGTTCCCATCTCTTGACACGCTCGCCAATGAGTGGTATAGTTTCTTAGCGTTTTCACAGACTCTAAGAACGTGAGATGTTACGCCCATTCGTTCATCTAGGTCAACTCCTAAATATCTAACGCACTTGACCATTTTCATGTTTCGACCGTTTAGTGATATTGTTGGTGGTTGACTAGAGTCAAATTTGCCTTTTAGCTGCAGCATCACTGTTTTTTCTGCAGATAGTGACATTTTATTCGTTTCGCACCATTGTATCATGTTATTTATGGCGGTTTGACCCTGGCGTTGAAGTTCAAGCCTCGAGTTGCCGTGCACCAGGATGACTTTGTCATCTGCGAATGCTATTTCATCCTGGTCATTCATCATACTCGTATTAAATACGATATTCCAGATTAGGGGTCCTAGGATTGAGCCCTGAGGACATCCTTTTGTAACTTGTTTTGTTACTGAACCATATTTGTCTCTGGTTTCTGCGGTTCAATTGCTGAAGTAGCTCTTAAAAACATTTATGATGTTTCCAGGTAAATTGTAAACTGATAAACTTGCAATGACACTAGGCCACGTTAAGTTATCAAATTCTCCAGCTATATCCAAGAAAATACCCATAACATATTTTGAACTTTGGGTTTTGACAGTGTTTGTTAGGCGGACTATCGCGTCCTCAGTAGACATGCTACGTCGGAAGCCGAATTGTTTGTCCGAGAATAGTCCGCTCTGTTCGATTCTTGGAGAGATACGAACCGTATTAAATGTGAAAACTATCGTGGTATTTCTCTACTGAACACTGCTTACAAAGTGTTGCCTAATGTTGTACTTGCCAGACTCATCCCTTTCGCCAAAAACATCATTGGCGACTATCAATGTGGATTTCGTACCAACCGATCGACCACTGACCAGTGTTTTACCATATAACCATTCATCAACTATATATAGATTTCCGGCAGGCATATGACAGTATAAACCGTGACAACCTTTGGGTCGCACTGAAATGCCTAGTATTCCAGAGAAACTTGTTTCTCTGTGTAAATTAACAACATCTGGATCTGTATGTAGAATTGTAATTGAAGGAGCTGTATCAGACTCCTTCAAATAACATCTGGTGTTCGACAGGGAGGACTCGCGCCTGTGCTGTTCAATTTGGCGCTTGAGTACGTAGTGAGGAAAAGCAACATCGAAACTTCGCGCTGTATATTCAATAAATCAGGCCCAATTCTTGGATATGCAGATAATATCATGCTTCTTGGCCGAAGACCTAGCGACATCAAGGACAGTTTCATCCCGCTCAATCGCTGCGCAAGTAGACTTGGTTTGGAGGTAAACAGTACCAAAACGAAATTTTTAACAACACCCAGGAACATCTCCATGGCAAATCTCGAAATTGGCGACCATAACTTTGATAGCGTCGAAAACTTTAAATACCTCGGGTCACTTACCTCCTTGAATGATATGCAGGCAGAAATAAAAGCCCGAATCGCTGCCGGACAACGAGTTTTCTACGCCCAATCAAAATTATTGCGATCTAAACACCTATCGCAGTCGTGCAAGCTCGCACTCTATAAAGCACTCATAAGACCTGTGCTGACTTTCGGAAGCGAGGTCTGGACCATGACCTCTAACGACTGTAGATTATTAGCTACCTTCGAAAGGAAGGGCATCCGTTCAATTTTTGGTGTACAAATAAAAGGTATGATATCAAAGGGCCGAATGTCGAAGGGCCGAATTTCAAAGGGCCGAATGTGTCGAAGGGCCGAATGTCGAAGGGCCGAATGTGTCGAAGGGCCGAATTTTTTTTTTTATTGTTTTTTTGGTTTTAGAAATATATTTTTTTTATTCTTTTTATTTTTTTATTTTATTTATTTATTTTACATATTCCTTTTTCTAACAAAAAACAAATTGGCACTATTTAAGTCCAAACCACACAAATGTGTTGGTAAAATATTATAGTATGTAATGGCGTTTTTGATAAAAAAATTTGGGTAAGATGAAATTTTTTTAAAAAATTACGCCACAAATTTCGCTTTTGTGGAAGTACAACCAACACAATTGTGTATATTGTTATATTTATATTGTTTTTTTTTCGAACGAAAATAATTTTAAAAGGAATGCACAAATGCGTAACTTGGATCAAAACTCATACAAAAATAAATTTTTGACATGGTACTTTTAGAGTACCCACACAATTGTGTTAACGGGTAGGAAAAGGGATATACCTATTTGTGGGGCATGACAAAATTTTCCTTCACCAAAATGTACCGCTAACTGGATACGTGAAAAATATTAAAATACATAATCTCATGAAAAATTCATTTATGTTTAATAAAATAAATTTACAAAATATTCAATAAAACAACAAATTTAAAAAATTATATTTCTAAAAGCAAAAAAAAATCGGCCCTTCGACATTCGGCCTTGCGACCCATTCGGCCCTTTGTACCCATTGTTTTCCGACAAAAAAAATCTTTTTGAAAATTTGTTTCTGAACATAAAAATAATTTAGTTGTAGATAATTTTGTTTTATTATTAATTCGGCAAACATAAATATGTATTGAAATTAACACATTTTTCAAGAAAAATCGTCGTTTATAAATTCAAAAAATAAAACTCGAGTAAAAATTAATCATTACTGTTGGATTTTTTGCACGAATATACATGTGTGAGAAAACGTCAATAAAAATCCAACAAATTTTTTGGATTTTTTTTGTGCCACAGAAAATAACATTTATTTTATTTTATTTTTAATTTTCCCTTTTTATTACAACATGACAACTAGGTCATTTTATGTAACTACATTGTAATTACATTGAATAAATAGCAACAAGTTATCTAAGCTACATTAGTTTGTACAAAATTCAAAAATATATGCATCAATATATGAAGAAATAAACTAAAACTAAGTCTTCAATTTTTCAATTTTATAACTATAACTTATAACTATAAGCAGCTAGAAAGCAAGATTACCTACAACTATTGATCTTTAAGATAATTCACACAATCCACCCTGAACTTGTCCAAACATTGTTTTTTTTTGTATTTCTTTTTGCTGAGGTCGACTAGCACTTATAGCTGTATATGACCAGGCAATGTATTTTTTTTATCAATTATGTGTATCCAGTCGTAACTTTCGTTACCACCGGGAATCGAACCCGAGACCCTCTATACACACAAAAACATTTATTTATTTATTTATCATATACAAATTGGGGTACTGTGACATCTAGGTCACGCAAACTACCCCATAAGTAATCACATACAACATTGTTTTATTCCTGACTGGTTCCACTTTTAGGTTGAGTTATAAAAAATGCTGTTACGTACATAATATTATTTTTATTAACAAACTTTATAAAATGTTAACGGACCCTCTTAATGGGCTTTGTGGAAATCGTACAATTTGGCAGAAATTCCCTAAGACTAGAGATAGCGCTCTCCAAATTTTTAGCATATGGAAGGTCAAACACTAAAAGATTTTGCAACCCTTTAAAATCTTTAAGCAACATAAGGCCGTCATCGGCTACGTTATAACATGAAGAAACTTGTAACGTTTTCAAGGAATCTGCAACATAATGAAGTTCTGATAAGGCAGAATTTTCCATGTACATACATTTATGAAAAATAATTTTTTCAATATATCGGCAATTACGAAAATGCTCAAATCCCAATTTCATAATGGTTGCGTCAGTTGCATCCACTTCTTTTATATACTGAATTACTTTATCATCTCCAAGCTGGTTATACTCCCGATCAATCTGATCTGACCCAGCAAAACGGACTGCACCTCCATTTTTTATGATCCATTCTGCGCATAAACGATCTGGTCCAACAATTCCCAAACGGTCGATATCTACCTTATTAAACGCAACACTTACATATCCCCATAAACTACGTTTAATCCGGTTTATTAACTTTGGTTTATTTTTTATTACATTAAATAATAACATTTTCATTTCGTTTTCTTTTTTTTTTTTTGCGAAAAGAAAATGTCATTTTGAAAGCTGTACTAAACATGTTTACATGGATGTGTATATATTGCTCATTTTGTTTTAAGCTTTCGTTTGACGGTTATAATTTCCCATAACAAAATTCGACTTTTTTGCCATTTTTCGAAGTAAAAACGTAATACATATTTAGTTTCGACTTTAACTTAGTTTTGCTTTCGACGAAACTCAAAATATTAGAAAAAAGCCGAAGAATTAATACTTTAGTATTGGTACGTATATGTATACTGTGTTGTTACTACTGTATACTGTGTTACCTCAATTTTTCTTTCGTAGTAATGTGTATAGCATGTACATGGTTTGTTTTTATTTTTCATGTTCACGACATGAGTTTGGTAATTTTATAAAAGTTAATCTAAATAAAATTACATCAAAATATAATTTATATTTATTCAAAAACTGTTTTCATAAATTAATTAATTTCTAGTTCAGTTTTACATTTTTAGGTAGAAAACAAATGTGAAAATAATAAACGATGTGCAATAATCATAGTAGCTATTTGGAAAATTATTTAAACTTTTAAAGTTTACTTTACTTTGTGTAATAATAAAAAATAATTAAAAAATTAATTAAAATATAATTAAGATTCGTATATATGTATATATGAATTTATATTTTTATACCGCAAATTTAATAAAATAAAAATATTCATTTTAAACCTAAATTTTTATTTTTCTCCGTAACATTTGAATGCCGCCATCTTTTTCTTCTAACATTTTCAAAAATAGCCTTTTACATTCATGCACAACCTCGCTCCCGCCATTTGGTTTTTGTCTTTTCTGTTCACACATACATGTATACAATTCTCCTTTATTGAGCTTCGTCCAGTTTCGAATAATCGCGACACATTTCATACCGGATCTTCGTCGAAAGCAAAACTAAGTCAAAAGCACTAGACACACCAAGCGTCGACGGCGAACGGCGAATTTAAATATGCATTAATTTATTTATGTATTATATAGAAACGATAGTATAAACAATTATATACCAATTATTTATAAAAAACATTACGAATTTTGGTCTTTTAATATAAAAATTGTAATTTTAAGAAATTATATCGAATGAAGTTGCATCCGCCGTCGCGAAATTATGTCCAACACGAAGCGGCCAAAAAAATTCGTCCATCGCCGGCGAACATAACCTAAAAATAATGATACTTCAATTGTGGTCCAAACATTTCGAATTCGTGATTCACGTATGCTCTTATATTATTTACCAATAATAAAGATTTATAAAACAAAAATCGAAAATTCTCAAAATTATTGAAAACAACAAAGGCGCCGTGCCGCTCTTGGTGTGAACGGATATGCGCGTCGAGTTGTATGGAACATTTGGAATTTGACGCGCCGCGCTTGGTGTGTCTAGTCCTAAAGTCTAAATATAAGTTTTTACTTCGAAAAATGGGGAAAAGTCGAATTTTGTTATACTTGGGAGCCCAAGTATAACAAGACGAAACTCAAAATTGAGCTATCGTATTTGCCTTCGAAATATTAGAAAAAAGTCGGAGAATCAATACTTTAGTATTGGTGCGTATATGTATACTGTCCTAAATATAAAGAAAGAAATTTTATTGTAAACTAAGAATGGAGACGTCATCATAATTATAAGTGATGTGAAAGGCGACGTGCAGGTTTAACATTTTAATTTAAAATGTAAGTATTATAAAATTAAATACTTATTAAGTAATTAATTGACTGGGTATTAATGGTTTAAATTATGTTCATCAAAATTTCAGCTCAAAACTTAATTCAATAGGCCTGTAAATTAAACTTTCATATTGTGGAAATAATGAAATTGTTATCATGAATGAAAGTGAATTGTGTATAATACAGCACATAAAGTGTATACGCCATGTTAACAAAAATTATGGGAAAAATTCAAATAGATAATATTTTTCAATCAACAGATTTATGTTAGTCATATGGTCAATTTTCATGTGAATTTTAATAAAATTCTGAAATCAAAATATGTAGTAGTTTTTTAATTCCGCTAGCATCTCGTCCCCTAATAGTTTCGGTTGTGACGTTTCACACACATACTTACACCAAATTCTTCCCCCAATTTTTATTTACACACATACATAAGTACAATTTTATTGTATCGAGTTCCCTCCAGTTTCGATTAATCGCGCCACTTTTCATACAGGATCTTCTGAGATTCTGAGTCGAAAGCAAAACTAAGTCAAAGTCGAAACTAAATATAAGTTTTTACTTCGAGAAATGACAAAAAAGTCGAATTTTGTTATACTTGGGAACCCAAGTATAACAAGACGAAACTCAAAATTGAGCTATCGTATTTGCCTTCGAAATATTAGGAAAAAGTCGGAGAACCAATTCTTTAGTATTGGTGTGTATGTATAATATATGTATACTGTGCCCTAGTCAGAATCTACTTAAATATAAGTCGGGGTCGATTTTTTCCAAAATTCGAAAAGTTGACGAAATAACCGCAAGTATATAGTAGTGGTATGCGTGTTTGTGTTAATGCGATGTGCGCCATTTAATTTTCTTGAATATGATATTGCTAGATTCATTTCATTTATAATTTAAAATTTGTAAATGCAATGCAAATATGCTTTAAATAAACTTAAATTTATTTAATTTTAGTTTTAAAATAATTTCTAATTCTGTGTTTTTGCGAAAACAAAACATTCATTCGACATCGCATTAAAAAAAAATTAAAATATTTGTAGTTAAATTTTTTTTCTTAACACATTGACGCATACTTTCTAAATGTGTGTGCTACTCAGGAACACATTTTATAACTTAATTGCAATGATATTTCGTCGCGGAAAGAAATGTATTGTGAGGATTGAAAAATATGTCGAATTATTCCTTAAAAAATGAATGTTATTTCCGCAAACGTGTTAAAAAACGAAAAAGTTGTGTGACCGCTATAGCAGTCATTTCCGCAAACGTGTTAACTCACCACTCAAATACATGGCGAGATGTCAAAAAGCGAGATGACGAAGACGACATAAGCACCAAAAAACAACCGATTTGTACCGATTCATAATTTTTGATGCTTACATTCGCAGAAAACAAACAAATATAACCACAGAAAAATTACCGATTTTCCCTGGAAAAATTACACACACTAATATAAAATTGTATACCATACAATTATATGTATTTTCGTATACATATATAAATTATTATATGTATACGAAAACGTCATGTGTCGTTCGTCGAATTTTGTAATACGTAACTTGAAGGTTAACCTAAAGATAACTACAAGTTGACTCGACCTAGGTTCAACCTCCAATATAAACAGTATAAAAAAAACTAGTTTTTACCAACTTTTGCTCAAAAAATTTGTCTACCCAAGTATAACAAAATTCGACTTTTTTGCCATTTTTCGAAGTAAAAACTTATATTTAGTTTCGACTTTGACTGAAGCATAATTAGGAATAAGATCCTGTATGAAAAGTGTCGCGATTATTCGAAACTGGACGAAACTCGATACAATAAAATTGTGCTTATGTATGTGTGTAAATAAAAATTGGGGGAACAATTTGGTGTACGTATGTGTGTGAAACGTCACAACCGAAACTATTAGGGGACGAGATACTGGCGGAATTAAAAAACTACTATTTTGATTTCAGAATTTTATTAAAATTCACATAAAAATTGACCATACGACTAACATAAATCTGTTAATTGAAAAATATTATCTATTTGAATTTTTTCCATAATTTTTGTTTTGATATATTATAACACGGCGTATACACTTTATGTGCTGTATTATACACAATTCACTCTCATTCATGATAACAATTTCATTATTTCCACAATATGTAAGTTTAATTTACAGGCCGACCAATTGAATTAAGTTCTGAGCTGAAATTTTGATGAACATAAATTAAACCATTAATATCCAGACAATTGATTACTTAATAAGTATTTAATTTTGTAATACTTACATATTGAATTAAAATGTTAAACCTGCACGTCGCCTTTCACATCACTTATAATTATGATGACGTCTCCATTCTTAGTTTACAATAAAATTTCTTTCTTTATACTTAGGACAGCATACAGATACGCACCAATACTAAAATATCGTTTCGTCGACTTTTTTCTAATATTTCAAATGCAAATACGATAGCTCAATTTTGAGTTTCGTCTTGTTATACATGGGAATTTCAACTAAACCGAGATCAAATTGGGCGGGACTTAGTTGAATATAAAGATTTGATTGGCCAAAGAATTGGATCAAAAATAATCCCGTTCCGTGAACGAAGCATCAAGAGGGATACAATTTTTAAATGCGAACACAAAATATTTAGTTTGAATTTGATAAAAATCGTAACTTTTAATTATAAACTGGTTGTAATTGAAAGTTATATTTTGAAATAGTATTAATTTTATTTATTTTTCATTTTTTATCTTTTATACGTTCATAATTACGTTAAATAGCAATGATACAAATTTCATAAAATTTTAACCAATTGAAACAGATAAAAAGTTAAAAAAATCTACCACGAATAAATTTTTAACTTTTTATGCGGCATTTAAACCAATTGAAACACACTATGTATCTAAATTTTGTCTCAATTTAGATACATAGTGTATTTCAATTGGTTTAAATGCCGCATAGGTTAGGTTAGGTTAGGTTAGAGTGGCTGCTATCGCACACTTAGGCCAATAATGGCCCATTGTGATACCACAGGATAGAATCTGCCCTTACTCCCGCTGAAACCAACCAGAGCTACTGATGTAGCGTAAAATATCTCGCACCCCAAAGTCCGCGAGTTCAGAAAGGCTGTCCATGTTGTACACACCCAAGTACTTACGTCTTTTGTATGATAGTGCTGGACACGAGTATAGGAAGTGAATTACCGTCTCTTCCTCCTCTTCGTCCATACAACTTCTACAAAAGTCATTCGTCTCTAGACCCAGCCTTCTCGCATGTTCCCCAAAAAGGCAGTGTCCTCTCAGTATCCCTACGACCAATCCTAAATCTCGTTTTCCAGGGATACAAGTGCCTTGTAGCGCCGCAGGTCTAGTTTTGGCCAAACCTGTTTTGCTAGCCTGCACGTGAGAGTGTTGGTCCACCTCTCATCTGTCAAGGCGATTGCCTTTTTACTGAGCGTCAATTTGAGCGCTGCTATAGGCCTCCCCAGACCTGCCTTTTCCGGCTGCATCTGGAGAGTCGTACCGCACCTAGCTAGTTCGTCTGCCCTGCAGTTTCCCGTGACGTCCGAGTGACCGCCGACCCAGATTAGCTGGATACTGAATTACTCGCTCATTTCATTAAGAGTGATCGGCAATCCAGCGCCACCCGTGACTTCAGAGAAACCGCCTCTAGTGACCTGAGTGCCGCTTGACTGTCCACATAAATCGCGATATCCCTAACAGATACCACGTTATGCTTCAACCATGTCACGACTTCCCCTATCGCCACCACTTCAGCCTGGTACACGCTGCAGTAGGCAGGGAGTCGAACAGAAATAGTAACATTGAGCTTCTCACAGAAGACTCCGGCTCCTACTTTGCCGTCTAGCTAAGAGCCATCCGTGAAAAATTTCAGTGCCTCGTTTTCCAGTATTGATCCGTTCCTCCAGGATTCCCTAGAAGGACAGATGATCCGGAAACCTATATCGAAGCACAACGTTGGTTTAATATAATCTAGATTCACCAGTTCTTCCCCTAGTGATCTAACTATCGTGGAGTGTCCCACCTGAAGACACTTCCACTGAGAGACAGCCGAGAGCCTTGTAGCCGCATTGGCTGCCATATGCTTACCAAAAAATTCGATTGGAATAAGATGGAACATAACCTCTAAAGCGCGTGTAGGTGTTGTCCTAAGCGCCCCGCTTATAAGCATACAGGCCGTTCTTTGCACCTTCTCCAACATCCTTATGTAGGTTACCTTTTCCAGAGCTGCCCCACCACACGCCCACCCCGTACATCAGCACAGGCCTTACCACTGCGGTATAGAGCCAGTGTACCAGCTCTGGTTTCAAACCCCATTTCTTCCATATGGCGTTTCTACACTAGTAAATGGCTACATTAGCCTTATTTACCCTTTCTACAATGTTAGGCTTCCAGCTGAGCTTACTGTCCAAGATTATGCCCAAAAATCTCGCTCTGTCAACAAAAGCCAGTCTAATGCCGTTCACGGTAGGAGGGCTAACTACCGGAATTTTATATTTCTTAGTAAATAGTACCAGCTCTGTCTTGGAGAGGTTCATCCCTAATCCACATTTGCTGGCCCATTTCGTAACGATCAGGAGTGCATTCTGCATAACATCCCTAATCGTATCCAGATATTTGCTTGAGACAGCTATTGCTACATCATCTGCATACGCTACAACCCCTATCCCCTCTTTCTCCAGTTCCAACAGCAATCCATTCACTACTGCACTCCAGAGAAAGGGGGACATTACTCCTCCCTCCGGAGTTGATCTAACCACCCGCCTTCTAATGGTGGACTCCCCCAGTTCCGAGATAATAATCCTACTTACCAGCATCTGATTTATCAACCTAGGATAATCCACCTTCAAAAATGACAATCCTTCCATGATCGCCTCTGTTTTTACATTATTAAAGGCACCCTCAATGTCGAGAAATGCTACCATACAATACTCTTGCGAGTAAATTGGCTTCTCAATCATGCGTACTAGATCGTGCAGAGCTGTGTCCACCGACTTTCCCTTACAGTACGCATGCTGCGACATTGCCTAATTCCTTGGCTCAACTTTTGTTCGAATAAGTACGTCTATCAATCTTTCCAAGGTTTTCAACAGAAAGGATGATAGAGTTATAGGCCTCAGGTCCTTTGGATAAGCCTGTGAGCTTTTTAACGATTTCGGGATAAAAACCACTCTGACCTCCGTCCATTTCCCAGGAATATAGACCAACATCAGACATCCCCTGAAGATAACCTCCATCCAGGGGAGGATAACTGCAGAGTTCCTTTGGATCTCTGCTGGTATAATCCGATCCGAGCCCGCCGATTTATAAGGCCTAAAACCGTTCAGCGCCCACAGGATTCGTTTCCTGTCCACGATGCCATCCACATCTGTTAAAGGTGTTCCTCGATGAGCTTCAGGCTCCATCGAGTCATCAATGCTTCCCGGAAAATGGGTCTCAATGAGAAGCTCCAATGATTCCGCACTTGAAGCTGTCCATAACCCGTCCGGCCTAATTAAGTAACTAGGACTGGTTGGGTTAGTAGATAGAATTTTCCTAAGGCGAGAAGTCTCAGAGACTTCCTCCATTCTACAACAGAAGAGTCTCCAAGACCCCCTTTGTGCCTTCCTCAACTCTTTTTTGTATTTTCTCAGGTCTTCCTTATAGGAATCCCAATCCCGATTTTCCCTGGTGTTCTTAGCCTTATTAAAGGCTGTCCTACACACTCTTCGATAGGTTCCCAACTCCGTGGTCCACCATGTCGGTTTCTACCTGCCCCTATTTTTTATCAGGGGACACGCAGCATTAAATGACAGATTGCATGTCTTTGTGACAATATCAACCATGCCATCTAATTCCTCTACTGTCGCCGGAAGTCCAGGAACCTCCAGCGGCAATAGTTCCTTCAACACCTCCCCATATTTGTTCCAGTTTGTCCTTTTGGGATTCCTAAAGGCTTTCCGGGCAACAGGTTTGATGTTGAGGTTATATGTAATATATCGGTGATCAGAGAATGAGTGCTCTTTCGCCACTCTCCACCCACTGATGCCGCATAAAAAGTTAAAAAAAATCGTGGTAAATTTTTTTAACTTTTTATCTGTTTCAATTAGTTAAAATTTTGACAGTAACATAGTTCCTTATTTTATGTGTAATTATGAACGTATAATACAAATTTAAATATTTTTTTTTTTTTTTTTTTTTATTTAATAAATTTATTTATTTATACAATATTACAACTGATTCAGAGATCATCTAGTAATTTATCTTTCTTAAATTAAGTTCTCGGGTTAAGATGAGTAACCTATTGGTTACTCATTTTATAATACTTTCTTCTAAAACAAACTGCCCAGCTCCAGAGGTTTCTGCCTTTGGAGTCTCCTCACGCCGTTAGTGGTGTCCAACATACGACGGATATCTGCATTTTCGTGTAGAGATAAGCGCTGTACGTGTTTCCTTGCATGATTCTTTATTTCATCGGTGACGTATTCCATCTTCAAGTCTCTATGGATGTTGTCATTCCTAATGTACCATGGGGCGTTCACAATCCCTCGTAGCACTTTATTTTGGAAGCATTGTATCATTTGTACATTGGTTTTCTTGGCACAACCCCAAAGCTGGATACCATAGGTCCATACTGGTTTTAGCATTTGCCTGTATAGAAGCAATTTGTTGTGTATTGAGAGCTCAGAGTTTCTACCCATGAGCCAATACATTTTTCTATATTTGATGTTTAACTCTTCTTTTTTCTTCTTGATGTGTTCTTTCCATCTTAGCTTAGCATCGAGGGTCATGCCAAGGTATTTAGCTGTATTTGCATATGGAATTTGGTTTGAGTTGAGAACCACGGGAATACAGTTTACATTTTGATTTGTAAAGTTGACGTGTACTGATTTGGCTTCATTTAATGAGATGCGCCATTTTTTAGTCCAGTTGCTCACCGTGTTAACTGCACTTTGAAGTTTGCTTGTTGCTTCCGAAATATGTTTTCCAACTGCTAGAATAGCTGTATCGTCTGCAAATGTTGCTACTGTGGTACCTTCAATATTCGGTAAGTCTCTCGTATAAAGAATAAACAGAATAGGTCCAAGTACGCTACCTTGTGGTATACCTGCTGATATTCTTTTTATTTCAGAGTACTCATTTTCAAATTTGACTCTAAAGTGTCGATCAGCTATGTACGATTTAAGAATTTGATAAAATTGCTGAGGCAGGTCTCGATGCAGTTTAAATTCAAGCCCTTGGTGCCAAACTTTGTCGAAAGCTTGAGCTACATCTAAGAAAATACTGGAGCATATTTTCTTATTCTCGAGTGCATCCTCAATGACATCCGTTATTCTGTGAACTTGTTCAACTGTAGAGTGATTTTCTCTAAACCCAAATTGGTGTGGTGGAATTAGGCATCTCTCTTCTATTATAGGTTTGAGTCTTTTCAGCAACAGTTTTTCAAATATTTTTGATATGATTGGAAGTAGTGATATCGGCCTATATGATTTTTTATCGTTTCCTGGTTTGCCTGGTTTAGGAATCATTATTACTTCGGCCACCTTCCATTGTCGTGGAACATATTTCAATCTGAAAGCTGCATTAATTATTTGATTTAATTTACGCAAACCTTTCTCGGGAATGGCTTTCACAATTTGCCCAGTTATTAAATCATAACCTGGAGCTTTTCTAATACTTAAGTTACTATTGATTTCAGTTTTAAGCTCCAATAAAGTCACATGCCTTATGTCAAGATCATCTGCTTTGTTTACGACTGTTGTATTTTCATTTGCTGTTTGCCTCGGCAACGGTTGAAAAGTCTCTTCTAAATAAGCAGCAAATAGAGAGACTTTCTGTTTGTCACTTTTAGCCCATGAACCGTCATCGCATTTGATAGGCGGCACATGCATTTTGGATCTTTTTAGTCCCTTCGTTGCTTTCCAAAGCGAGTAATCGTCATCCTTTAATTCAGAAAGACCTCGTAGTCGCTTAGTTATGCTTTCGTTCTTTATTTCTTTTATTAGTTGTTTTAATTTGTTGCACAAAAAATTTAGAATAGTTTTGTGTTGCGGTGCACGAGAGTGCTGCCAGATTTTGCGAGCTTTCCGTTTCTCCCTAAGTAGCTCTCTGACTTCAAGAGGATAGTTATGTTTCATTATAGCGTTGGTATGAGAAATCGGTGAACTTTCCCAAGCCGCTTGTTGGATGTTGTTATTAAATATTTCTAGTTCATCTTCCAACTGCGCCTTCGTTCTAATTGGTTCGCCGAGATTTGTTCGATCTTCTACTAATTTCTTGAATAGATCCCAATTGGTTTTATTGTTTGTTAACTTAGGTGAATTATCTTTTTTTATTATCATTGTACTCAGTGTCATGATCACAGGTGAGTGGTCAGATGATAGTCCTTCACTATTTGCAATGCATGTGTAGTCCTCTAAAACTCCTTTTGTTACAAAGAAGTCAAGAAGATCTGGAATTTTATGTATGTCAGCAGGCCAATATGTTGGTTTATCGCCAGAGAGGAATTCACAGTTGTTCTCGCGAGCTGCATTAAATAACTCTTTCCCTTTAGAGGTTGTAAGTCTAGATCCCCAATAGGTGTTCTTTGAATTAAAATCACCGCCTATGATAAAATTTGATCCTAGTGATTTAAAAAGTCGACTGTAGTCTTCTTTTTTTAATTGATGGCGTGGGGGACAGTAAATAGAGGAGATACTGAGTTCCCTATTATTTATTGATTCAACTATTATGGTTTTAACCTGCATAATTTCTTCCTCAATGCCGGGCACTTCATAATGTTTAATATTATTTTTAACAATTACGGTAGACCCTCCTCTAGCGTTTCCTCCTGGATGAATAGCATGGTAGCATTGATAGTCACGTATTTTAATAAATGAAGTTTCTGTTAAATGAGTTTCCGAGACAAGACATATATCTATTTTTTCTAAGTTTAGAAAAATTTCTAGTTCTGGAACATGCTGTGGTAATCCATTCGCGTTCCAAATAACAATTCTAAATGATCTATTCATTTGATTAGTATAGCATTGATGTAAGCTCATTGGTAGCTTCTTGTCTATCTAGCCGCTTATATATAGCTTCTAGACCACGTTCTTGTTTTGCTAGGCGTGCATTTATCGTTTCTATACTTCGAAATATCCTTTCTAGTGGATTTTCTTCAATAGTATTCTGTTGCGTTATCTGAGAGTAGGATCTCCTCTCTGGTCCTATGGGCTCTGGTTGTGTCGGCGCTCTAGTTGTAGTTGGAATCCTTTCTCTTCTAACATTACTGTTTTGAGTCGATTGGCGTGTTTTATTTCTTAACCTTTGCAGTTGTACCGCTACTTCGCATCCTCTATAGTTGGCTGGGTGTTGTCCTTTACAGTTTATACACCTTGCAGGTTCGGTTCGACTAAGAGAACAGTCTTTCGCGTTGTGCCTACCGGCACATTTTACACACCTAACATCTCTCCCGCAATATCTTTGGGTGTGGTTATAAGCTTGACATTTCTTGCATTGAGGTATTAATCTCGTGTTCTTTTTCAGTGGTTCTATTTTAACCCTCATATTAAGTATTGCTTTGATATTAAATATATTTTCAATTTTTTCGCTTTTGTTGAATGTGAGCATGAATAGCGGGAGCCCTCTTTTAACGATCTTGGTTCCTTGACTATTTTCAACTTTCTCTCGTTTAAGGATATTGACTGCGTCTTCAATTTGCAGTTCTTTCATTTTGAGATCTTCTATTATATCCTCCTTCCTGCAGGTGGGATGTAGACAAATTTAAATATGAAAATATGTAAAATAAATACTATTTAAGTGTATATTAGTTAACAGAACACATTGTATGCGGGACACGTAAAATTACGTTTTTCGCAAACTATGCATATAGAGCGGAACACGTAATAATACGTTTTTTATGGACTGGTGGTAGAACGAGGGAAACGTAGTTAATACGGGTTACTACATGTGTGTATGTTATGCCGTTTATTTACACATACTACTACGCACGTATAAACATTCCCACAATAGATTAGGTATGAGACGGTAACGTCATAAATAGGCAACCAAAAATATGTGTGCATCTCAAAAAGTGCGAAGTGAAAGTTGTTTTATCTGTAAATTTTGCGGCATACCCCTTCATAGAGGTAAATGTTTTGAGCGCTATCACACTATAAAACATTATTAGTGTACATTATTTACTGCATTATTTCTTGATTGAAAATTTTTGGTAATAAATAATATTGACGAAAATTATAAAATTTTTCTTTTCGTTTACTTTCAATTGTATATTTATACATAAAGTGCCTATATTTCATAATAACGCTGAAGCATTGTAAGTTGCGAAAATCCGTTTCATGAAAAATTCAGAGTAGTTTTTAATTTATAGTGTTTTTACGTAACGACAAAATTCGCGAAGATTTTTCGAAAAATCGCCCGCTTCCTCCATATCGCTCCGACGCGAAGCGCCCGACAACAATGTGTTAATTATGGTCAGTTTACATCTAAATCATTACGATTTTTCTCAAAATTTGTACATGACAAATTTCAGTTAACAAACAAATAATATTTTTGTCTGCCAAATGTTTTCCACATAAACATTTTATCAGCTCTTGAAGCAGATAAAAATCACATCATGTTTAGTATTCAATACGAACAGACCTATTTTTTTTGCAAATAAACAATAATTATAACCAGTTTGATTGTGATACAACACCAATAAAACTAAATCTAGAAAACAGTGCATAAAGGTACAGTGAAATAAGTATCAAATAAATCCTAGACAAACTTGTCTTACTTAAGTAAAAGACAGAGAAGCCCAAGTGGCTTCTCTAATGATAGTGAGTGCAAAATCCTAAAATCAAGTGATGGACCTAACTTACGTTTGGATCAAGAAGATGGAACAATGAGCGCCATATCAACAAACTCACAACATGGTTTTGATCACCTACCGCCGGAAGGTGAGTCAATTCCAGATAAACCACGCAAAATACCACCGCTAATAATTAGAGATGGAATTACCGCACAAATAAGATCTTTTTTAAAAGAACAAAAGGTTAGTACTTTAAACTACACATTAAAAAACATGTCGATTGGCGTCAAAATCAACATAAACAACATGGACGATTATAATAAAATAAAATCGCAATTGATAAAAGAAGAAGCCCACTTCTTCACATTCGAGAGTCCGGATAGCAAACAACAAAAGTTCGTACTTACAGGGCTATCAATCAATGATATTCAAGACATTAAAGATGATTTGGCTAGATCAAATATTTTTCCTACTGAAATTAAACAACTATCTGTAAAAAAGCAGAGATACAATAGCCACGCTACATATTTATTGTATTTTAACCCAAATCAAACAAACATAAACGAACTGCGTAAAATAACTGGAATCCTAAACGAAATTGTACAATGGAATCACTATGTGAGGCGAAGGAATGGACCAACGCAATGCCGTAAATGCCAAATGTATGGCCATGGAACTAGAAACTGTTTTCAAGTTGCCAAATGCTACATGTGTGGTGAGCAACACGAGTCTACAAAGTGTCCATTAAAAACCATAACTAACGAAGATGAAAAAAATAAATTACTAAAATGTATCAACTGTGGACAAGGTCATGCATCGAACTCTGTTTCATGTGACAAGAGAAAAGAATATATTTCAATTAAAAAGCAATTAAGTACTAAACACAACCGTGTTAAACAAACCAGTAAAAAGGATCATAAAACTTATAGTCAACATCGTCAGTACAATTATGTACCGTATAATATCAACGAAAACGAGTTTCCAAATACATTGAAACAAAATAATTACGAAACCGGATCAAATACCTGGTGTTTCGGCAAAAACAATAATAACAATCACCACGACGAAAATTACAACAAGAGTTATAACAAACCGCATAATAAAAGTGACGTATTCTCGCCTGATGAGATTTCTAGCCTGCTAACGGAAGTTCTCGCTAAGCTAAGTGCGTGTAACAGCAAAGAAGAAATTTTTTTCACTATAACATCATTAGCCTATAAACATTTATATTCAAAATGAACAGTTTACCTCTTAATAATTTTAAAATAGTGCTCTGGAATGCCAGATCAATCAAAAATAAAACATTAGAGACATTAGATTATATAAAAAATAATAATTTGGATATAATCATGCTAACTGAGACTTGGTTAAATCCAAAAGATAAATTTTATGTCAATTCAGAATATTGTGTATATAGACTAGATAGATTTAATAATTCAGGTGGTGGGGTTGCAATTATCGTGAAAAAAACCATTAAACATAAATTGTTGCCCGCTTTTAAAACTAAAGTGACTGAAAGTATTGGAATTGAAATTGAAAATATAAACAAACCGATAAACTTAATCTCAGCTTATTTCAACGGCAAGCATACTAATTCAAGTATGTTAAGTGAATTTAAGCATGATTTAAAAATACTTTCAAATACTAAAAACGATCTTATACTAGGTGGTGACTTCAATTCCAAGCATCGGTATTGGAATTGCTCAAAAGCAAATCGTGCTGGTAATATTATTTATAATGAAATGAACCAAGGTAGATTTATAGTTAACTTCTCTCCTCAACCAACACATTATCCTAGTTCGAGACGTGGTGTCCCATCCACTCTTGACTTAGTTCTATGTAACCGGCACGGTTTAATATCAAATCTTATATCAGTACCCGAACTTTCATCGGATCACAATCCAGTCTTATTCGAAACAATTGCACATCAAATTCCTAATTCATGTTCTAATCAAATACGCTGTTATAATCTTGCCAATTGGAAACTATACCACAACATCCTAAAAGACAAAATTGTGTTGACTAATCATACTAGCTCCAATCTTAATACAACAGAGAAAATTAATCAAAGCATTAGACAACTTAATGAATCGATCATTGATGCGCAAAATGCATCAGTGCCCTTATTAGATCGACATAATAATAACATTTCACTAGACCAACAGACAATATACCTAATTAGACTTAGGAACATTTATCGACGTCAATGGCAAAGAACGAGACAACCTTATCTAAGGAAAATAATGAATAGCCTGACCAATAAAATAAAACAAAAAACTAATGAAATTCGGAATCAAAATTGGAATAAACTCCTGACTTCCTTACAAAAGACAGGAAGTAAACCATTTTGGAACTTAACAAAGGTAATTAGAAACAAAAACATTGGCCTTCCTTGTCTTAAAGTTGATGATAAAATTCTCATTACAACTCAAGAAAAGGCTAACGCCATTGCGGACGAGTTTCATAAATCACATCTAGTAACCAATAATTTATCTAATATTAGAACTCAATCACTAATCGATGAATCAATAAATCTTCTGCATTCTATTCCAAACTCTACAAGCCAAGTTGACTACACATCTCCCAAGGAAATATCACTAATAATCAAAAAGTTTAAAACTTCAAAATCCCCAGGCACTGATAGGATTACAAATAATCTATTGAAACGAAGCCCGAAGCACCTGAAAATAATGTTATGTTACATTATTAATGCCTGCTTTACATTAAATTATTTCCCCAGCGCATGGAGGACTGCAAAAATAATTGCAATACCGAAACCTAACAAAGATCATTCAAACCCGGGTAACTATCGCCCAATAAGTTTGTTATGTAGCCTATCTAAAATATTTGAAAAAATTATACAAAAGAGAATGCTCACACACATTAACGACACAAACCTATTCCCAAATTTTCAATTTGGATTCAGACAACATCTTTCAACAGCACACCAAACTTACAGACTATGCAATGTCATAAAGTCGCAGCTAAACTCGAAACATTCTGCTGGGTTTGTAATGTTAGATTTTGAAAAGGCTTTTGACACTGTCTGGCACGAAGGGTTGATATATAAATTAATTAAGTCTAATTTTCCGACTTATTTAATTAAGATCATACAGTCTTACCTACACAATAGATCCTTTTCCGTTTACGTGGGAAATATAAAGTCAAAATCACACTCAATCCCCGCTGGTGTGCCACAAGGAGCAGTATTGAGTCCGATATTATTTAACATATATATTTATGATTTTCCTCGTCCAGAGGGTTGCAACATTTTTCAATTCGCCGATGATACAGCAATTCTCTCGAGTTCTTCCGACCCGCAAGAGATAGTAAATATGTTAGAGAATGCTTATGCAGAAATAGCAACATACCTATATACCTGGAAAATAAAAATTAATAATACGAAAACACAAGCTATATTCTTTACCCGTAAACGTGCGATACATGCTCTACCATCCAGAAATATTTGTGTAGCGGGTAATACAATTCCATGGAGCAACGAAGTTAAATATCTTGGAGTAGTACTAGATCCTAAACTTTTATTTCATAAACATGTAGAATACACTATCGATAAAGCGACTAAACTCATCCGAATTTTATATCCTTTTATAAATCGTAAGTCAAAATTAAGCCTTAATAACAAGTTATTAATATATAAAGCAATTTTCTCTCCTATTTTAACCTATGGGGCACCTGCATGGCAAACTATCTCTCAATGTCATATAAAAAGGCTTCAAGTAATACAGAATAAGTTACTAAAAATGATACACAATCTACCTTGGTTCTACTCAACTATAAAACTACATAAACTCAGTAAAGTAAAACCTATTAAAATTAAAATCAATAATTTAAATATCAAATTTAATACGGGATTAGATCTGCTTAACGATTTATTTTCAGCAACAGTAGTTAATACATGATAAATGCAATTTAGTTTATAAGGTTTTAGGATTAGGTTTAGTATTAGGTTAATTTTAAGAAAAACAAAGCAATACTCAGGTTTTTTCAATTTTCTCCTGGAAACAAAGAATATGTATAATTTTAAATTAAAAATTAATTTCAATGTATAAATTTATTAAAACACAAAGTTGTAAAGTTAGATAACTAAGCACTTATAAGTATGTAAATCAAACCACTATATGTAAGACATAAAATACTAACATTTAAATAAAGTTAATTGGAATTGGAAGCAGATAAAAAGTTTGACATTTTTATTCACCACAATTTTTAACTTTTAAACTTTTTATGCGGCATTTAAACCAATTGAAACACGCCTCAAGTATAACAAAACGAAAGTAAAAATTGAGCATAGTATTTTCCTTCGTTTTCATCCAAAATTAACGAAAGTTAAACTTCACATTATAAGATAGTGTTTGTAGCGTATATGTATACTGTGTTGTTACTACTGTATACTGTGTTACCGCAATTTTTCTTTCGTAGGAATGTGTATAGCGTGTAATGTACATGGTTTGTTTTTATTTTTCATGTTCACGACATGAGTTTGGTAATTTTATAAAATTTTGTTAAAAAATTTTAAAGATGTGCGTTAATTTAAATAAAATTACATCAAAATATATTTTATATCTATTCAAATATTGTTTTCAAAAATTAATTAATTTCTAGTTCAGTTTTAAGTTTTTAGGTAGAAAACAAATGCGAAAATAATAAACTTGATGTGCAATAATCATAGTACCTATTTGGAAAATTATTTAAACTTTTAATATTACAATCAAAGAATAATTTCAAATTGTGTAATAATAAAAAATAATTAAAAAATTAACTAAAATATAATTTAGATTCGTATATAATATGTATGTATATTTTTATACCGCAAATTTAATAAAATAAAAATATTCATTTTAAACCTAAATTTTTATTTTGCTCTCACATTTGGATGCCGCCATCTTTTTCTTCTAACATTTTCAAATATAGCATTTTACATTCATGCTCAACCTCGCCATTTTGTTTTTTGTCTTTTCTGTTCACACATACATGTATACAATTCTCCTTTATTGAGTTTCGTTCAGTTTCGAATAATTGCGACACGTTTCATACGTTTTATTTTAATAAATTGCAACTCAAACTTAGAAAAATACTAGACTAAGTTTAGTACTTAAGTACGAATATTGGAGCAGGAAAATTGAAAGTAAAAATACTTGGGGCACTTATAAAAAGTTTGACATTTTTATTCACCTCAATTTTTAACTTTTTATGCGGTATTTAAACCAATTGAAACACACAGTAAACAAACAAATATATGTTGAAGGAGTGATAACTATAACGTGACTCGACGCCGCCCCTGATAACTATTACGTGACTCGACTCGCATTGGAAACCATATATGTACATACATAATTAACGAAATACTTTATTCAAACATGTTTTTAGAATGTACAACATATAACATTTATTTTAGGAATTTCAACTAGGCTAACAAGACATATTGTCTTGCTTAAACGGTAAATGCAACAAAAAATAATTTTAATAAATTGAAATAAGAAAATATTTGAATTGAATAACAAAATATATATTTTACGTTACAGTTTAAACGCGCAGATATTTTATTCTGTCCCTGAAACACTATCATCTTCCAAACCATTTGATTGATTTTTTTTATCGTAGTATCCGTTTATGTTAATAGAATTAACAAAGTTTTCAATCTCAACTTGATAGCCATAGCGTACAATTTTGTTACCCAAATGTATTGTGTATCTAATGCACCTTTCAAAACACGTGTCCAATTTCCTAAGTTTTGTGTACTTGGGATGGATAAATGTTGTGGCTTCGGGGTTTTTTTGCCACGCGGACGATGATAAGTGATGACAAAATCTTATAATAATTTTCAATATCCGGTCAATAGCCATGTAGTACTCGATAGACGTATCATTAAGCATGCACAAGAAAATAATTTTCTTTACGTAAGCGATGTGTTTTTTATACAAATCATCCATCGTTTTACATTTAACCAGTTGATCTTTGAATGTTTTCCATGCAGCTTGTAAAGCATTACTTGTGATATGATTTTGCAGCGTCATAATGAAATGAGATAATTTATGCCGAAACACTTGAATTTCGATGTACTGCGGTGAGTACAACATTGTGCGACCATGTTCTTTAACTGATGATTTTAAATATTTGAATATATCCTCGAGAAGCCATCCAATACGCCGTATCTTAATTAAATATCGGAATATATTCGAGTACTGTTTAACAGTTTCAGCATTTAAAATTAAATTCAATGGCCACGTTACTTGATAGCTTAATGATAGTCCCGACAAAACATCGGGCGATTCAAAATTAAATTTTTCTGGTATTTCACTGACAGTGAAGGATAACCGTTCCGAATTTTTATCACTTCCGTAGATGCTCGAGCTCAATGCTTTCTCCAGAATGATATGAAGCATTGGAAAACTTAGTAAACATTTTGGCTGCACTCCATTCTCCAGACGACTAATTAAACCATCACATATGTTACTCCCGAATTCACCATCCATTAGAAAAAAATAATTTCGTAAACTTCTAAAGTGGTCGAGCAATTTAAGATCTTCAAGAAAAATTTTCAATATTTCATTATTGATTATTTTGAGATGGGTATTCAATGGGATAGTTAGAGATAACTGCAAGTATTTGGTAAGCTTAACGCCATTCATCGGCCGAGTGCTTGGTACATTTAAATCATATGTATTGTTTAACTCATCTTCATCCGTGTCCATGGGCAAGACAAAAAAATTTTGTTTTTTGTATTCCTTTATGGTCGCAATATCAATTTTTGGAAATTCCGTGATGACGTCTTTAATAGAACAATCTCTCTCATTTTTAGGAAAATGGAACCCCGTTTTTGATAAAATTCCAGCTGTATTTAGGGCGCTTTCCGGAGTTTCTAAATTTAGTGAAGCTGTATCGGGTATCCCAAATCTCTTCGTTTCATGAAAATCTGTAATTAATTTCAATTTATCCGGAATATTTTTCATTTCCACATCGTTTTCATAATCGTCGAAATCTTTCATTGGGGTTATGTCACTTTCAGTAGACGTGGGTGTTCCAGTTAGTATATTAAATTCACATTCTAGAACTTTACGTTTATTTCGGATACGATCAAAATCTAAATTCAACTTCGGCTTGGGATTGTCGGATGGCCCATCAAACAGATTAAATTCTTGTGACATAATCTTAATGCGATTTTTTTGTAAATCGGACATTACCTTCGATTGATTTTCAACTGGTATGTCACAAAATGGTTTTTCTGTAATAGTCGATGTCATATTCCTATCTTTGTTTATCGCACGGGCTGACAGCGGTAGCATTTTTCCACTTATTGTACTTGCTATTTCGTCCACTTTGTAATCAGATATTGTACTATCCATGTTTCGTTGGCGATTAGCCAATAATTCTTTCCTTTCGTCATTTTTTGAAAGTGCTTGGTTAGTAGCTATACCAAATTCGTGTCCTAATACTCGAAGCTTATTCCTCTGTAGATCGGTTAAAATATCATCTGCAGATTTTTTGATGGGTTGGTTGCTGTTTTCATCAATGGTTTTATTGCATTCGATGATATTATACTCTTCTTGAAGAACTTTGAGTCGATTTTTTTCCGATTCCCGAAAATTCCTATTAACATCATATGAGTTACAAATACTAGATCCAAGAATTTTAAGCTTATTAGCCAACAACTCATCGCAAGTGAAGTTCGAGTTAAAATAATCGGAAGCGCTTTTTTTTAATATTGACAAATTATCATCGTTTTTTTTATTATCGATGTGTAACTTGAATACACTTTCTTCAGGGGTCACAAATGTTTCACTTGTTTGCGACATTTTCATCAATTCATCATTGGATTTTTGAACCTTTGCTTCGGCTTCAACTTTCTGCTCTGCGGCTATCTTATACAATTCTTCATAAATTTTTATTCGTTTGATTGTCTCCATTTTCTCTCTCTCTATTTGACGATCTTCCATTTCTTTGGCCTGTTGCAAATAACAATTTTCCTCCTCAATTTTAATTAATCGATCGATTAACTTATTCTCTTTGTTTACATCAATTTGGTGCTTTAACTCATCCAAATATTTCTGCTTTTGGATTGTATCCTGTTTTAATTTTAGCAGTTTCTCGGCTTTCCAATTGTCTAAGTTTTCTTTAAATTTCTTCTGTGCAACTTCATAGAATAATTTTTTAGCGTTATGCTTCTCGACAAAAAGTTTTTCCACTGTTATTCTATCACCACATACGGCTGATGCTCTTGCATAGTAGTCGCAACAAATATTCTCAAGATGTTTAATTTCCTCGAATGTGAGACACACAGACAATTCGGGCGGTTGTACTTTAAATAATGGATGCGATGGTTTAAATGATTTTAGAAGCATTGTATATTTACCACACAACAGAATATCATTTTCGAACCCCTGAAGAAATTTTGGTACTAATGGTTTCTTGATTAAATATGCACGATCAAAAAATATTTTTGTATCTGGCCGATAGGTATTAACGTGATAAATAAAAAGTTCTTTGCACGGATCTTCTAAATGACCATAAAAGAGCCATTTTTCTAAGTGTTTAAAATAAACGTGACAGCAGTCCCTCAAAATTGATACGTATAGCATAAGTGTTTCATCGTTTGTAATCTGGATAATTTCATGGTATAGAAATACAAGAATATCAGAACCAACTGGCAGCTCATTATTATTGTGGCATGTCGGGTGTACGGATAATAGTTTTGACAATTGTACAATTTGATTATAGCCATTCTGCATACGATTTTTAAATTTTATTATTGAGGTATCCTGGTAGCTCATAACAACTTCTTTGAAGAGAATCAAAAATTTATCGATACTGCAACACAAAGATTTAAAAATGAATCCCTCATGTAAGAGTTTAAAAGTGTAAGGATTTTTCTCAACAAGAATCCTTAGACGACGATAGCAAGTACCACATTCAATTAATTCTGAAATAAACTCTTTTATGACTTCAGGTGATACACCTTCAACCGTTAAATTGGGCAATATCCTAAATATATCGTTAATGTATTTAAAAGATTCTGACTGTATTCCGACAGCAACCAGCTTAAGGTCACGAAGAAAATTTTCAAAATTAACTATTTTTACAGAAATATGGTCTACATCGGGAATTGAACTTCTCAAATGTAGAAAATTGTTCACTTCCGTAACAAATTGTTTCTCAGTTGGAAAGGCTTTTGTACCTATAGAATAAAAATAAATCGATATATTTATCTAAACATATCACGTTTTAAAAGCTTGCTTACCCAAACTTTCCCATATGTAACCGGAGATTTCAACTATATTTTCCACAGATTTATCTGCTACACAATTTTTATCTATTTCATATGTTTCAATAACTTTTAACATACATTTACTCGAGGACGAGTTTATACAGGAATTTAAATTTAATTCAAAAAACCCTTGAGGTTTTTTATCATCTTTTAGCGAACTATTCTCCGGATAGTCTTGAAGGCGCAAAAAAGTTGTCAAATTTTGTTGAATATATGGATTATTTTCATGGCTCAAAGGCGTAAATGCCTTGGAAATTGCCATACTATTTGTGGAACCAAAATTAAAGCGCTTCGAATGATTCTCCTCAAATGCTGGATAATTTACAGATAACATGAATATTAAAAAGGCCCGTCCAACATCACCTTCAAAGTAAGCATTTCTGGAGATTCGTTTAATACACTCGTCAAATTCATCACATTTTTTATACTCAAAATAATTTTGGGAACTCATCTTTAGCTTAAAACTGTGAATATTTAGTTCCTTAATTGGATCGAACATGTAAATTGCGTCCTTTTCGATCGGTTTCTTCAGCAAGGTTTCATAGAAAAGTCGGCGAAGTTTTTTTGAATCTGTGTTGGTTTGTTTACTTAAATTTTCACATAGTGACGATATTAAATTATATATACTTTCATTAAACGACATTTTTTGTGAATTTTTACTAAATAATTTTTGGTAATTTCTGTTTACATTTTTTTATTGTAAAAACAATTGAATTACATTTTGTAACAAACAAAACCACCTCGCTATGACAGTTTAATACTCTGCTATTGTTTATAATGACGGAATGCGCTGCAGTTGTTAAACTGTTGTGGAAAATGAACGTTTGAATGCAGCCAAACAAATTCTCCATTAACCCAGGGTATGGATTTTGTACATTTTTCTTAATGGTGTCTTCACGAAACGAGATACAATAGAACTGGCTTTTTTTACCAAATTTTGCGCAAAAAAAATGTTTACGGTTGTCATGTAAGTCATATCGCACATCCTCTATAAAAATGTCAGCACAATATGTACAACAATAAAAAGCTTCATCCCCTTTATTTAGAAAAACGGTTTTCCACTTCCACAAAGCTCATTTTTCTGGGCTACTCTATATTAAAAAATTATAATTATTATTACCAAATATTATAAAAATTATTATTAAATTATTATGTATATGTAAATTAATAATAAAATAATGTCTTTTTTAAATACTAATATGTCACGTTCATATATCCAAACAATTTTTATTGTACATGTCAAAGAATAAAACAAAAACAAAAACTATTTTTATCCTCTGATTTACTGCGCATCCCCAATAGAATTCCTTATGACTTAGTATGAAAAAAAAATTGGGATTTTTTTTTTGATATACATATACATATTTTACTTATACATATTTCAGTGTTAAAGTTATAGCAAATTCATAATGATTCGTTATTTCAATATAATAATAATTATTAAATCTTTACAACATGTTATTAAGTATTTGGCTAAACACAACACACAAAAAAATTACAAAAAAATGCAACTTAAAAAGTTTGACATATAAAGAAAGGAGCACAAACCTATAAAAGCCCTTATATTCATCTCGCTCTACTGCATACAATTTTCTAATAAAACTACTGAACTCACGTTTGCTGGTTATAATTATCACAGTATTCGGACATGTCCTATATAATGTTTTTTTTGAAAAATAATTCCGATTTAACTAAGATCCGTTAAAATCCGGAAGACATTCCAACATGTCTGTTTTTACATACACATTTGTGTGGATGGACTTAAATTGTAGTAGGCAAATTTTTTGTCTTTTAGTAAAAGGGATTCCTATTATTTGAACCATAAATTTTTGATTTGGAAAAATAAATAGAATTCACATAATTGAACTCGCCTACTTTCACTTGTTTTGAAGTACAACCAACACAATTGTGTGTATATTTATATTGTTTTTTTCGAACGAAAATAAGTTTGAAAGGCATAAACAAATATGTTAGATTGTTCAAAACACATACAAAAATAAATTTTTGACATTGTTCTTTTGCTGGACCCACACAATTGTGTTAGTAAAACACAAAAAGGATATAGGTTGATTCATGTGGACATTTAGAAACAGCTGATTTTCAAGTTATGAAATGGTTTGCAACCAAATTAAGAAAAATTAAATGGCTACTTTTTAATAAAAACAAAAGTCGTGTGTAATAAAAACGAAAAATTTTATGTTAAAAGTGAAAATTAATTTTCAAAAAATTCATAAATTACTGCCAAATATTTGCATAATTGTGAATCAGTAAAATCATGACGAGAAAACTAATTTTTACGACGGATTTCAACTAAAAATAAAAACTCAAAAGTGACAGGATTTTTTCGCTATTTTTTTAAGGTGCAGTTTCTACTCCTGTTTTGAAAAATGAATTAAAGAAATTAAAATTTAGTGTTATATAGTTACATAGACAATGAGCTTAGCCGATTTGTATATCAAATCTCTGCCATTTTTAGATAAGAAATGGTTAAAAGCCGATTTAAATAGTGCCCTTCGTGGGAATGAAGATTTAGCAGTGCTTTGGAATAATTTAATACAGGATAATGAAATTTCATTAATTAATTCACATAGCATCGTAAACTCCAATGGGAATTTATCTTATGTCGGTGACGATGGAAAACATTTCTGTGGGGCTGAATTACTACAGTGTGGTTGTTGTACTGGATACTGTAATTCAACAACAAACTGCAATTGTCCAGCTTGCCAACAGTTGGACTTAGAAGACGTGGGTCTCAAAAAATTGCTTAGCACAATAAACCAATCGAATTCAATAACGCCTAGCGAAGCTTTGCTAGATTCATGGCTCTGGGGACCAATACCTAATAATGAACACAGAAGTTACTGCATTAAATCTCTCTTATCTGAACAAAGAGACATAACACTAAAAGCTGCTGCAAATTGCCTGTCAGCATCTTATTTGAAACAACTACTGTATGTTTATGATCGATATTTTACCGCACTTGCACGTTATAAAAATGAGAAAACAGAGACCGCAAATAAAAATAATGAGTTGGTGGACTCCAAAACCCAGAAATATGGTACTCTAGAGAGTCCTGAAAATCATGCTGAGAAAGCTACTCTTGGACTAGCTAGAGTAGGAACACGAGCAGCTTTAAATTTTTCGTTTGCATTTTTGCGCCGTGCTTGGCGATCTGGTGAAGATACGGAATTGTGCAGTGAGCTACTTTCCGAAGCTTTAGAAGCGCTTCAAGATCTTCCGGAGGCTTCATTATTTGATACTTCACAAATATCCCCATTATGGATTGATGTACTTGAAAGATCCATTAAATTTTTGCGACAAGTAGTATTAGGGGATCCAAATGGAGTACGATGTGCTGTACCTCGACAAGATCGATATTTAGCCTTAAGCTTGTTACTAGAATTAGCTTCACAAAAAGGAACACTTGGAGCATCACTTGAAGCAATCGTACTACTGTTAACTGTTTGGGAAAAAGAAGCAGAGACTAATGATAATAGAGCTCTACCACAAGAAACTGGTGCACCATTGGTTCCAATTTTGAGGCGTTATGAAAAAATAACTAACTTTGGATTGGGACCTGTAGAAGGAATCGCATCTAGTTCCACGGAATCATTTTTGCGATTTTTAACATTGCCAGAAAATGATTTGACGCCAATTGATCTAAAACAAGCAGCTGTTGTCATTATTAGTCATTTAGATAGATTGGCAAAACCACATCTTCCCACGCGAAACTACACTGTAAAGGTAAGTAAAATTTCGAATTTTTTGATAGTTAAAATTTCTTTAAAGTTTGCTACAGAGGTAATTGGTTCATTTTTGGAATTTAAATTTGTATGTTATGTTGTTTTGTTTTATCTAAAAAAGACAGATTTTTTTTTAATTTAATTGGCTCTAGCTCCAAATTTGGTGCCATTTGGCTCAGTTACAAATTACAATTTTTGTTTTACAATTTTTATTTTAAGTATCTCCCTTGAGTACCTTATAGAAAGGTTGACTCAAAGGAGAACTAACCAACTCAAAGTACTTCTTACCTTTCACCTGACATTTTTCAACAAACTGTCCCATTTTCTCCACAGATTCACCTGAAACATGCGAAGTACATCTCTTGCATCCATGAATTCATATTCATTTACCTCTTCAACCAAACAACCCCTTTTTGCAAGTATATCGGCTCTTTCATGACCTTTAATCTGTAAGTATGAAGGCATCCATTGAAGAATAACCTCACTCCCACTCGATTGAAGGTACTCATACAACATTTCCACATACACATTACCATGAGTTCACCCACCCCCACTAATTAATTCCAATCCACTCCGGGAGTCGGAGAATAATTCTACTCTCCTCCTTCCTTGTGTCATTACCAACTTGATCCCTTCTTTAATTTCAATCAACTCTGCATTCATTATACAGATGCTTGCATTCAACCGTAGTATTTTCTCTTTTCTTATTGACGGAATAAAAATTCCTACACCTACTCGATCATCATTCACACTACTAGCATCTGTATACACTTCTACATGGGCAAAATAGTTTATTCACATTTTTAAAAACTCACTCTTAACCGACAACTCGCTTTTGTTTATCACCAAACTTTAAACGGCACAATTAGATTGCTCGGAGGGACTTTCGGATTTACAGGTCGTATCTTGGAATATATATTAATACTTTCCAAAATCACCCGTGGTCTTTGTCATTTGGTACTCCGCCTCTCTTTGCAATCTCTCTTTCATTTCATTCACCAATTTATTCTTCTTAGTCAACAATCGCAGCGTCTCTCGCACGGTGATTCACTCTCTCTTATAATTAAGAGGCGAATCACCCAATTCAGACCACAACGTGTGTATTGGGGTTGAATCAATCGCCCCCAATACCACCCTGGCACAGGCATTCTCTACATTCATCAACTTTTTAAAACCGACTTTGGATCCATCACCATATACACTCACTTCATACGCAATTTTTGATGACACTAGCGCCTTTCGTAACATGTCAGTCACACTAGGATGAGCTCCCCATTTCGGTTTACTCACCCTTTTGATTACATTCAATCTACTCTTGCAATTATCGGCTAATTTTTCCATATGCACTTTGAACCCCAATCGCTTATCAATCCCGATTCCCAAATACCTATTCAAATTTACACACTCAATTTGCTCATTATACACTTGCACGTCAACCATACGATTCGTTCGAAACGCCATACAACAACATTTTCTCGAATTTACAGGCAAATTCATTTCAGCCAAACATTCTGTTACCTGATTCACACATTCTTGAGCCCGACTTAAGGCCTGCTCGATGGTCTTCCCCCCTTTGCCACCGCCCCAGTGGCAAAGTGGTTAGCATGCTTGCTCCAGCGGCTGGAGGTCCCGGGTTCGATTCCCGGTGGTGACAAGGAAAACATTTCACGGCTGGTTTAGGATCAATGAATTAATCGCTCATTATCCGAAATGAAAATATGATTATGAAACCTCATTTGAGGCGGCCAAATCCCTTGATGGGATATAGTGCCAGAGAGAGAGAGAGAGAGATGGTCTTCCCCTTGCCCATCAAGACAACGTCATCAGCAAATTACAGAATGACCTTGTCCGAGGAGTTAAACCTATGTATCGAGCTCGTGTAAAGGTTGAAGAGAGTTGGAGACATTTTACTGCCTTGGAGGAGGCCTATATTCAGCGCTCCCTCCAACCTGTACCCTCTACCACACAAAAGTAATTTTCTTTCATTCATGAACTCATATACACATTTGCAAATTTTCCAAGGAAACCCCAGGCCAATAAGGATCTGATAAAGTTTCCCCGGAACCACGTAGTCATATGCCTTTTCTATATCCAAAAATACCTCCACAACATGCTTCTTTTCCTTTCGCACTTCCCACACAAACTTTTCTACACATTCATTAGCAGAGTGGTTGCGACGGAACCCAAAGGTGGTTTCTGGCAACAAATTACCCTCATTCACAAATTTGTCTATGCGACCTTTCATCAATACTATTCAACATTTTAACAAATACATTCAACATACATATTCCCCTGTAATTTGTTGTCAGATTTCTGTCCCGATCCCTTTTAGGAATAAGTACCACTCTGCTTTCCTTCCATTTTTTCGGTATTTGAATACTCATCCATACTTGATTGAGAATTCGAAGCAAGGCTACCTTGGCTTCGAATTCCAATCTGCCAATCATTTTATAACTCACTCTATTAGTTCCGGGGGTCGTAGTTTTGGATATTTCTAAGACCCCTCGAAACTCTTCCCATTCAAATTCCTTACACATGTCGTTCATAAATTCACTTTCATTATCAGGTAACAGAACTTCATATCTATCGCTGAAATTACTACGTACATCCGTCATCATTTGTAAAAAGACACTTCCATTCTCTCTGTCATCTAACACTGCATTTCAGCTTTGCACTCTATAACCTCTCACTCTGTTAAACTTATCCCATACATCCTTAGTTTTGGTCAACTTTTCCTCTTCGCTCTACGGATAGCCTTTTTCAATCTACTTTTTCCTTCCACTCAGTCAAACAAAATTTGAAAATCTCTCAGGTTCTTTTCTCTATCACTCACCGATTCAATTGGAGTTGCATATACACTCATAAATAACAAATTTCTGTCCAGATTTTGAGTTTTGGTTGCTATGACTTCGATGTGCTCGAATGACGGTGTGTCGTAACTGTACCATGCTGATATTGGTCCGTGCCAATATCGCCACTCCGCCGAAGCCGTCGGCCCTCGGTCTAGACAGAAAATTGTACCCACTTACATGAAACGTCTGCCATCTCATCAGGCTATGGCTATGGAAGTTTTCAACACAATCACAATTTGCCTCCTACAATAATAATAGTTAATTTAGTAAATTTACTAATTCTCTAAATAGTTCTTATGAAAGCATTTGATTTGGACAGGTTCGATTATAAGGCTCGAACCTAATTTTCTTCCGCAGTATGGGTTTTGTTCGAAATCCGCGACTTGAGAGTTTTGGTGCTGTTCACAAAATCCCGGATTTTAACGGATCTTAGTTAACTATCTGAATTCTTTTTGAAAAAAGCATTATAATTTGTTAACATATAAATTATATAACATAATTATTTATTTTTGATAACATTAATTATTTTATTATTATTATACATAATTAGTGTTATTCATTCTTGCGTAATTTATTCTGCATTCATAACATATACACCTATTGAACTCTTTCGTTTCATACCAATACTGAATTTCTTTATTCCACCAACCATTCATCTTACATGTATAGTGCACATTTCATTCCCTCTCTATTTCTCAAGTTGGTTAACCTCGTTTGCTTCATTCATTATGAGAATCTCATTCATACGTTCGACCCATTTCTTACCATTCATAATGACCTTACGGTCTTTATCAACATTTATACCACCTAAACACATCCTGGGGTGACATGTTCTACCATCACATTTTCGATACTTTATCGTAGATTATGTCTCGCTTCTTTAGAATAAAATGTGACACTATTTCACATTTTATATCATTTACCAGGTTGCTAGATTGAAAAATTGTGATATGCTACTCCATTTCTATCAAGAAATAATTTGTTTTCGATACTTGAACGAAATTAGAGAAAGACAATTTCTTCGCATTTGTACTAGTAGGTTGTGATAGCAATAGAAAAGAAATAATTCATAAATGAAACAGTTGTCCATTTTAGTTTAGAAAAATGAGAAATAAACTTCGATAAAGTATCGAAAATGTGATGGTAGAACATGTCACCCCTGATGAAATAATGATCACTACCCAAATTCTCATCCGTAACATTCCAAGTGACTTGGGCCGCCAACCCGCTAGACATTAATGTTAAGTCTATCGCACTGGCTGTCGACCCCACATACGCCATCCTAGTTGACCGGCCATCATTCAGGATTACGAGATCGGAATTCAAAATAATGTGAGTCAACAAGTTTCCCCAAGCATCATTTCTTTCACACCTCCATACTCTCGAATGCGCATTCATATCACCCCCCAGAATCACGTCACTTTTTCCTTCCACTCAGTCAAACAAAATTTGAAAATCTCTCAGGTTCTTTTCTCTATCACTCACCGATTCAATTGGAGTTGCATATACACTCACAAATAACAAATTTCTGTCCAGATTTTGAGTTTTGGTTGCTATGACTTCGATGTGCTCGAATGACGGTGTGTCGTAACTGTACCATGCTGATATTGGTCCGTGCCAATATCGCCACTCCGCCGAAGCCGTCGGCCCTCGGTCTAGACAGAAAATTGTACCCACTTACATGAAACGTCTGCCATCTCATCAGGCTATGGCTATGGAAGTTTTCAACACAATCACAATTTGCCTCCTACAATAATAATAGTTAATTTAGTAAATTTACTAATTCTCTAAATAGTTCTTATGAAAGCATTTGATTTGGACAGGTTCGATTATAAGGCTCGAACCTAATTTTCTTCCGCAGTATGGGTTTTGTTCGAAATCCGCGACTTGAGAGTTTTGGTGCTGTTCACAAAATCCCGGATTTTAACGGATCTTAGTTAACTATCTGAATTCTTTTTGAAAAAAGCATTATAATTTGTTAACATATAAATTATATAACATAATTATTTATTTTTGATAACATTAATTATTTTATTATTATTATACATAATTAGTGTTATTTTTCGTACGAAAACAAAATTAAGTGGTATGTACAAATGTGTGTTGGTCGCGGGCCGGAAAAGGGATATATGTACATACATGAATTAATTTTAATTATTGCTGTACCATATCGAGATTTTTTCATTTTTTTATTTATTTTTATTTATTATAACTGATTTACAAATCATCTAGTAATTTATATTTCATAATTTATATTCTTGTTTAGAGGGTTGTAGCCGTTCGATTTGTAGAACTTGAATCGATAACTTCGTCGTTTGGGTGCAAATCGATAATACGTAATATATTTTAAAAACACAACAAAATAAAAAATAATATAAGTTAGGCTAGGTTAGAGTGGCTGCTATCGCACACTTAGGCCAATAGTGATCCATTATGATACCACAGGATCCTATCTCCCCTTTATTCCCGCTGAAACCATCCGGGGTACTTATGTAGCGTAAAACATCTCGCAATCCACAGCCCGCGAGTTACAAAAGGCTGTCCATATCGTACACACCTAAATACTTATGCCTTCTGCATGATAATGCCGGACACGAGCATAGGAAGTAATCTAACGTCTCTTCCTCCTCTTCGTTCAAACAACTTCTGCAAAAGTCATTCGTCTGTAGACCCAGTTTTCCCGCATATTCCCTAAAAAGGCAGTGTCCTGTCAGTATCCCTACGACCAATCCTACCTCTCGTTTTCCCAGGGATACTAGTGCTTTGGAGCGCCGCAGGTCCAGTTTTGGCCAAACCTGCTTTGCTAGCCTGCACGTGAGGGTCCACCTCTAGTTTGTCAAGGCGATTGCCTTTTTACTGAGCGCCGATTTGAGCGCTGCTATAGGCCTCCCCAAACCTGCCTTTTCCGGCTGCATCTGGAGAGTCGTACCGTACCTAGCTAGTTCGTCCGCCCTGCAGTTTCCCGTGACGACCGAGTGACCAGGGACCCTGATTATCTGGATGCTGAAATACTCGCTCATCTCGTTAAGAGATGATCGGCAATCCAGCGCCACCCGTGACTTCAGACAAACCGCCTCTAGCGACACATATCGCCACCACTTCAGCCTGGTACACGCTGCAGTAGTCAGAGAGACGAATGGAAATATTAACATTAAGCTTTTCACAGAAGACTCCGGCTCCTACCTTGCCGTCTAGCTTAGAACCGTCCGTGAAAATTTGTAGTGCCTCGTTTTCCAGTATTGATCCTTTCCTCCAGGATTCTCTCGAAGGACAGATGGTGCGGAAACCTTTATCGAAGCACAACGTTGGTTTAATATAATCTAGATTCACCAGTTCTTCCCTTAGTGATCTAACTGTTGTCGAGTGTCCCGTCTGAAGACACTTCCACTGAGAGACAGCCGAGAGTCTCGTAACCACATTGGCTGCTTACCAAAGAATTCGATTGGAATAAGGTAGAACATAACCTCTAAAGCGCGTGTAGGTGTTGTCCTAAGCGCCCCGCTTATAAGCATACAGGACGTTCTTTGCCACTTCTCCAACATCCTTATATAAGTTACCTTTTCCAGAGCCGGCCACGACACGCCCACCCCGTACATCAGCACAGGTCTTACCACTGCGGTATAGAGCCAGTGTACCAGCTCTGGTTTCAAACCCCATCTCTTACCTATGGCGTTCCTACATGAGTAAATGGCTACATTAGTCTTCTCACCTTTTCTACAATGTTAGGCTTCCAGCTGAGCTTACTGTCCAAGATTATGCCCAGAAATCTCACTCTGTCAGCAAAAGCCAGTCTAATGTCGTTCACGGTAGGAGGGCTAACTACCGGAATTTTATATTTCTTAGTAAATAGTACCAGCTCTGTCTTGGAAGGGTTGATCTCTAATCCACATTTGCTGGCCCATTTCGTAACGATCAGGAGTGCATTCTGTATAACACCCCTAATCGTGTTCAGATATTTGCCTAACACTACATCATCCGCATACGCTACAACCCCTATCCTCTCTCTCTCCAGTTCCAAGAGTAATCTATTCATCAAAACACTCCAAAGAAAGGGGGACATTACACCTCCTTGCGGTGTTCCTTTATCAACCCGCTTGCTAATGGTGGCCTCCCCCAGTTTCGAGATAATAACCCTGCTTATCAGGATCTGATTTATCAACCTACTCATAGGGTAATCCACCTTCAAAAATGACAAACCTTCCATGATCGCCTCCGTTTTTACATTATTAAAGGCTGCTGGTATAATCCGATCCGGGCCCGCCGATTTATAAGGCTTAAAACCATTCAGCGCCCACCGGATTCGCTCCCTATTCAAAATTCCCTCCATCTCTAAGAAAGGTGTTACTCGATGAGCTTCCGGCTCCACCGAGTCATCAAAGCTTCCCGGGAAATGGACTTCGATGAGGAGTTCCAATGATTCCGCACTTGAGGCTGTCCATGACCCGTCCGGTCTAATTAAATAACTAGGACCGGTTGGGTTTTTTAGGTTAGGTTTCAGTGGTTGACACTAAGGCCATTTTTGGCCCATTGTGATACCACGCATTTACGCCACATCATTAACCCATTCACCTACTCACACAGTTACAGTATACCACCTGCACATTGCAAGCTCCATGTCAACCTGTACATTGACATGGACGATGGGTCGGTGTTGAATTCTGCACTCCATCAGAGGGTCTTAGTTGTGTTTATTAACATCACCGATTGTAATCGATGATGAAAATTCGATTTTCATCTAGCCTCTGATGGGATTCGAACCCAGTACCTCCCGGTCTAAGTGCCGAAACTTTAACCACTGCACCACTTGTCCGGTCTGGGTTAGTAGCTAGAATTTTCCTAAGGCGAGAAGTCTCAGAGACCTTCTCCATCCTACAACAGAAGAGTCTCCAAGAGTCCCTTTGTGCCTTCCTCAATTCTTTTTTGTACTTTCTTAGGTCCTCCTTATAGGAGTCCCAATCTCGACCCTCCCTTGTGTTCTTAGCTTTATTAAAAGCTGTCCTACACACTCTCCGATAGGTTCCCAACTCCTTGGTCCACCATATCGGTTTCTGCCTGTCCCTTGGCTTTATTAGGGGGCATGCAGCATTAAATGAAAGATTGCATGCTTTTGTGACAATATCAAACATGCAATCTAATTTTTCTACCGTCGCCGGAGGTCCAGGGACCTCTAGCGGCAATAATTCCTCCAACACCTCCCCATATTTGTTCCAGTTTGTCCTTCTGGGATTCTTGAAGGTTTTCCGGGTAACAGGTTTAATGTCGAGGTTATATGTTACATATCGATGATCAGAGAATGAGTGCTCCTTCGCCACTCTCCACCCTCTGATCATATGAAAGATTGTTTCTGACGCAAAGGTCACATCTAAAACCTCCTGTCGATTTTTAACAATAAATGTCGGTTCTCGTCCAATATTGCAAACTGAAAGGTTGGTATTTAATGAATAATCAAAAAATAACTCACCCCTCTCGTTGATGTCTGTGCTTCCCCATATTGTGTGATGCGCGTTTGCATCACATCCGAGTATAACACCTACCCTTCTTTGATCTGCGTCCCGGATCAGCTCCCCCAGGTTATCCGGTGGAACCTCCTTCTCGCGATCCATATAGGCTGAGGCTAGCCATAGTTTTTACAGCCAACCTCAGCACTCACCGCTGTAACGTCCCCACTACTAAATTGTGGAAGAAGAAAAATATTCAAATTATTTTTCGCTCAAATACACGATCTGATCTTCTCAGAGTTGCTTGAGTATACATAGTAATTTATACCCTTTCATTCTGAGGCCATTCTGAGGTTATTTGTACTGAGGTTATTTGTACAATGCTAACCATTGTAGTCAACCTTACTCACCTCTTGCTGCACTCCCTGCATCGGGATAGTGCCATCTAGCTCGTTGTTTCAGCCGCTATCTACCTCTCGTCGAGATCCCGACAGGATGTCCCCATCAGACTCCAGAGAGAGGAGGCTGTCTCTCCTTACAATGCTTCCTACATCCGAAGCCTCACTCTCCTGACCGTCCTAACCCCGCTTGACCGTCTCCTGATGGGTCCGTTCGCCGTCACCCTCAGGCTGGTCTTTCGCAGTCGCATCGGCGTCGTCCTTTTTATATATTTTAAGGGTGATCGACCCGAACCCGAAGTTGATCACTCCCTTTAATTTTGCAAGGGAAGCCAGGGATTCTTTGTTGATCAGCACGATTGCCAATCTAAAGCCTCCCTTAGCCTCCTCTCGCTTGACAACCCTCCAGTTTTCCGTTGGAAGATCGGGATTGCTGGCCCGAATGATCTCGAGGATCTCTTCTGGCTTATGCGGCTCGGTTGGCAGCCCTACACGTGCCCTCGGCCGGCTCGGGATTTCTTCCCTGCAGACTGCCTCAAGCCTCGCGCCCTGCCACACCTCGCCAACTTCGGCCACCGCCCTTTTATAAAGGTCGACCGATCTCTGGTCCGAGCACGCAGTCAATTTCACGCGCCCCTGGTACCGTCCCGCATCTCTGCAGGACGAGGGAGATCCCGATTTTTCTCAGGATCCGCAGACAAAAATGGAGTTTAGTGCATTATACACTACCCTCCACTTCTCTGACGATGCTCCCATCTTCCTGACGGCTAAATGTGGACGGAATGACGGCTAGCACGAACACGTGCTGCTTTAGGATCTCACTGAATAGCTTCAGTTTTTGATCCCTAGGAGCACCCGACGTCTTGTCTGCTTGCACCTTGGCTCGCTTGCTGTCGGCCGTTTCCAGCTGATCTTGGGACCTCTGTCTTTTAGACACAAGGGCCCTTTCCGAGCTTTCATAACCGACAGTTTTTTTAGCCCATGCCACAGATTCTCGCTGTTCTACTGTAAGATGCCCCTCAAGGGTTGCAGCCAGTTTTTCTAGAATTTTGAACGCCGGAGGTATCTCCCTCAATCCCCACCCCCCCTTATTTCCTTTGGCGGTTCCGCTTCCACCTGGCTTTGACGCCAAGGTGTCGCTTAACCTTGCCCCTGAAGGGTGCCGGCACCTTTATTTTTCTTTTCTTTTTTATTTTCCATGTTTCTCCCACGAGTATCGGAGAAATATAGGTCGACCTGCGCAGAGATCCGTGTACGCAGGCAAGGCTAAATACAACTGGAGGTCGCCAGGTATCCAGAGGGCTCCATTCACGACTGGGCTTTGTTAAATGGGCTCCCAGTCTAGCCGATCATCAGCACGGGTCGCGTAACACCCTAATCCAGCCCATTGGCTCACGGAGCGCCCCGCCCCCCATGCCCCCGCACTACATTCACACACTTATTCACCCATTCATATGGATATCCCAAACAAATGGGACCCACTTCATTCATGGGATTACCGTTTATAGGGCTCCCCATTCACTACTTGGAGGTCCGGGAGCGCAGGGAGACGTGATGCTCAGTTCACCGTGGTTGTGGTCGATGATTTTAGGGCGCCATCAGTTCGCCTTTCCCTACTGGGTATCCTAGGCACTCAGAATTTTGTGAACAGAGGTTAACCACTCCTCCGTTCTCTGAGACTCTACTCCCAGCAGAGCTGCGGTTGAGGACGGCCTATTTAATTCACCGAAAAATATTCACCGCCCTATCGATAGGCCGTTCACTATCCACCACCTGTGACCCCCGCGATAGCTGCAGCTCGCCACGGGAAACACAAAACTAAAAACAATAACAAATAGAAGAAAAATGTAAAATAGAAGTGGAAGAGGAGGAGCCACATTTCATTATAATTTATAATTTGATTTTTTATTTTGTTTAGTGTGGATATTGAAGCGAAGGCGAAAAATTATCAAATTTCGGTTTGGTGCTGTAATTTTTTTGAAATCAAGAAATAAGCCTATCTTTTTATAATGCACCATTTTCCACAGCAATCTTGAGATTAATGTGTTGTATTTATTATTGAATTAAACTTATGGACTATTTATATACTAAGTAATAATTTTATTTCCAATAAAACAAGAAACGATAGAAAACTGTATAAGGATAATAATTGCAGACTTGTTACTGTAAAGCTTCTACAATTTTTTATTTTATTTTTTGTTTACATATTGTTTCGTTTTCTTTACGAAATATTTTCTTCTTTATTTATACACAATACCATGATACAGTCGACCGAAAATTGTGTATGTGTTCCAATAATGTGGCTTGTAGAATACATACTCGTTGGTTTCGGTATGTGTTATGTGAAACTCTATTTACTTTTCCAAACCAATGTGAAATTTATGGTTCAAATAGAACAAAAAATCAAAATTGATGTGGTTTTATGTATGTATTGAGATATTAAATGGGATTTTGAAGTTTAGAAATGGCACGGCAAAACGACATCAATTGTGCACTCCACTATACGAAATTATATGTATATATTTCCGAATGAATAATCGTCACATATTTATTACTGAACGATTAAAATATATTTCAATTTTTTTTTTTTTGATTCCTTATTTGTTTGGCTTGGTCACTAGACCATCTTGCCAATGATTGTATTATTTACGATAACACTAAGATGTCTGTTGGTGTCTTTTCATTCGATTACAATCCGATTGTGCTTCACACATATGTTTTATTATTATTATTATTTTTTTTTTAATGATTACTTCGATTGCAGTATGATTATTTACCCTGCCCCCTTCTACATGGTTGTCATTTTGAATTTATTTCTATATGTTAGCTTTTATTTCCTTCAAATATTCATATATTGTATTATATTCATCCATGTCTTCACCACTTATTATTGTTTGTAAGCTTTTATTTTTGAGAATATCATATTTGTCTCTTATGTCTTCATATTTTATACATTTGTTAATCATGTGGGCCGCATCTTCTCTTGTATGGCACGCCTCACATTCGTCATTGTCCTTTTTTTTACTAATTTAAGATATTTAGCATCATATACATGATTTGTCCTTAATCTCGTTAGTATTTTAACCATATCCGCCTCCAGCCCCCTTCTATGAAACCAGGGTTTGTCTCTAATTGTGCCTCTTACGTTATCTCTGTGATGTCTACCTTTAGTCTCCGTCTCATTCCAAAAATTTCTTGACCACTCATCATATATTTTTCTTTTTGCGTTCCTTACACTCTCTTCAGGTCCTATTTTTATTTTACACTTTCTATTTTACTTGCCTCCATTCTTAGCCGCCCTATCTGCTTCTTCATTGCCTACTATTCCGACATGACTAGGTATTCACACTATTATCACTTTAATTTTTTTCCTTTTCACAGCTCTTATAATTCTTTTATCGTAGTATGTATTTATGTTCAATTTTCTTGTTGTCCAGTGACTTACAAGTACTGAGGGAATCTGTAAAAATAGCGATTTCTCCCCCTTCAACTTCCGTGCTTCTGTTTATTGCCATTTCGATTGCTGTAGCTTTCAGGGCCCTTATTGATACTTCTTCTTCAACTCTAAAACTGTATGTTTGTTTCGTTCTTTCCATGTATATGCCGATACCTCTGTTCTCTCCACCAAGTGATCCATCAGTGTATATTCTTTCCATCGTCCTATACTTGTTTATATGTTCCACAGTGCGTGCCTTCCAGCTTATTAAGTTGTTGTTATTTTTTTATTTATATTTTCCTTTAATCTCATGTCTATAGTTATTAATTTGTTTTCTTCAAGTCTCTCTTGTGTTCTCCAACTACTAGGTTAGGTTAGGTTAGAGTGGCTGCTATCGCACATTTAGGCCAATAATGGCCCATTGTGATACCACAGGATCCAATCTCCCCTTACTCCCGCTGAAACCAACCAGAGCTACTGATGTAGCGTAAAATATCTCGCACCCCAAAGTCCGCGAGTTCAGAAAGGCTGTCCATGTTGTACACACCCAAGTACTTACGTCTTTTGTATGATAGTGCTGGACACGAGCATAGGAAGTGAACTAACGTCTCTTCCTCCTCTTCGTCCATACAACTTCTACAAACATCATTCGTCTCTAGACCCAGCCTTCTCGCATGTTCCCCAAAAAGGCAGTGTCCTGTCAGTATCCCTACGACCAATCCTAAATCTCGTTTTCCCAGAGATACTAGTGCCTTGGAGCGCCGCAGGTCCAGTTTTGGCCAAACCTGTTTTCCTACCCTGCACGTGAGAGTGTTGGTTCACCTCTCATCTGTCAAGGCGATTGCCTTTTTACTGAGCGTCAATTTGAGCGCTGCTATAAGCCTCCCCAGACCTGCCCTTTCCGGTTGCATCTGGAGAGTCGTACCGTACCTAGCTAGTTCGTCTGCCCTGCAGTTTCCCGTGACGTCCGAGTGACCAGGGACCCAGATTATCTGGATACTGAAATTCTCGCTCATCTCATTAAGAGATGATCGGCAATCCAGCGCCACCCGGGACTTCAGAGAAACCGCCTCTAGTGACCTGAGTGCCGCTTGACTGTCCACATAAATCGCGATATCCCTAACAGATACCACGTTATGCTTCAACCATGTCACGACTTCCCCTATCGCCACCACTTCAGCCTGGTACACGCTGCAGTAGTCAGGGAGACGAACAGAAATATTAACATTGAGCTACTCACAGAAGACTCCGGTTCCTACTTTGCCGTCTAGCTTAGAGCCGTCCGTGAAAAATTTCAGTGCCTCGTTTTCCAGTATCGATCCATTCCTCCAGGATTCCCTAGAAGGACAGATGATCCGGAAACCTATATCGAAGCACAACGTTGGTTTAATATAATCTAGATTCACCAGTTCCTCCCCTAGTGATCTAACTATCGTCGAGTGTCCTGCCTGAAGACACTTCCACTGAGAGACAGCCGAGAGCCTTGTAGCCACATTGGCTGCCATCTGCTTACCAAAAAATTCGATTGGAATAAGATGGAACATAACCTCTAAAGCGCGTGTAGGTGTTGTCCTAAGCGCCCCGCTTATAAGCATACAGGCCGTTCTTTGTACCTTCTCCAACATCCTTATGTAGGTTACCTTTTCCAGAGCTGGCCACCACACGCCCACCCCGTACATCAGCACAGGCCTTACCACTGCGGTATAGAGCCAGTGTACCAGCTCTGGTTTCAAACCCCATTTCTTCCCTATGGCGTTTCTACGCGAGTAAATGGCTACATTAGCCTTATTTACCCTTTCTACAATGTTAGGCTTCCAGCTGAGCTTACCGTCCAAGATTATGCCCAAAAATCTCGCTCTGTCAGCAAAAGCCAGCCTAATGCCGTTCACGGTAGGAGGGCTAACTACCGGAATTTTATATTTCTTAGTAAATAGTACCAGCTCTGTCTTGGACGGGTTGATCCCTAATCCACATTTGCTGGCCCATTTCGTAACGATCAGGAGTGCATTCTGCATAACATCCCTAATCGTATCCAGATATTTGCCTGAGACAGCTATCGCTACATCATCCGCATACGCTACAACCCCTATCCCCTCTTTATCCAGTTCCAACAGCAATCCATTCACCACTGCACTCCAGAGTAAGGGGGACATTACTCCTCCCTGCGGAGTTCCTCTAACCACCTGCCTTCTAGTGGTGGACTCTCCCAGTTCCGAGATAATAATCCTGCTTACCAGCATCTGATTTATCAACCTACTTATAGGATAATCCACCTTCAAAAATGACAATCCTTCCATGATCGCCTCCGTTTTTACATTATTAAAGGCACCCTCAATGTCGAGAAATGCTACCATACAATACTCTTGCGAGTAAATTGACTCCTCAATCATGCGTACTAGATCATACAGAGCTGTGTCCACCGACTTTCCCTTACAGTACGCATACTGCGACATTGCCCAATTCCTTGGCTCAACTTTTGTTCGAATAAGTACGTCTATCAATCTTTCCAAGGTTTTCAACAGAAAGGATGATAGAGTTATAGGCCTCAGGTCCTTTGGATAAGCCTGTGAGCTTTTTAACGATTTCGGGATAAAAACCACTCTGACCTCCGTCCATTTCCTGGGAATATAGACCAATTGCAGACATCCCCTGAAGATAACCTCCAGCCAGGGGAGGATAACTGCAGAGTTCCTTTGGATCTCTGCTGGTATAATCCGATCCGGGCCCGCCGATTTATAAGGCTTAAAACCGTTCAGCGCCTACAGGATTCGTTTCCTGTCCAAGATGCCATCCACATCTGTTAAAGGTGTTCCTCGATGAGCTTCAGGCTCCATCGAGTCATCAATGCTTCCCGGAAAATGGGTCTCAATGAGAAGCTCCAATGATTCCGCACTTGAAGCTGTCCATAACCCGTCCGGCCTAATTAAGTAACTAGGACTGGCTGGGTTAGTAGATAGAATTTTCCTAAGGCGAGAAGTCTCAGAGACTTCCTCCATTCTACAACAGAAGAGTCTCCAAGACCCCCTTTGTGCCTTCCTCAACTCTTTTTTCTATTCTCTCTGGTCTTCCTTATAGGAATCCCAATCCCGATTTTCCCTGGTGTTCTTAGCCTTATTAAAGGCTGTCCTACACGCTCTCCGATAGGTTCCCAACTCCGTGGTCGGTTTCTGCCTGCCCCTAGGTTTTATCAGGGAACACGCAGCATTAAATGTCAGATTGCATGCTTTTGTGACAATATCAACCATGCCATCTAATTCCTCTATTGTTGCCGGAAGTCCAGGAGCCTCCAGCGGCAATAGTTCCTTCAACACCTTCCCATATTTGTTCCAGTTTGTCCTTCTGGGATTTCTAAAGGCTTTCCGGCCAACAGGTTTGATGTTGAGGTTATATGTAATATATCGGTGATCAGAGAATGAGTGCTCCTTCGCAACTCTCCACCCACTGATCATATCAAAAATTGTATCTGACGCACAGGTTACATCTAGAACCTCCTGTCGATTTCTAACAATGAATGTTGGTTCACACCCAATATTGCAAACTACAAGGTTAGTATTTAATAAGTAATCAAAAAATAACTCACCTCTTTCGTTAATGTCTGCGCTTCCCCAGATTGTATGATGCGCGTTTGCATCACATCCAAGTATCACACCTACCTTTTTCTGACCTGCATCCCGGATCAGTTCCCCCAGATTATCCGGTGGAACCTCCTTCTCACGATCCATATAGGCTGAGGCTAGCCATAGTTTTTCACAGCCTACCTCAGCGCTCACCGCTGTAACGTCCCCGCTACTAAATTGTGGAAGAAGAAAAATATTCAAATTATTTTTCGCTAAGATACACGATCTGATCTTTTCAGAGTTGCTTGAGTATAATAATTTATACCCTTTCATTCTGAGGCCACAGATCCTGTTATTGTTAATCCAAGGTTCTTGGATTAACACCAAGTCCTCATCTGACTTAGTCAGTCTGAGCACGAGAGCTGCCGAGGCAGCCTTCGTGTGATGTAGGTTTATTTGTACAATGCTAACCATTGTAATCTACCTTACCCACCACTTCATGCACTCCCTGCATCAGGATAGTGTCATCTGGCTCGTTGGTTTGGTCGCCAACCCCCTCTCGTCGTGTGTTCGACGGGTTGTCCCCATCGGACTTCAGAGAGAGGAGGCTGCCTCCCATCACCAACTTCTCCAACTACTAACTCTCGGTACCTTTTTTTAATATATTAGAATGTTTTTCGTATGTATCATTAATCGCTTTTGTTGATTTTTTTCTATATATGTTATCATCCGTATTGTCGTTCTGATATATATTTTTTTTTTTTTTTTATTATGTACTGAATTCTATACATTTCCATTTTTAGAGCTATGGATGTATCTCCCGCTTCTGCAATGATGGCTGTTATTGGGGTGCTATTGGTTAGTCCCATGCTTGTTCTTAGGCTTCTATTTACCACATTTTGTATTATATTCATGTTGCTCGTATTATATGCTATGTGGGTGCTGTATCTTATTCTACTTTCAATCATGCTTTTATGTAAATTTATTAATGTTGAAGGATGTGCACCACCTTTTTTATTACCAGCCACCTTAATTATGTCATTGGCCACTATATAGTTACATTCACTTTTCAGTTTCATCACGTGTTTCTTGAAATTAAAACCTTTATCGATGATATAGCCGAGTATCCGTATTTCGTTAATGGGCTTTTTCTCCTGATCATATATTGTTATTTTAATATCTCGTATTATTCTTTTTTTTTTGTAATTATCATATATTTAGTTTTATTTATATTTAAACTCGTGTTTATTCTTTCTAGTTCTTTCACGAATCTATCCATGGCTTCATTTATTTTTATTCCACTTCTTCCTCATTACTTCATCTAGCAATTATAATGAAGTCATCAGCGTATTGTAGCACCTTAGTATTTTGCACACCTATTTTGTGTAACACGCTTGTATAGATATTAAATAAGTTCGGACTCAAAGGTTCCCCTTGTGGTATTCCATGACTAGTCGTCTTTATTATCCTTTTGTCTCCTATCTCCATGGTTATTTTCCTATTAATAAGTGAATTATATATCCAGCTTATGTATTGATCCGGGATGTTGCTGTCTGTCATTATTTGCACTAGTTTTCTGATGTCTACATTGTCAAAAGCCTTTTCAATGTCCATTGCTACTATTATTGTAATCATGTTATCTTCTCTGTTTCTCTCTATGCTCGCTATAATTTCAACTAACAAGTCGGTGGATGATTTCCCTTTTCTAAAGCCATATGAGTTTTCTGGTATTATCTTTAAATTGTTTACAATATCATTTAGTTTTCTTTTTATTATCTTGATCATTATTTTAGACGTTGTGTTATATAGGTGTACACCTCTGTAATTTTCTATCCTCTTAATGTCTTTGTTTGGTTTTGGAATCGGTACTATTTTGATCTGCTTCCATTCTTCCGGATATTGCTGCTCCTCCCACGCTTTATTCATTAGCTCGGTCATCTTGTTAATGTGTGTTTGCGGCATTTTTTTTAGTACTTTATATGATATTTTATTAATTCCCGCAGCCGAGTTCTTGCTGCTATTAATTATGTTATGTAATTCATCTTCCTTGAATATGTTTTTGTCCATGCTCCCAATATTCCATATGAGTTTCTGATGTTCCTCCGTTGTTGATTCTTTAATATTAGCACACATGAATTTTTCAATATTCTCTATGTTGTTGAATATATTTATTTTTCCCTTATTATTTTTCTTCCAGCTGTTTATTCTCGTCCAGATCTGTTTAGTGGTTAACGTAGGGTTTATGCTGTCAATAATTTCTTTCCAGCATTTTCTCTTTTCCTTCTTTATTTCCCTTTATAAAAGTCTTGTCGCCTTTCTTAGCTCCTCCTCAGCAAATTCATTACCCTTATGTTGATTATATATCTTCAATTTAACGAGTTTTATATTCCATAACCTTTCGATTTTTCCATTCCACCATCTATTATGTTTTATTTTACTTGTTGGGTTAATTATGTAGAGTTTTCCTCCACCGATCTTCTCATCTCTTTTTCGTAATCGTCAAAACTTTCCAATCTTCCTAATTCGTGTTTTTTTTATATCTTCAATGAATTTGTTGAGGTTCATACCCATTTTCTTTTCGTTTTTCCCCATATTAACCCATATTAGCTCAGCGATCTATTTATAGATCAATACAAAAACTCTCTTAAAAAGAGAATTGGAGAAATTATAAAAGAATATTTTTACTACAATGTTCTGTTTAAATAAAAATCCTTCCGAAAAAATATTTAGTATGGTTTTGCAATCGCACATCGCAGCGTTACACAGATGAATTATTCAAATTACCATAATGAACACATTTACAATTATATTTTAATGCATAATTTCAAGGACTTTGGAGGTTAAGTTGGAATTTTTTTTTGCATTTTTCGTACCAGTTACCTAACGATTGTTTTTTAATTTTCCAACAAGTTATTGTTTTCCAAATGCATCATTCGAAATGTTTACTAATCAGTTTTTTACAAAGAAAATTAATTTGGGCTAATATGGGTTAATGCCATTTATGTTGATGATGATCGGTAAATGATCCGTATTGCCCGTTTTAATTTCTTTAACATCCATTCGATTTTATTGACTAGGTCAACCGAGCTAAGTGTGATATCTATGGTTGAATTTCTCCCGTTTGCACCCATCCAGGTCTTCTCCGCATTGTTCAGCAAGACCATTTGTGATCTATTAATTTTCTCGGCTATTTTCCTTCCTCTACTGTCACTGTTTCCATCTTGGTCCCATAGTAAGTGATGTGCATTTATATCTCCCATTAACAATGTTCTGTTTGCATTATTATATGTTTTTAATAAGTCATTAAATTTTTTTATTATTATATTATTATTTATGTTAGGGGGGAATATATATATTTGAAATATTTATATTATTTCCTTCTTCGTTTATGATAGCTGCACTTATATTTTCTATAGGTTCATAATTATTTTCACTTGTTATATTTTTTATATTAATGTTCTTGCTGATAATTATCCCCACTCCTCCATATCCGTCCACTCTATGTTTTATATATACGTTTTATATATACGTAGTTTTTTATCCTTATGTCATCTTTCTCATTAGCCCATGTTTCCTATATGCAGGCTATATCTATTTTTTCACTATTTAGTATCTTTTCTAGTTCGTCCTTGTTCGCCCTGATACTTCTGATGTTAAGTTGTAATATTTTTAGGTTACTCTCTTCCGACTTCTCCATTTACTTTGCTGAAGTTTTTTTGGATCATTTTGTCCATGATCCCCAGTTGTTCCATTATTTCAGTCAATATTATATCGTTTCCTGGATCATTTGGAGTTGTTTTTAGGTATCCCTGGGTAGTGTTTGGATTTTTCTATTTATATTATTTATTTCGATCAAACTATTTCTACATTCTATTATATAGTTCTGCATTTTCCTATTTTCTTCCAACATTCTTTCTTCTACCGTCTTCATTTCATTCCTTAGTTTTTCAATTTCCTTTTCTACTTCCATTCTCTGTCTCTCTGGTATTTTCCATCTCTTTCTCCCTTGAGTCCCTCTTCTCTGATTTTCTTGCAGTTCTGGGAATTCATCCATATCCATTCTGAATTCCGGTGGCTCCATCATTCTTTTGGCCTCTCCGTAACTTATTCTTTTTATTATTATAAATTGTTTAATCATCTTTTGTTTTTTGAATTCGTCGCATATGCCACTGAACGTTGTATGTTTCTCGCTGCAGTAATAACATTTTAATTCGTTGTTGCACTCTTGTCTTCTGTGGTCGGTTTCTCCGCAATTACTGCACTTTTCCCTCCCTCTACAATGTTTCGCAGTGTGTCCATATATCAGACATTTTTTACATATCAGCGGCTTAGGGATGTAATATTGAACTTTTCTTTTGACTTCATAAATTGTAATCTCATTTGGTAAGTTACTCGATCTAAGGTTATCTTCACTGCTGGTGTTAGTTCGACTTCTTTAGTAGTATTATTCCACCTAGTTATCCTTTCTATTTTTGTCACTCTTACTCCCGTCTTTATGTTTTCTTTTATAATGTCGATGTTAGCATTTGTTGGGATCTTATTTATGAATCCAATCGTCTCAATCATGTAATTTGGTATGTAAACATTGCACATGTATAACCTTTTTAAGTCTATACTATTTAATATTTTATTGGCAGTTTCTAATTCACGCGTCTGTACTTTTAAACTGTTGTTTCCGAATTGCTTTATTTGTAATATTACACCGTAATTTAGTGTATTTAATTTTTCCGCCATTTCTATATCAATAATTCCCTTTTTTTCTATTATTAGAAAATATGGTCCTTTATCTCCTGGGGTATATCTATTGTTTTTAAATTTCTCCATTGCATCTATTTGGGTTGACCCCAGTTCACTTTTCTCCTTTGTTTTTTTATCGTTTAATGTGCTTTGTTTTCCAGCTGTCTTATTATCGATTTAATTACCATTTTGTTTTTATGTCACTTCACTTTCACTTGTGTTTTTTTTATTTCCGGTGTCAATATCATTTTGATTTAAATTATTTTCTACGATACCTGATTTAAATCCTTTGAAATTTTCTCCATCATCCGTCATTTCCTGGTCAGTATTGTTTTCATAAATATTTATTAGAGTTAATTTGTCATCCACGGCATTATATTTTATGATTTCCTTGTTTAAGTTAATTTTTTTGTTTAACTCCGTAATTTTATAAGGTTTCCTTTTCTCTTTTAATCCGCCATGTTTATTATCAATATTCGCGTCCCTCGTGGACGCTTTTGTATTAGAGACCGCTTTAAGATATTTCTTTTCGATTCTATTATTTTAATCGATCTACTTATGTAGTTACTTGATATAAATCACACAAACTAAATACTTTGCACTATAATTATTTTAAAAATACAACACAGTCCGCACTTTTAATGATGCTTCGTCAAACGTAAAAATATGAATGATATTTCAATTAAATTTAAAACACATGCTTTAATTTATTAGTAATTTAATAGTAATTTAACCCACCAATTGACGTTTCTACAAAAATTGACGTTTCATTTTTTATTGGTGTTTTTCCATCAAAAAAAAATTTACGAAAAAATTTATTTTTAAAAATTGATTTTTTCTGTCAAATAGAACAAAATTTTTGATGTGCATCATTTTTTTTTGCCGGATTTTGGTAAATAGAATTTCACATTAGTTAAAATGGAAGAGATAATCTAAATTTTCGTTTTTTGATGTGCATCAATTTTTTTCCCGGGTTTTCTGAGTAAAATAACGCGAAAATTTGATTTACATCAAAAAATTTTGATGTATGTACATCAAAATTTTTTGTAGGATTTTGTAGCAAAAGAAAACGCCATAAGTAATTTTGTAATATAATTGTTATCTGTGATATAACTTTAATTTTAGCAAAAAGAATGTTTACGCATGGAATCGAAATACAAAGTTTACGGTTAGTTTCAATCGACCAAACGGCACAGTGGTTAAAGCTTTGGCGTTTGGATCGGATATGGTACGGCACAAACAAGGATAGACAGACATTGATCTTCCACCGCAACAATTTACATATGAACATCCAATCTCTGAAATTAATTCCAACTCAAATCTAACCAGACTAGAGAAGGAAAATATAATACAATATTATTTATGTTGTTCAAAATGAACACAATTATGACCCCTGTCGGAGTTTGGAACTCATGGGCCGACCCATCTTCCATATCAGTACTATAGGCTGTCATGGAGCAATGCAATGTGCAGATGGTTCTACGTAAATCGGATTAACGCCGTGCGTCCTCGATTTTGCTACTGCTTAAGGTAGGACGTTAAAAGCGAACCGCGAAAGAGTTGGCAGTGCTTCGGTCCCAGAACAGATTGCATAGTTCCTATAAAAAAAATCTGCTAAATTTATTTCCTATTATTATTTCCGAAATGTTATTTTTATTAATAGCCTTCCTAATATTCCTAGTGAATACATTTCCCGGATAACATTTTTTCACTAAAATATCTGTTTAGAAATTTTGAAATTTTTACAATTAAATACATCATCCGATCGATACATCATTTAGTAATTGTTTGTCGTCGTATCCCGCATCATTTTGAAATTATCAAACACGACTATTGCCACGCATGCTGCTTGCAGGTGCATGGGCAACTTAACATACTTCGGAAAACATTATAAATAATTAAGAAGAATTTTGTAATCGTCCGTGAATTTAATTTGTTTAAGAATTTTTTTCGGCTTTTCGGACAAAATATTATTTTAATGGACACCCATACAATGTTTACGACTATTTTAGTCGCAGAAAACAAAGAGGCCATTTATTAACAATGTTTCTACCACAAAAGTAGAAAAAAAAAATGCGCTCCCCTCCCCCAAACCTTTAACCCCAGGGCGTACTTGTGTACACAAAGAACACAAACCCTTGCAAAAATGAGAACTCCCTTAGGTAGCTTCTTGGCAGCTTGGTTTCGTACTGATAAAACGTTGGTCTACTCATCAGGTTGCAACGACCAAACTGCAAAAAATCCAACTCTTGCTTTGTACCGATAATACAAAACAAGAACATATCGATATAGCGAATTATATATCACTAAATCAGAAACCACAGGAAATTCTCACCATGTATGTGTAACAAGCCAACACATATAATTAAGAAGAATTTTGTAATCGTCCGTGAATTTAATTTGTTTAAGAATTTTTTCGGCTTTTCGGACAAAATATTATTTTAATGGACACCCATACAATGTTTACGACTATTTTAGTCGCAGAAAACAAAGAGGCCATTTATTAACAATATTTCTACCACAAAAGTAGAAAAAATGCGCTCCCCTCCCCCAAACCTTTAACCCCAGGGCGTACTTGTGTACACAAAGAACACAAACCCTTGCAAAAATGAGAACTCCCTTAGGTAGCTTCTTGGCAGCTTGGTTTCGTACTGATAAAACGTTGGTCTACTCATCAGGTTGCAACGACCAAACTGCAAAACTCCAACTCTTGCTTTGTACCGATAATACAAAACAAGAACATATCGATATAGCGAATTATATATCACTAAATCAGAAACCACAGGAAATTCTCACCATGTATGTGTAACAAGCCAACACATATAATTAAGAAGAATTTTGTAATCGTCCGTGAATTTAATTTGTTTAAGAATTTTTTCGGCTTTTCGGACAAAATGTGTGTCCATTAAAATAATATTTTGTCCGAAAAGCCGAAAAAATTCTTAAACAAATTAAATTCACGGACGATTACAAAATTCTTCTTAATTATATGTGTTGGCTTGTTACACATACATGGTGAGAATTTCCTGTGGTTTCTGATTTAGTGATATATAATTCGCTATATCGATATGTTCTTGTTTTGTATTATCGGTACAAAGCAAGAGTTGGATTTTTGCAGTTTGGTCGTTGCAACCTGACGAGTAGACCAACGTTTTATCAGTACGAAACCAAGCTGCCAAGAAGCTACCTAAGGGAGTTCTCATTTTTGCAAGGGTTTGTGTTCTTTGTGTACACAAGTACGCCCTGGGGTTAAAGGTTTGGGGGAGGGGAGCGCATTTTTTCTACTTTTGTGGTAGAAATATTGTTAATAAATGGCCTCTTTGTTTTCTGCGACTAAAATAGTCGTAAACATTGTATGGGTGTCCAATGTCCATTAAAATAATATTTTGTCCGAAAAGCCGAAAAAATTCTTAAACATTATAAATAATGTTTTCCGATGATATTAACCACATGGTTTCAGTTCAACCTTTTGTATCTCAAATTGTTATGTTTCTACAACGCAAATTCAAACTTAAACATTGTTTTGTCTCGGTTTTGAACATAAGTCATTTATTTAATAATAATGTATTTAATTACAAATATTTTTCTATTAATCTTTTAGTATTTACTGGGCATCGCGATCTTTTGTGCTTAATTTCTATTTTGATAAAAAATCTTCGAAGAGATTAAGCAACGGAGAGCCCGCGGTATGAAAATTAGTTAGATTAATTATAAATAAAAACTAGTTTTATTTATTTTTTTTTTTACAATTTTTATTGCCTTCTTTATAGTGATAATACTTTTTTATATTTGATTTAAATATCGATTTCGGAAATTTTCCTTCTTCAGTTTATCACTAACTATTCATAGAATGATTATTCAAGAAATGATGATTCGTGAAAAGTACACAAAAGTGAAAACATGTTTAATCTTGGAACAAATGAAAATTGGTTAATAAACGAACTAACTAATTCCGTACATTACATGACTTGTGAATAATGGCATTGTCGACAATTATTCATGAGCTATTTATGAGTCGCCCCTTCAATTTTGAAATCAGTTTGATCAGAAATTCTCTAATTATTTGACACAACTCTTTTTTATATAATTTTCTGAATGTTCATATTTACCTGAGGAATCGTTGTCGATACCAATATTCACAAAACAAGTTATATACAAAATGTTTAATCCGATCAAGAATTTATTTTTTAATTTTAAACTATTTGAATGATCACTCATAGCTGAGTCAAACAAAAATTAGCCAATGAAAGTTCTAATTACTTGTTATTTTCTATGCAATCTTCACATTACCGTTCAAATCGTTTAGGAGGAACAAATTTAATTTGATTTGTAAAAGTTGGATTTAATTCTTTAATTTATTTTAGTTAAAGGTGATTTTTTTTTTAAACCGTGAATTTGCTTTGTAAAACGGTTAACTGATTTTATAATTGAATTATTTGTTTGCAATTGAAAGGGATTTTCGGTTTGATCGTTTACAGAGGTTTCTTTCAGATATATATTTACAAAGACTTCACCCAGATATGTTAATTAATTAAAATTTCTAATAAATCCGCGGGTTTACAAACTCCGAAACTTCGTTTCGGATTATTTATTCTTTTTTTAATACTATTGTACGATAATGAAGAGTACAAATTCAAAAAGAATTGGTATCAAACTTTAGTCATTAAGAAATATTAAATTGTAATTAAAATTACTTCTAATACTATTAAACTTGACTAATACTGTAAAAATCCTTTGCAGACGGATTCAAAACAATCACAACAAATTTTCACGCTTGGATGGCAAGCACTATCATCAGAAAATCAAGGATTTACCGAAGAACCAATATCTGGTATATCACAATTTCCTGGTGTTTATTTTCAATACTCAGCACCTACGTTAGAATTAGGTGGATCGATTGTTGTAGCAGAGGTAACATGTTCAGAATCATGTATTTTAATTTTAAGCACAAAAGGCGATGTTTTTATGTTGAGTAACTTGGGTAAAGGGAACACGACGCCAAGTTTAGTTGAAGGTTTCGAGAGTTCGGCTATTGTTCATATTGCCGCTCATTGTGAGGGTAAACATTTTTTAGCCCTTAGCTCCGACCAAGAAGTATATTCGTGGGGTGCCGGTGAAGGTGGTCGATTAGGTCATGGTGACACAACCAGCCATGAGACACCGGCCAAAATACAAGGTCTTTCGGATAAAACGATTACAAAAATATATTGTGGAGCAACATACAGCGCAGCTCTTACAAGCAATGGCGAATTGTACACTTGGGGACGTGGGACTTACGGCCGTCTAGGACATGGAACGTCGGATGATAAATTTATTCCTGTCCTTGTACAAGCATTAAAATCACAGAAAGTGGTCGATGTTGCTCTAGGTACTGGAGACTCCCACACATTATGCGTTACTGATGCCGGATTGGTATTTGCTTGGGGTGATGGTGATTTTGGAAAACTTGGTAATAATTCTATAAATGGGTCGCAATTGCCGATTCAAATTGAAACGGTATCGAATATTGTTAAAGTATTCTCTGGTGCACAATTTAGTTTGGCCCTGTCGGTTGAGGGAGTCATTTACACTTGGGGAAAGGGCCATGGTGGTCGTTTAGGCCACGGAAATTCCGATCACTTAAGTACACCAAAAATGATTGAATCGTTGGCCGAGAAAAAAATTATCGATATATCTGTAGGATCAGCACATTGTTTGGCACTCAGTTCCACAGGAGAACTATATGGTTGGGGCCGAAATGATTACCAACAAATTTGTCCTTCTTCAATATCACGAGATCCGATTGTTTTAATTCCCATCCTAGCTACTCCGATATCGTTAAAAGTTACCGGAATCGCTTGCGGGCCGGCACAAAGTATAATTTGGTGTAATACATCGACTATTGGTATTTCTACAAGAGTTCCATTTGTTATTGATTTGACTGAACAATCGTTTAGACTTCTAGAATTGCTTCTGGGAATGGTAACAGGACAATCTCCTACAGGAGAATTACGGCACCCACCAAGCCAAGAAGCGGAATGCATTGCAGTTGCTTGTCTGAACTTAATAAGATTACAACTTCATGCGATTATAGCAAATAATATATCGGCTCGAAACATTGGATTAGGTGAAGGCTCTCGACTGCTTTCATGTTTAAAAGCACGGATTTTAAGCCTTGCCGGAGGACCTCAAGTTTTAAAAACCATTCAAGAAGCAGCGCAATGGGCTTTACAAGCGGGATGGAGTGTTTTATTGCCTACTGCATCTGAACGCGCTCAAACATTAACATCTCTTCTACCTTCAGGTATTGAGCCAGGGATATCAACAAGTGGCCATCGTTTTATGACAGATTTGTTAGTTGGTTCTTTAATGGCAGAAGGTGGGCTACAAACTGCATTAAACCAAGCAATTAATTTTGAGCCAGAGAATAGTTCAAATGGTCATAATTTGCCGCTACTCCATTTAGTAAAACAGCTATTAAGGAATAATTCAGCGCTGTCACAAGCCCGCTTAACACAGCTTTTAACTGGACCATATTTAAAAGATGAAAATGATTTTCTAGCACCAGAACCACCATCCCCTAGTATTGATTTGCTGCATAGGTTTCAGCGTTTACTAATATCACATATTCATCAAACAAAAACCGACGACTTGACAGGAGCAGAAGCACTTCTGGGTAAATATGTATCGCACATAATCACTCTGTGTATCACAACTTTAAATAAAGCCCATGAAGTGGCTCTGCAATGTAACGAAGGATTAGACGAAATTATGAAATCGGATATATCAGACACTTTACTTTATGAGTTGATTATTGGACTAATTTTATTGCATCGGGATAAACCAACAATTCTTCCAGGATTTATGTGGACCAAAAATTTAATTCCACTTCTGCATTCACTTGACAATTTCAATAGGCTTATGAGTAATTGTGATATTCAAGATACGGATGACATGGGTTGGCCAGCGGTAATATGCCGAGGAACGCAGAAATCACCACCAATGCAAGACGATTCACTTATCATTCGAAAGATTGACTTGGAAAATCACATTCTCGATGGTGGTAAATGGATTATAATTAATGGCGTGGTATACGATATATACGATTATGATAGTGAAAATCCCTTGACCAATGAATTACTTTTGAACGGTATTGGGAAAGATATTACATCCGAAATAAACCATCCTCAGCATCGCAGTTCACTAGAATATATTACCACTCATTTAAAAGTTGGAAAATTTGGGTTAACTGAATTTGACGAGAAGCAATCGAATAAATCTACAATCGCATTGACTCATTTTAATTCAGAACGGGCACTTGCCTATTTACTAGGATTAAGAGCTGGGATTTTACAAAAGGGACCATTATTGCAACCTGCTGAAATTCAATGTAAGAGTTTGATGAAAAGTGTAATACTTTACGGTGGGCTTCAAGTACTTCAGCCTACTAATCCTTTCGATGAAGAAAAGGGCGAAGCACGTAGTAGTGCATCAACTGCTGGAAGTACGCCAACTGAATCTTCCATACAAATTCCAATGCGTGAACCACCGCAATTATCGTCGTGGCCTCTTTCAAAGATTTCACAGCGAGTTGATTTACTACTTTATGGTCTTGGAGAATCGCGCCTTACTGAGCCACTTGTTGCAACGTGGGTAGCATTATCTGAACGCTACTGTAAAGAAAGTAACTTAATATGGCATCAAGAATTTTCACCTGAACATCCGATTCAGGAGCTGGAACGATTACTCGCCGCCGTATTGATTCGTCATCAAGGCTTAGGTCCACTTACATTAGCAGTGCTTGATCGGGAATTAAGTGGATCATCTAATAATAAACTACCGAAACAAATTATAGATATAATTCGGGTTGTACACCAAACAAAATGGAACTTAATACGAACAAGACAACAACTGAATCGTAGCTACAAAGAGGTATGTGCTCCAATGCTCGACCGATGCCGTTTTCTGCTGTACGAAATTCGACCAGCAATAAGCCTGGAACAAAGCGGCTTACAGCGTTTGAATATTTTGCACAAAGATCCGCGTTTCAAAAGCCTAGTTAGAAAGATTATAGGCGACATGAGAAACGCACGCAACCAACTTGAGTCGGCCAAAATTGAGGATATTTTAAACGTAACAATCCAAAGCCAAAATAGTATATTGAGAACACAGAACAGCAGTGTGAATGATAAAGAGGAGGTTTATGAATTTACGGAACCGATTTCTGATCCGAATTTATTATTGGAAAATAAGGATGCATCAGATGAAATTGGGAGTGGTGATCGGAACATATATTTGGAGAAAAGGAGCATTATTACAACCGGAGATGATATTAAAACACCCACAAATGAGACAAATGATTCTATCAAAATAACTAAAGAGCTAAACGCGACGGAACAATTTATAAATGATGTTATTATAAAATTAAGTGAAAAATCAATGCAAAAAGTAGAATCGATTGACTCGAATCTAAATATTAGAAATGAGATAGTCGAATTTGTGCTGCAAGATATTTGTGATGTAGAAACGTTGAGACGGGCTATGTACTGCCAAATACAGCGATATCAAATAAGAAAACAAGGCATTGAAATGTTTACCGATTTGTTAAAATCATCTTTCGGTGTATTTGAGTCAGTTCGATATAATATGTTAAGCGGATATATGGGATTATTCTTAGATAAAGCCAAGCAACATTCGTTAGATAATATATTGGACGATCTGAATATGATTACTGCGTTCCAAAAGGCCGAGATTATTATTAAATATTCTAAAATACTTGAATGGGCCGTTACCGAGTTGCAAAAGTTTATAAACCAAGAACAAGTATTCGGAAAGCACAAATGTCATTTGGGGAAAGATAATTCAAATTTGGGTACTTACGTGTTCTTAAAGAAAATATCACGGGCCAGATTTTTATTGAGCGTATTTGGTATTCTTTCAAAAGATTTGGGACCGAATGAGCTGAGTTTATTGATAAATTCAGGTGTACTAGGATCAGTGTCGGGATTGCTACGTCAAACCGGTGGTGATGTAGCTTCATCAAAAATTGGAAATGAGCTATCTGTGCTTTATGAAGATACTATTTTGAAGGTGAGTGGTCTTTGTAAAGTTGAAATTTGAATTTTTTACTAATTTAAGTTTTAGCAAAAAAGCTCCAAAGCCAATTTGACTGGGCCAGAATTGGCAAAATTAATGAAAATCGGAACAAAAGTAGTTCGAGGGCAAGACTGGAAATGGGGCGATCAAGATGGTCCACCACCTGGAGAAGGTAGAATTGTTTGTGAACTTGGTGAAGATGGGTAATTTAACATAGTGCTAGTATAATCTTTTAAAATTTTAATTGTTTTAAATTTTATTTATAGATGGGTTCGTGTAAAATGGGACACTGGCTCTACAAATTCTTATCGTATGGGAAAAGAAGGTTTATATGATTTGCGTTTAGCCGACAATTCCTCCAACATTACATCTCCCGACACTGAAACAGAAAAGGATGACACTTTAGCGGAGTTGCAACTGACTGGAGACTCGCATCCAACAAAGCTTCTTAAGCATAGTTCCATAAAAATGCTACAAATTTTATCAATCGGTGTGGGGCAACATGGAGACAAAATGCAAGAATGTGCAGTAAAATTACTTAGCTCCATGTTTCGGGCTACACTGAAATCTAAAACTGGCTGTCTAAACTTTGGGCTGGAAAATTGGACAACACTAGGGTTTTTGCGAGCAATTTCATCATCGAAAGTTCTTTCGAAATATATAACATCGGACATCTGGATGGACTTTCATATTAATATACTAGATTCACAAATTGTGTCGGGCGAGCATGACGTTTACAAGAAACTGCAATGTCTTAGATTACTGCAATCAACTCTTGTCAATTGGTCCGGAGACGATCGAATACGTGTTCCCGCTTTAATTGAACGGCTTTTCCATACCCTCGGCAGAGTTTGTTTATTTTGTCCTAACGATTTGTCTCTCATCCAAAATCCCGGTGATATTAAGGCTCGTGTGTTATTAAGTGCATCATATTCAGGAACTATTGCTGAAGAGTTAATATCTTTATTACGAAAATTGCACACTTTGCCGTTTTGGAATAATAACATAAACTCATTTTTAAGCCAAAAACTATGTGTAGCTGCCGATATGCTAAGCGAAACAGATATCGAGTCGAATTTAGAAACTGAAAAAATATTTGTTATGGGTACACTCGAAACAATTGGTGGATGTGACCCACGACCAAGAGTTGGACTTGCCCTAACCCACGAAGGACAACGCTGTACTATTTCCAGATTTACAAATAAAGGAAATGTTGTTGTAAATTTCCACCAAAGTTCGGATGTTAAAAAACTAACTGTCAGTCAGGTAATGGATTGTGCTGATGCTGGAGCTTTCAGTTTATCAAAACTACCGATTAACGAAATTTTACTTAATTCATGGGCAGTACTGATTTTTGGCCCAGGTGAAAGAAGAAATTTTAATGGTGCAAACATAAATATTCCACTATTAAGATCACAGCAGCTTCAATTGTCCACTTTGAATGCGACTTGTGTTTTATTCCGCAATCAAAATATATTACGCAAAGTTTTAAAACAACGCTCACCAGGAATAACGCGTTACAATTCGGAAGGAAGTCTTAGTGATCGGGATGTACGTGATGAAGGCCTGACAGGGAATAAACAAAACTCACCTGATTCAAATGGAAGTGACGATTCCCAAAATCCAAATCGAGATACTGAATTACTAATCCAAAGTATATTATTACGAGCGACACAACCAAGCCCGGTAAAAGCAATTTATTCTTTTCAAGAGATGGCGTTGGCTGCTTTAAACTTATCTCAGATGTTAGCAAGTCACGTGCATGCTGAAATAAATGCACCATTTACTTTGTCTAAACCAGCCCCTTCGCCAGCCGCGCCTACTTTAATACACGGCGTGCCTATTTACAATGATGTAATAATTGATGAACTTCAAACACCGTGTAGTGAGGAACAAAATTTGATTCTAAAAAAATCAGCTTGCCCACTTGTTTCAAAAATAATGGAAATGGGATTTTCAAGAAAAAGTATTGAGTTGGCGATTAATCGGCTTGCTAATATTCTAGATGCTCCAGCTACAGCTGAACGTATAGTTCAATGGATATTGGAACATCCAGATCAGTGCCCGCCAATTCCAGGCCCTTCAGGACAATCCAGTAATAACGGAGCTTCGGAATCTTGTCCAGATTCTGATACTGAAAGTTTGATATCGGATAATGATGAAAATAATCAACTTAGTTCAGTTAGTCGTTTTAAAACACGGGAAGATTTTAGTACTGCCGATCAATATGCGATGTATATTCGAGGAATTGTTTGTCCGGGAATGACTGTGCGGTGTTGCCATGATTTTGAAGAAATTAAAAAAGGTGATATTGGTACTGTTCTTAAAGTTGATACAGAAGGACTTCATGATTTAAATGTCCAGGTCGATTGGCAAATGCGTGAAAGTACTTATTGGATGTGTTTTGTGCATATTGAAATTCTTGAACCACCTAAAGATTTAGTAAACGAAACGAACAACATTTTAGTTGGAAATCATGTTAGACTTAAGGCATCAATCCCTGGTAAATTTTTAAATATAAGCCGATCCACAATAGGAATCGTAACAGGAATCAGTGAACGGGATATTCAAGTCGATTTCGGCAATAATAATTTATGGAGTGGTAACAGTAATGAATTGGAATTAGTGTCCCCAGCGGGTGGATCGCAAAATGGTATGTCATTAAATGGTGACCTAATTGAAGATTGGTCAAGGTGCATTCGGTCGCTAACTGTATCTTCAAATGAATCAACGGCCAAACACTTATTGGATCGATCACAGAATTATTGGCAAAGTTCAAGCAGCCACGGGAAACACTGGATACGTTTAGAAATACATGACAATGTCTTAATTCACGCATTGTCAATAAGTGTGAGTCCAAATGACTGCTCCCACATGCCGTCGCTTGTAGTGGTCCGTGTTGGTGACAATGTCACCAATTTGAAGGATTTTAGCTGGGTTTCAATTAAACCCAATGACTTGCAAATTACTCTTCTATCTGATGCAAAACAGTATCACCAGTGGATTGAAATCCAGATTAAACAGTGCCGAAACAATGGAATTCAATGCCGCGTACATGGAATTAATATAATCGGACGACGAAAGCAAACCGATTTAGAGATTATGCTAATGAAAGCTTCGTTCTTAGCATCGGAATATTCTTCAGCTGTGGAAACTAGCTCGAGTGCTTCGTACACTTTTTCAGATGAAAAAACCTCGACTTCTACTGATCAATCACAAGGATGCAAAGTTTATGTATGGGGTCTAAACGATAAGGAACAATTAGGAGGATTAAAAGGATCAAAAGTTAAAGTTCCAAGCCTTTCGACGACCCTGAGCCAATTAAGACCAATTCATATAGCGGGTGGTTCAAAATCCTTGTTTGTCGTATCACAAGACGGAAAAGTGTATGCTTGTGGCGAGGGCACAAATGGTAGATTGGGCCTTGGCCATAATTACAACGTTTCAACACCTCGTCAAATTCCGGTTTTGAGTCAATATGTTGTTAAAAAAGTGGCAGTTCATTCTGGTGGCAAACATGCGTTGGCCCTAACATTGGACGGTAAAGTATTTTCATGGGGCGAAGGAGAAGACGGTAAACTTGGACATGGAAATCGAATCACCTTAGATCGCCCAAAATTAATCGAAACTTTAAGATCGCGTAGAGTTAGAGACATTGCTTGTGGATCATCACATAGTGCCGCAATTACTAGTTCTGGCGAGTTGTTCACTTGGGGTCTTGGAGAATATGGGCGATTAGGTCACGGAGATAATTGCACGCAACTTAAGCCAAAATTAGTTCAAGATTTACTAGGTCATAGAGTAGTTCAAGTGGCTTGTGGAAGTCGTGACGCACAGACTTTAGCTTTAACTGAAGATGGTTTGGTATTTTCGTGGGGTGATGGAGATTTTGGTAAACTAGGACGCGGCGGATCCGAAGGCTGCTCGATCCCACATCAAATCGAAAGGCTTAACAACGTAAATGTTATACAAATCGAATGCGGAGCACAATTCAGTTTAGCTTTAACAAATAATGGAGAAGTTTGGACGTGGGGGAAAGGTGATTATTACAGATTGGGGCATGGGTCTGATCAACATGTGAGAAAGCCGACGCCAGTTCAAGGATTACGAGGTAAAAAAATAATACATGTTGCTGTTGGGGCGCTTCATTGCTTAGCAGTTTCGGATCAAGGGCAAGTATTCGCATGGGGTGATAACGACCATGGCCAACAAGGTTCAAGCAATACAATGGTTAATAAAAAACCATCTCAAGTCGTGGGCCTAGAAGGAGTCTTTGTTAATCGCGTCGCATGTGGAAGCTCCCATTCAATTGCATGGAGCCTCCCTCAAAGCCCAGCCGAAGAAGATAAACGTGAACCTGTTCCTTTTAATGTAACAAAGGATCCGCTCGGTGGCAATAGCTTGGGAATCTATAGTTCAGAAATCTCAACTTTGACTAATTCAAAAACACCACCAAAACCGACTCTATCGGAGAACTTATTATCTTTAGAATCATACGGAGCACGACAAACTGCGTTAAATTACCTTTTAAACGCAATGAGTATTTTACATGCCCGTCAATGCGTCGTATCCGCTCTCACAAGTCATTCACAACTAAATTCAAATCACGAAAAAATATCTCAGGAAATTGAAGATCAGACAAGTCAAGCTGAACCTGAATCGGACCGAGGTAACACAAGCACTTTAAAGAATGAAATAATCGCACAAGGTGGAGGTGAAGCCCCGGCAGATGTGACAATTTTAGGTGTTTCTGATGTTACACCCGATAGCGAAATCGCTCCCCCAATACCAAGCGCAGGTCCACTAGCCGCTTTTCAAAGTTTAACGGGCTCACTATCGTTGTCCGCTTCAATTTCAAGTTGTAATGCGACGCAGAAAATATCTAAAATGTCCGCAAGTGCAATGTCCGTAATGGCCGCTACAATGACTCACCACGAAGAAATGGTAAATGAAGTTAATGTGACTGGGCTTGATGATTTTACATCACTTCTAGGGGAAAATGAGGCGAAAAGTTTAATTGAACTATTAAAGCTGAGTGTTTCAGGTAGGACGGGTCCGCCAAGTACAATTCAAACGATTTCCAACACTTTGATAGCTCTGGGCTCAAATAATCCAACCATTGGTGCTATGCTTTTGGAGACTTGTATAACCGAATTAGAAGATTTATGTACGTCGCGACATTGTCTCGGTAAAATTCCAAAGCCGGTAGTACAAGAAACCAGCCATCCTTACATCGACGATGTCACACTCGTCGGACATGTAAAAATTCCAGGAGCTGAGGCATTACGCCTCGAATTTGACAGCCAATGTTCAACAGAAAAACGAAATGACCCGTTGGTAATCATGGATCCATCAGGTCGAGTGATCGCAACTCGCTCTGGCCGAGAATTTGCTCAATGGGCTCCTGAGATTCGTATTCCAGGTAATGAAATGCGTTGGAAATTCACCAGTGACAATTCAGTTAATGGATGGGGGTGGAGATTTTGGGTTCACGCGATTATGCCGACTTCGTTTTTCCAGGAACTAAGTTCAGATCGTGCAGTATTATCTCAACCGTCGATGGATCTAGTAATGGCATTGTTAGACCAGAAAATCGACCCTCAGAATACGAATGTATTGCTAAGATTAGTCGATTCATTAGCATCATGTGCTCAATTAAGTATCTTGACACCAATTCAACGTATTTGGGCATTGAAGAAATTACATTCCATTTTAACGTCAAAACACGCTCCAAAACCTACGGATCCAGCACTGTTAAACATTCTAACACCACTCATACCAGTATTACGTCGCCAGTACGAATATGAAGAGCCTCAAGTTCGCGGTGGCGTCCATTTGACGCATTCGGAATATTTTAAAACGCTAGCAGCTTTGGCATGTGAAATGGAACTCGATACAATGGTTTCATTGATAGAAACATCTACATGGGCTTGGTTCCGCCGTTATTGCTCGGCAGTCCGCGTTGCTAAATCGCTTATAACTCGGACAGCCCTACCTAAAACATTTTGTCAAGAAGTACGTCGAAAATTGACCGAAATGATTCGGCCGTCTATCAGTGTATCTGTTGGATCTGCCGCACCTTCACCGGGTCCCAGTAGCTTGACTACTAATCCTACGAATCATTTGAAATTGTATTACATGGATAGCCTACTTTCGTCACCCTCAACAACTGACGCAGACAGTATTCTTAAAGATGAAAACCAATTCTTATATGAAGATCATATTCTGTTTAAGTCGCAACATGATGCTCAATTATTGCAATGGCTAAATAGAAGACCTGAGGATTGGGCCTTGTCATGGGGTGGGGCCAGTACCATTTATGGATGGGGTCATAATCATCGCGGACAGTTGGGGGGCCTTGAAGGTGGAAAAATTAAAACTCCAACACCGTGTGAGGCATTAAGCCTTCTTCGACCTGTTCAATTAGCTGGAGGAGAACAAACACTATTTGCGGTTACTCCGGATGGCAAATTATTTGCGACGGGTCATGGTGCAGAAGGGCGGTTAGGTTTGGGCGGCTCTGATCCAGTATCGGCACCAACGTTAGTTGAAAGTATACAGCATGTGTTTGTTAAAAAAGTGGCAGTCCATTCCGGTGGTAAGCATTGTTTGGCCCTAACTGCGGATGGCGAAGTTTATTCATGGGGTGAGGGAGAGGATGGAAAATTGGGACATGGCAACCGAATAAGTTACGATCGTCCAAAATTAATCGAAGCTCTTTCGGGAATTGGCGTTATTGATATCGCGTGTGGAAGTGCTCATTCTGCATGCATAACAGCGCAAGGTACTGTTATTACTTGGGGAAAAGGTAGATATGGACGATTAGGCCATGGTGATTCAGAAGACCAGCTTAGGCCAAAAACCGTCGAAGCTTTGCTGGGGTATCGAGTAATTGACATTGCATGTGGATCTGGTGATGCCCAAACGCTATGCATCACCGATGATGATAATGTTTGGAGTTGGGGTGATGGCGATTATGGAAAATTGGGTCGAGGTGGCTCTGAGGGATGTAAAGTTCCAACAAAAATTGAAAGTTTAGCTGGACTTGGTGTGGTAAAAGTAGAATGTGGTTCTCAATTTTCAATTGCACTGACGAGATCAGGATCTGTCTATACATGGGGAAAAGGAGATTACCATCGTCTTGGACATGGTACTTTGGATCACGTCAGACGTCCCAAAAAAGTTGCTGCTTTGCAAGGAAAAAAGATTATTTCGATAGCGACTGGATCTTTGCATTGTGTTGCATGTAGTGATACAGGTGAAGTTTACACATGGGGTGACAACGATGAAGGCCAACTAGGTGATGGTACGGTAACGGCAATTCAGAGACCACGATTGGTTACTGCTCTGCAAGGAAAACATATTGTAAAAGTAATTTGCGGTTCAGCTCATACGTTAGCATTATCAACACAGCAATTTGGTGATAATGTACGAGCGCCACCAAATCCACCCTTAGAATATGATCTAGTTCGGGATTTACCTCCAGAAGCTTTACATGCCCGACTAGTTTTACTTCATCATTTTTCGGAAATTTTGTGCCCTTGTTTGGCTATGCTACCTATCGCTGGCGATTTATCTTTGGGAGCCCTTAAAGAAATTTTGGTGTATAGCATTAAGGAAGCGGCATTCCGAAAAGTTATTCAAACTACAATGGTTCGAGACAAACAACATGGGCCAGTAATTGAACTAAATCGAATACAAGTCAAGCGCTCTCGTAGTCGTTCTGCTGGTGGCCTAGCCGGAGTAGATGGGATGAAAAGTGTTTTTGGCCAAATGGTTCAAAAATTACCATTATTAACGCAAGAAGCATTATCATTACCACATCGCGTTTGGAAAGTTAAATTTGTGGGTGAAAGTGTGGATGATTGTGGTGGTGGCTACAGTGAATCAATAGCCGAAATGTGTGATGAGCTACAAAATGGCAGTGTTCCTCTTCTGATACAAACTCCAAATGGGCGGGGTGAAGCGGGTGCAAATCGTGACTGCTTCCTGCTCGATCCAACTTTGACATCCATTCTTCAAATGAATATGTTCCGATTTTTGGGGGTTTTAATGGGTATAGCAGTACGGACAGGTTCGCCACTCAGTCTTAGGTGAGTAAAAAATAACGGTACCTAATTGTATTAACAAAAATTTCATTCGTGTATTCTTTTATATGTTTAGTTTAGCGGAACCGGTTTGGAGACAATTATCCGGTGAAACATTACGTCCAACAGATTTAACCGAAGTTGATCGGGATTATGTCGCAGGCCTATTATGTATACGCGACATGGAAGACGACCCAAAAGTATTCCAAACACTAGAATTGCCATTTTCAACGCCTTCGGCAAAAGGCCATGAAGTTCCTTTATCGACTAAGTACACTCGAATAACGCCATATAATCGGCAGGAATACGTGAAGCTGGCATTAAATTATCGCTTACATGAATTTGACGAACAAGTGAAAGCAGTTCGAGATGGTATGTCAAAAATAATTCCAGTTCCATTTTTGTCATTATTTACAGCATCCGAACTACAGGCCATGGTTTGTGGGTCGCCGGATATACCGCTCGGTCTTCTAAAATCGGTAGCGACTTACAAAGGAGTCGAACCGAATTCATCGCTTGTACAATGGTTCTGGGAAGTAATGGAAGAGTTTTCTAATCAAGAGCGGTCCTTATTTTTAAGATTCGTTTGGGGTCGTACCCGGCTTCCACGTACTATAGCAGATTTTCGGGGACGAGATTTTGTCTTGCAAGTTCTTGATAAATATGTTCCACCAGATCATTTCCTTCCAGAAAGTTACACGTGTTTCTTTTTACTAAAAATGCCAAGGTACTCGTGTAAAGCAGTCCTAATGGAAAAATTAAAGTATGCGATTCATTTTTGTAAAAGTATTGATACGGATGAGTACGCTCGGGTTGCAATGGGTGAACCAATGGAGGCGACCGGAAGTGAAGATAACAGTGATTTAGAATCAGTCATAAGCACGCAAGATGTGTAAAACAAAAAACAAAGAAGGTTTGATGTGTTACGTTTGATGTATGATTTCATTTATTGAATTGATGCGGTGTATGTAAAATTTTGATGTTTCTTCGAATTTGAAATAATGGAAATTTCTTGTTAAATTAAAATAAAACAATGAAATTATTATTATTATTTATTTATTTATTTATAGAAATAATAGAAGTAACCGATCAAAATATAAATTAGCAAACTGGTAAAAAACAGTTTATAAAATATTAATTACCTATTCCAATTTTATGTTTTTAATAATAGTGCCATTTACATATTTTATTTTTGAATTGTAATGTTAGAAAGCTTATAAAACTAGTTTTTAGATTTTTAAAACCATCATGTTACATTACAATTTGGTTAAAACAATTAAAAACAATTAAATATTAGGAATGTCCGTTTTATGTGTATCTATATCAATTTTATTTATTTTTATTGTTAATTATTAAATTTTAGACTAGCTCTTAAATTATAATTTATATATCCTTGTCGATTAAATTAATAGCTTCTAATTTTAATAATGATTTAGAAAAATAAACTTTAAATTTTTCATAGCAACGAATCTCTCTTAAACATTCCATCGTCAAAATTGGTTTAAGAATTATGAATTAAATTATCATATTTGTATTATTAAATTTTTAGTATTTCTATACCATCATCTATACTGGATGCATAAATTTTGCACAATTATTAGTATCGCACCATAAATGCTCTTATAAATTAAGTTAATAGCCTTATCGAAAATATAAAATTTGAAGGATGTAATACATTGCATATAGAGTAACAATGCTTAAATATGATTCTAGTCAAAGCTTCTGCAGACTATCGATCTGCACTTTTTATTATAATTTATGTACTTATAATTAAGTACCCACACACTGCATACAATTGACTAAATTGTTACATATACTTTTACTAGTATGTATATGACTCGTCTTCAAGAAAATTGAAGGATATCCAATTACATTCATGGAATCTGTCTGCTATGTCTTAACAAAAAAAAATAATAAAAAAAATTTACTTGAATTTCGGAAAACGGAATAACAGGACAATTGGTTTTAAACAATATAATATTAATGTCTTACTATAAATTAGTAAACAAATAGGTCACAATTACCAATTTCTTTATACGATGATATGTCTCTTTCATTTTATAAATTTCTCGTATGTACACACAAGAAAAACGAATTTTTTGAATTAAAGTTACACGGTGGAAAACAGAATATAATCTGCAGAAAAAATTTATATACCTAATCATGTTGTATGCAATATGGAAAAACCAATTACATTAATTAATCAAATAAAATTATAAAAAAAAATTGTTTAAATTGTTTTAAATTTTCATTTTACTGTAAAAATCTACAAATGTTTAGGTCCTAATTGTTCAACATTCGGAGTTTATAATCCGGATGCCTACCTTACATTCTACATGTAAATTTCACTCAATCTCTTTCTTCCTTTGCCAGTTACTTCTTAATCACTCTTGCAATGGGTTAGAATATTATTCAGATGGGAACCAGAAGCAGACCCTCTAGGCCACCGCGTTCATAACATCTTTGTGCGCTGAAAAAAATCATCTCAATGTCATCTGAGCTTACTTAACTACCAGAGTGAAAATTAATTTAATTTTCTTGTGAACGGTATAAATAAATTTAATAGAAGTTAGCGTGAATTCAACAAAACAACGATTTTCTTCTGGGTTGCAAATATGTAATTCATGATGGAGAGGGTTGTGAACGCACGATGAGCAGCGTAACAAGCGATAAATGAATGGCCCTTTGGTAAAAGAAGTACGGCACTTCCTAGAACACCACCAACCACTCCACCGCCAGAGATCACCACACTGGGTGAACTTAACAATGAGAAGGAAAATACCTCTCTACTATGAAGCATAAGCCAATAGCTATCAAACAAGCTTCTGAGGCCATGCCCAGTGCAAAATCAGTTATAATAAATAACGCGGAATTAATAAATAAGTTTGAGAAAATGGAGAAATTAATTGCGCAGCTGAATAATGAAGTTGCCGTGCTAAAAAAAGAAAATCTTATGCTAAAGGAAACTGTAAATAAAAATAACGACGCAGGAAACAGCATTAATGAACAACCAATTTCAAGTACTCACAGATCAACTCAAATATCACACTGATGAAGATGAGCTTGAAAGGGAAACCAATTGGATACTACAGAAATCCAAGAGAGCAAACAAGAAACCAAGAAAAGAAACCAACCTAAGCAAGAGGAAAGCTGAATCATCACCAGAAGTTGAGCCAATTCAAACTCACACTAAAACTGTCAATGCAACTAATGCATTAAAAGTGCACGAGCCAGAAAAGAAGAAACAGGCCGCACCCCCGATCAATATTATTACAAATCACGGTAGTATTCAGAAACTGATGAAAGAAGTCGTACGAAATGACTACAAGATAATATCGCTCAGTAGTAATATTTGGAAAATAAATACAACAGAGCCTGAAGATTATAAAGCTCTAGCTAACAAATTAAATTCTGATGGTCACCTACGAGGGTAAAAATGATCGACCAATTAAAGTAATGGCAAGAAGTCTTCATCCAACTTGTTCAAAAGATGAAATTATTGAGAACCTGCAAAACAAAGTCCTCGACGCAGTCAACATCATCAGAAGAGAGAGACGAGAAAACAGGGAGGGAAATGTTGAAATCATGAGAAGAGGTCTCCCGCTATTCATGCTGACCTTTGACAACAAAGAAAAAATCAAAAATATAATATTTAAGGCTATCCTCAACCTCAGAGTTAAAATAGAAACACCGAGAAAGGTCACTCGACAATACCTCAATGTAAAAACTGCCAAGATTATAATCATACACAAAAGTACTGCCATTGTGAAGCAAGATGTGTTAAATGTGCAGGAAAACACGCAAGAAACGATTGCACAGTTCCCCGAATTACAACACCGAAGTGTATCAACTGTAATAGCCAGCATCCAGCCAACTACAGAGGATGTGAAGTAGCAGTAGAACTACAAAAAATGAGAGATAAATCACGCAAACCAGATACACCAAGAAATGTACAATCTATAAAAAAAAACACGGAGCTTAAATCGTCAACTCCTGATTTTAACATACAAAGGGAGCGAGTAAATGAAAACGTTACTTATGCACAAATAGTTCGGCAATCAGAGCAGAAACAGTTAAAAGTGGATCTCGTTTTACAGGACATACTGAGAAATCTAGAGAACCTCAACAAAAGACTTATTTCACAGGAAATGAGTCTGCAGAACACACTAGAAGAAATGAAATCACAAACTAGTTTCAATAAAAGAGTAGAAGAAAACCTTGCTCGAGTGTATCAAAATATAAATTATATAAAATCGAATTATAACCAAAGAAATGAATAAAACATTACGAATTGTAACCTGGAATGCAAATGGGCTATTGCACCACATTCAAGAATTAGATATATTTTTAAACATGCATAACATAGATATATGTCTTATATCAGAAACCCATTTCACCAAAACTTCATTCAGTAAAATAAAATGATATAATTGCTACCATGCATTACATGCAGAGAACAAAGCTAGAGGTGGATTAGCTATCATCATAAAAGATTATATAAAACATAATGAAGAACTTAAAGTCGAGAAGCTTTCCATGCAAGTCACAACAATCAAAATACAATTAAACAATAGAAAAACTTGTAGTATCTCAGCAATATACTGCCCTCCAAGATACAATCTCAAACAAGTAGATTATACTAATCTTTTCATAACACTAGGAAGTGTCTTTTGTGTAAAAGGAAGTGTCTTTTGTGTATAATGGCACTAGGAAGTGTCTTTTGTGTATAATGCAAAAAACACCTATTGAGGATCACGGTTAACGACTGCTAAAGGAAAAGAACTGTTGGCCGCAGGAAAACAACTAAAATGCGAGTTTCACTCAGGCGTTACACCAATCTATTGGCCTACGGATATCAGTAAGACTCCAGATCTTATAGACTTCTTTATTACAAGAGGGATTTCAGATAATTATATCCATATAACAGTGAAAGTCTATCATCAGATCATTCACCAATTATTATGATACTTAGCCAAACAATTATTTTGTAAGAGAGCAACTCGAAATTAACGAGCTTCAAAACCAATTGGGATCTCTTCCAAACACAGTTAACAGAAAGAATTAGTCTGCAAAACTCAATACAGGGACCAGCCCAAATAGAAGACGAACTAGATAAACTCATCCATAATATCCAAAGTGCTGCGTGGGAAACCACTCCTAATAATAGTAAGGAAATGAAGCGCAATATTAGCTATCCAGAGGAAGTGAGAGAACTTCTTAAAAATAAAAGAAAAGCATGGAAGAATTGGCAAAAACATCGAAATCCGGAAAATAAGAGGGTATTTAACCATTTGTGTAACCAACTAAAATACCTCAAAAAACACATTAAAAATCAGTCAGTTAATAAATACCTCAGCACTCTAACTGGGCAAAAAGATACTGATTATTCATTATGGAAAGCAACTAAGAATCTTAAAAGACCCAAACTTCAGGTTCCTCCAATTAAAAATAAAGAAAATTGGGCCCGAAATGCTAAACAGAAAGCTGATTTGTTTGCAAATCACCTTGAAGAAACATTCCAAGATTCCAACCTTACCCCAAACAAAGGTAAGAGGAAAATACCACCCCGATAAATAAACAGGATATGAACTAAAAATTACACCTGTAACGTTGAAAGAACTAAAATGGGAAATCAAGAATAATCTGAATGCATAAGGTTCCAGGATATGATATTATAACGGGCCAGATAATAAAAGTGTTATCTGAGAAAGCGTTGAGGGAGCTAGTGCATATAATTAATGCACCATTTCGACTAATGTACACTCAGAGAAAAAATGAAATTTAAAATTAAATATAACATTTTTAATTCAAAAACACTGCTTCATCACTAAGAACTCGCAAAACATTTTATAACTAAAACCACCTCTATTTAAATTGAAACGAAACGTTTTAAATATGAATCTATTATATCAAAAAAATAATTGTATTAGAAACGATTTAGTTTCAAAAAACATCGCATTCAAACTAAAACTTAGTATTTTAAAATTATATTCAAATTATATACAATTCGTTTTGGTAAGAAAGAAACAGCTGTTTCCTCAAAAATGTACAAAACAACATTACACAAATTTCAAACTTCTTAAGCCAGTGATATAATTCGCTAAATCGATATGTTCTTGGTAGGTATAAACAAGATGTGATTTGTACAGTTTGGTCGTTGTAACCTGATGAGTAGACCAACTTTTTATCAGCACGAAACCAAACTGCCAAGAAAGAACTTGAGGTTCTCATTTTGTGAGGGTTGTGCTTGTGTGTATTTTACATAATGACCCTGGCGTTCAAAATGGAGGGGAGAGTTAATTTTCTACTGTTTGTGGTAGATATTTATTATAAGTACATGACTTCTTTGGTTTTTGATGACTTGAATAATTCGAGGAAATACATTATTTTCTACTTTTTTAAACCGCTGTGAAAACGTAGTTTATTGTATTGAACATATTTGAATTGAAATTTTCTCCATTTAGATTCATATGCGATCAACGTATTCATATCATTAATGTTGCATTTTAAATTTAAAAGAAAAGAAAACACTATTAAAATTAAACTTTTAAATTAAAAACCTCAGCAATACATTTCTATATGTTAACCGATTTAAAATAAAAATGAATATCTCTAATTTAAAGTTGATTTATTTTTAAATCTATATTTCAATTTAAAAAAAACAAATACGATTTTAAAATGATCATTTTCAAATCAAAATATTTCGTTGTTGCTTGGAAAACGTATATGACATTTTTTAAAACGAAACGTTTATTTTTATTTTTAAGTTGTTTTTTCTCTGAGTGTATGTACCAAGACAATGGAAAGTTGCAGAAGTAATTATGATACTTAAACCGAACAAACCTCCTAATGATAAAGTTTCATATAGGCCAATTTCCCTGCTACCAACATTATCGAAACTATTTGAAAAGGTTCTTCTTAAAAGACTAAAACCAATTATCGAAGAAAGGAATCTTATCCACTCACATCAGTTTGGATTTAGGAAAAAACATTCTACGATAGAACAAGTACATCGAATTACTGATGTAATCGAGAAATCACTAGAAAGCAAACAAATATGCTCAACTATATTCCTTAACGTAACGCAAGCATTAGACAAAGTATGGCACCAGGGGTTAGAATTCAAACTTCATCGAGATCTTCCGGAGCAATTTTTTCAAATTTTAAAATCATACATATCAGAGAGGCACTTTCTAGTAAAGTATGAGAATGAATACTCCCAACTAAAAAGAATAACAGCAGGAGTGCCACAAGGGAGTGTTCATGGGCCAATCCTCTATCTCCTATATACTAGAGATATACCAACTACAGAAGCAACAATGGCGACTTTTGCCGATGACACCACAATACTTGCAACAGCAAAGAACACCCATGACTCCACTAGTAAATTACAGAATGCTAACCAAATATGTAATTGGTCAAAGAAATGGCGAATCAAATTAAATGAAGCAAAATCAATTCAAGTCAACTTTACAAATCTAAAAGTTGATCATATACCAATAATGATAAACTCGATATAGTAGTACCGCATGCAAACACTGCTAAATATCTTGGCATGACTTTAGATGCTAAACTTAGATTGAAGGAACACATAAAAAAGAAGAGAGAAGAACTAAACATAAAATTTAGAAAAATGCATTGGCTCTTAGGGAGACAATCTGAACTAGAAATCCATAACAAACTGCTGCTGTACAAACAAATCCTGAAACCTGTATGGACATATGGTAGCCAACTCTGGGGTTGTGCAAAGAAAACAAATATCAAAATCATACAAACAGTTCAAAATAAAATCCTGCGATGTATAGTTAGTGCACCGAGCTTGTCGCGGATGAAATTAAGCATCATGCAACAAAACACCTACAACGTCTGCACCAGCATGAAAATCTGGACATATGCTGTATGCTGACTACTACACCAACAAGAAAACTGCAAAGAACCAAACCACTGGACTTATCGCGACCAGGAGGTGAGACTTACTGTGGCGAAAAAAATTAAGGAGTTACACGAAAGTGGGGATAATCACTTGATTACGCCGACTAATAAAAACACTTTATTATGCAATGTAAATTACTAAATGGGTGCAAGATTCAGTCGTAATATAAATAAATAAATAAAATTTTATTAAAAAAAAAAAAAAATGTTTCATCAGATGCTCTAGTTTTTTCAGGTAATTGAAAATGTCGCAAACGACTAAAACTCCTCTCAACATTACAGCTTCCTGTTGGCATACATAATAGCATTAACATATGTTTACTTAATTCTGGATATCCGCCTTGCATTCAATCCAAAATTGGAACACATCTAAATTTAAATTTGGCGGTGATGACTCAATAAAATATTCTGATAATTCTGTTTTTATTTTACGGTTAATGTTTGATATTGTAAAATTTGTAAATTTTCATTAATTATCAACTTTTTAAAAGGATCAATAATTGAAGCCGACTTCCAAAATTCCATAGTAGCGGTATCAATATTTCGCGATATAGCATTTAACTTAGCACTTGTGAAAATTTTTCCATGCAGTTTTGAACCAATGCACGAGAAGTGTCTGATAATGTTTCCATTATGGTATTGCATTTTTCGATGTTTGTTTGTCGGTTGCCAATTACTAGGGCAACCAAAAATATGCTCTTAAAAGTAGGTTTTAGGGGTATATCCTCTATCCGGTCGCAAATTATTTAATTGCAAGGCGAAATATGGTTACTAGATTTATATACTGACTAGTTTTTCAAATGACTAGTTCATGTGATTGAAAATGAAAATATAGTAGGACAAATAATGTAAGTACAAATTACTAGAAGGAATGAGTGTATACAACGTATAAACAAAAAATAAAAATAAATTCAGCAACAAATGAGATATTTTACTTTTGCCGCAGTTTAAATTGGACAAATCTAAAAAAATAAATCAACTTTAATTATTTTTTTTTGACGGATAGTCATTGTTTAGTAATGTGATTTTGTGTGTACGTGTATAGTACAAACATATTTCAAAAAAAAATATTGCAGAGCACGCTGCACAGATATATTATTTTATTTTCATAACTTCAAAATAAATGCGCATAGTGTTGTCTACTGTTTAAATTAGTTGTTTCTCTTTTTCGCCTAACTAGTTTTACACCACATTACCACTTGAAAACTAGTCAATATCATCATAACACCGTTACGCATTTTCCGAGGTCAAGTATTTCTACTTTAGAATCGCAAAAATAAATTAAATTTAGAAAAAATGTCCCACATGGCAAGTCAAAATAAATCCAGTAACCATATTTCGCCTCGCAATTAAATAATTTGCGACCGGATAGAGGATATACCCCTAAAACCTATTTTTAAGAGCATGTTTTTGGTTGCCCTACCAATTACGTTCCATGTGCAGCTTTAAGGAAACGTTAATTGAGTGGCCCATTATATACAATATTGCGTATCTTATTTCGAGTTCCTTTTGAAGTTGAATATTTGGCTTTAATCGGTCTTCCAAATAAAATAGAACAATATATAGTTCAGTTTTTCCAAAATAGTTTATTATTTGGCCAACGTCAGGTACCTTTTTATTTCGAACAATCTCAGGATCTTCCAAAAAACTATTTATCCCGCACCACATTTTAATAGTCACTGATAAGCTCTCAAAGAAACTAGACCAGCGAACGGGAATCACGGCTGTTGGTTTAATACCAGATATTTCACAACGCGTGCAATGTTCTAAATATATCCCAAATATTTTGAGGTCTTTTCAGCTCCTAATTTTAGCACAAACTTTCTTGCTGAAGTTAATTCTATCGCATTTAGAGCTTTGTCAACCGCAACATGAAGAACATCTGTGATGTGCAATAGATTGGGTTTATTTTCACCAGTTCGTATTTGACGAACCATTGATTTCATCTACTCCGCGCTGTCCGTTGATATGGAAAGCACAGGGGGATAGGGGAAAATCGGGTTAAACCCCAAAAAGTCATACCCTATGTATAACCTATTTAAATTGCATAACCCATACATTTTTTTATGTCATTTTTTCCTCTGTTTCGTTACTCTTTATAACATTAATTACTCACTCTATGCTTTAAGTTACATTAAAATTTTCCTTGTAGATACAGTTGCAGATAATATTTTAATATAAACTCGTCCTTTATTGTACTTACTATGTACTTTTGTGATGTCCTGTCTTAATAGGTCCTGTTCCTTACCATGTACTTTAGTGTTCTATGCATAAAAAAAGTTCATAAGAATAGTAACTTTCATACATGTAAATGGCATTCGATCCATCAAAATATTAAATTTTATGTAGTCGGAGCGAAGAGAGACAACGACATATTTTTAATTGTATGCTTTTCCTTGTTTCGCATTATTTAAAAGCAAAGCTCGATCGTATTTTTTTTACTTGCCTCGGTTTTGTATGTTTAAAAAAATTATGAATGAAGACGACATCACAAAAAAAAGAAAATTTTTCCATACGCATTCAGAAATTTTTTCGTAAAATATATTTTTTAATTTATTAAATTATATTCGCCATATTCATGCAACTTATATGCAATACATTTCTGATTAAATCGAATAAAAAATATGTTTATTTATCATCCTAATCATTGTTTTTCATTTTTAAGATAGTTTTCATTGACATTTTTTCGATTTCTACTAACCCGTATTTACTTGTTGACCGTCATCGTCCGTCCGTAAATCTATGTTAGGTTTTAGGTTTCAGTGGTTGACACTTAGGCCATTGGCCCATTGTGATACCACGCATTCACGCCACATCATTAACCCATTCACCTATTCACCTACTCACACAATTACAGTATACCACCTGCACTTTGCAAGCTCCATGTCAACCTGTACATTGACATGGACGGTGGGTCGGCGTTGAATTCTGCACTCCATCAGAGGGTCTAAGTTGTGTTTATTAACATCGCCGATTGTAATCGATGATAAAAATTCGATTTGCATCCTGCCTCTGATGGGATCGAACTCAGTACCTCCCGGTCCAAGTGCCGAAGCTTTAACCACTGCACCACTTGTCCGGTATGTGTATGTGTAGTTATTTACAAAAAATAATACTATTGTTGCACATATGCAATGCCAAATATTAATGTATACGATATACAAAAGTACATCACAAAATAAAGATTTCGCTTAGGCGAAACCAATACGAATGTAATTGTACAAGCCATATTGTTGGAACACATACGCAATTTTCGCTCGACTGTATCATGGTATTGTGTATAAATAAAGAAGAAAAACTTAGTAAAGAAAAACGAAACAATGTGTAAACGGAAAATAAAAAAAAAATTGTAGAAGCTTTACAGTAGGTTTTAGGTTTCAGTGGTTGACACTTAGACCATTTTTTGGCCCATTGAGATATACCACGGATTCACGCCACATCATTAACACATTCACCTACTCACACAACTACAGTATACCACCTGTACATTGCAAGCTCCATATCAACCTGTACATTGACATGGACGGTGGGTCGGCGTTGAATTCTGCACTCCATCAGAGGGTCTTTGTTGTGTTTATTAACATCACCGATTGTAATCGATGATGAAAATTCGATTTGCATCTAGCCTCTGAAGAGATTCGAACCCGGTACCTCCCGGTTCAAGTGCCAAAGCTTTAACCACTGCACCCCTTGTCCGGTAAGCATTACAATAACAAGTTCGTAATTATTAACCTTATACAGTTTTCTATCATTTCTTGTTTTATTGGAAATAAAATTGTTACTTAAAAGGAAAATAGTCCATATGTTTAATTCATTAACACATCTATCTCAAGATTGATATGAAAAATGGTTCATTATAAAAAAATTGGCTTATTTCTTGGTTTCAAAAAAATTACAGCACCAAACCGAAATTTGATAACCTTTCTACCCCTATTATGGTTTTCGCCTCGCCGAACGATTCACGGTGAATCTTAAAACTGGGAGCTGGGTTTTCGTATTATGGTTTCCCCTTTATTTTGGCGAGTGTACATCTAGTAATACTAGCCGAATAATAATTTTTATAACACTTTTTTTTGACATTTGTGGTTTTTTTGTCAATAATTGTGTTGTTGTAATCATATATTATTTAGATTTTGTTTATAAATTACGGTTTTTTTTCAATTAATCTGAAATCAGTTAAAAATCATGTTGTCTAGTGTCGATCTATCTTTTTCTGATAAACCAGATGAAAATTTTAACATGGCACTGATGCGAAAATATCGGGATTTTTCCGTTAATTTTGAAAATTGGCTGGCCTTTGTTGTTTTCTTCATGTTATAAAAATATAATTTCTTACACGTGAACCTCCATTGTTTGATTTTGTGTGAAATGAAAACAGAAAACCAATTTTATGAGATTCGCCTACAAAAAGATGGCGAATCATTTTGACGGTTCAGCTCGTTTAGGCGAAAATCGTGATACCAAAAATGTGAGTTGGATTCGCCGGGAATGTCAAATGCGAAAACCATGGCTGGGATGTTCTAACCATGCATCATAGATGATACATATGGGTTGGAAAATATTCCTCGATACTATTAATTAAATTAACTAATAAACTTGTCAGAAGTCGATATCGTTCCTGGAATCTTTAGGATTAAATATTACGTTAGTTAAATACATAAATAAAATTTATACGATTAAATTATTAACTACCTTGTACCATCGATGCCAAAAGGGTGTAAATGATCCCTGATGAGACCGGATAATTCGCATATTGTATTGTGTATTGTGTAAACAATAGCAACGGACAAATTGTCTTATTAAAATCGCACTAAAATCTAAAAAAAAAATTGAACACAACTAAACCGCAAACTGATACAAATAATTTTAAACACAAAATGACATTTTGACAGCTAAATCCATAGTTCCTCAATTTTCTCGAAATTAACGTTTTGTCGATTTGTGCATAATCGTTATAAAACTGACGGACAAAACTAAAGGCGAGATCCTTAATAAACACATTTTATTAAACACTTGTTTTTTTTTATTTCGCAAAATTATATTTTTGAATATTTTAATTAAAATATTAATTCAAAAAGTTTAAAAAATCACTCGATCGATTTCGACTTGTTAGGTCATCATACCTAGGTTTATTAAGTATTAGTGTGTTTTGCCAAGTGCCTACGGCAAATAGCGTAAAAGTAAAAGGCGAGAAATTAAACGTAAACTCGCTTCTCGCCTTTTGTGCAAAATCCCACCCCAGAGGCCCTATTCTGGCTTTCCCAGGGAACTGGGGAAATATTTTGCTGTAATTACAAATTGCAATAATTCCCAAATATTTATTCCCCGTTCCCAAATGCATATTCTGGTAGACTGGGAATAATTTTTGGGGGAACAATTTTTTATTTTGTTTTTTATAAACTAAAGCGCATGTTGCGACCTTAATACAAGTTTAATTTATTTTTCAAAATATATTTATTACAAAAAATAATGCTTAGAAATTCGAAAAAGTACGCATTACAATTCCCTAAAAAAATAATTGGGAAAAATTAACGTCAAAACTGCTATAAAATGGAATTATTTTTTCAAAATATAAAAAATTTCCAAGCGCCAGAATACACTTTGGGGAATAAATAATTCCCAACTGCTAGAAATACGTCACTAATTCCCAATTCCCTATTCCTGGGGAAAACCAGAATAGGGCCACTGTGGCCAAAAGTTTTCCAAAAGTTAATTCTGGCGATTGGGGAATAAATTTATGGGAAAATAATTTAATTATTCACGGTCTAGTGATCTGTGGTCTAGTTGAGGAGTGATCGCAATATAACAAGAAAACAAAATTCTAAAAGTAGTTTACTACATTTAATTGGTTTTTGTTGATATTTCAATCGAATTTTACTTAAAAAATAATTTTGTTTATTAAAGTAAAACATTGCCTATTAATATTTCCAATAAATATTACCAGTTTTCAGTATAAATTTACAGTCATAATATTGCTATAAGTACAAAATACAATAAATTTCCGTTAAATTCTATTCCCAGTTAATTTTTTCCTAAAATAGGTATGGAATAATAAACGTCAAAACTACTATAATGGGGAATAATTTTTTCCCAAAATTTTTTTTCCCCAAATGCCTGGAGGCTGTTCGTAAACTCTACATTGTTAACATTGTTACAACTGTCATTGTTAGTATGACGTATATGCTTAACAATGATTTTGTTACAAGTGTCAATGATTTTCCAGATGACGATTGCAGAAAAAAACTAAAAATAAAATGCAAAACAAAAAACTAATTTCTATTCTCTTCTCATCAATATGAAAATTATATAATAAACTAGATATCCGTAGACTTAGAGTATTAAAATCATAATTTTTAAATAATACTCAATTATACGCATAGTACTGTTATCAAACACATTGACCACATTAAAAAGTTCATTAAAAATTATTTTGTTTAGATGTTGATGTAAAAGAATATTTTTTTCGCTTGATTGTAGCATAATTAGTACTTTGACAGCTGGAAAGGCAGTCTCGAGTAGGGTTGAGAATGACATTTGTAACAATGTTAAAACGAGTTTACGAACGACAAAAAGCACGTGCTCGTTGTTACAATGATAGTTTCAGAACGATTTAGAGCTGTCATTGTTAACAATATTGTAACAATGTAGAGTTTACGAACAGCCTCCTGAATACACTTTTGGGGAAAAGGGAATAAAACTGCTACAAAATTTAAAATTCCCATTCCCCGGGAATTGCCAGAATAGGGCCACTGGAATGCATTAAAAAAAATTAAACAAAATTTGGATTTTTTTGATATTTTTGAACTTTTGTGGAAAATTAAGCAATGTGCGAGAAATAAAAGTAGAAGTACAAATAAAAAACGCTGGTTATTTACTTCGTACAAATGATTTGAAAAACTTTTAATTCGTAAACGTACATAAGGTCCAACTAACGTATTTCAAATTTGCTGTAACTAAATAAAGAAAATTTTTAAGATTGTTAGTAACATCAATAGATGTCGATTTTCTAGTAAAGTCTTCAGTTCTTAGTTAGTTTTATAATTGTGTAAACGTCACATATTTCTTTGTATGTGCGCGGACGAACCGCCTTAAGTGCTACTTAAGAAGTTTTAAAATTTAGCACTCGATTTTAAGTTAAACTTGACAAATAATACATTTTTAGCACTGACTTTATATTACTTAGCCCAACGTTGCTCCATCACCGAGTCATAAAAATTCAAAATTCTATGCAAATTGAGAAATTTATATAATTTATTTGATTTCTATGGTATTATAATTAAAATTCAAACAGGCTTCAAAGTCGATTTTTCATAAAAGTTTATTCACTAAATTTTTTTTTGAAAAACTCGTTACATACTCGTTTTTTTGAAAAACTCGTTACTCACACCGCAGGTGTGGCAATAAACCACAAACTCACTCACACCGCAGGTGTGGCAATAAACCAACTGGTGCAATAAAATTTGTTGTTTTTCCAATTTGTATTTATTCATCAATTTGCTACTTTCGCTCATTGTTTACACATCCAGTGATCTAGTGCGCTTATGGTGTTTTGATTTGTTAAATTTAGTGATATTATTGTAATATGCCGAAACAAAAAGAGTAAAGTTTAGAACAACGTGTGCAGATACAGCTTCTGCATGAACAAAGAAAATCAAAAGTAGAGATTCTAAAACTGTAAAATGTTCACGCCAATGCCAATCTGTGCAGTATACTATTGAGCGATTCTCCGCTAGTGAATCACATAGTAATAGATACAGAACCAGGCGCAAACGTATTAACACATACCGTGAGGACTGAAAGTTAGTGAGAGCAGCTTTAAAAAATAGGAAAAAAACTTCTCCAAACCTCGCTGCTGAGTTTTCAATAGAAATTAAGAAACCAATCTCTGCTTGCAGAATGTAAAATACTTGTAAGCTCTCTATCCAAAATAATTTCTGCCATGATAAGGGTAACCTTTGAAAATATACCTATAAAACCTATAAAATTTTTTTCAATTTTTTTTATCATTGATACTCTCAAAAAAATTAATGATATCATGAGTGCTCAATACGTTTAGGAAGGCTTTGTAGTTAAGATGTATTCGTAAGTAGTATTACAAGATTAAATATTAGAATTACACTCCCGTATACAACCTTATAATTCGTTCCATAATATACCGGATTGGTCGTATATAATAAGCACTATCCGGCGCCGAATGAGAAATATCTACTGAAACTGTAGCTATTATTCACTGGTGTCGCTGTAGCATAAAAATGAAAAATAAATGCAATCATAAAATAAACATTTATCACCTGAAATATACTACCGCTACCGACGCCTACTGGACAATTTAACACGTGCAATAGACGAAAAACTTCCAGCAATAGCGAACAAAAGTTATAAAGTTTTGTTTCATGATGACAGTGCCAGACTATATCGTGCAAAAACCGCTCAAAACAAGGCAGAGCAACTCGGTTGGGATCGGCTTGAACAACCTGCGTATTCTCCAGGCCTTGCACCTTCCGACTACCATTTGTTTCGATCAATGCAAATAGGCTTGGCTGATTTATGCTCCCGAAACGCCGGGGAAGTGCGAGATTGGATCGATGGCTGGATAGCTGGGAAAGTTGAAGGCTTCTTCAAACGAGGAATCCACAAACTTCCCAGGAGATGGCAGGAAGTTATAGCTAACGATGGCGAATATATTGGATAAAATATACTGTATCGTTATCTTTTAATAAACATTTCTTTTTTATAAAAAAAAGTCTAAAATTAATTCACACACCCAAATAGATAGAACATTTTTCAGATAACGCCGTTTCAGAGAACTCGGAAAAGGCACATTCCAAATAAAGTCTTATCGGGGAATAAGTGTGTTTGAAAAAAAATCTATTTGTCATTGCTTGACAAAAAAAATTCAAAACAAATATAATAAATTAAGTTTGTGGTTGGCAATATAATGATCGACGAATCTTTTAAAATTTACATTATGCTCTTCCAGGAGCTTTATTTTTTTTATGGTACTGCAGGTTTTTCGTTTCTCACTGTAAGCGCTTTCTATTGAATTTACCAGTATTGGAATTAAATCATTTAATTTTGTCATCGACAATTTCAACGATTTTGGCCCGTTGTATTATTCAAACCCTTTACTATTTTATACTGCAGCAGAAGAGCTTTCCATCTTGATTTATTATTAACTAGGCTGGAGTAACGTTCCCAAAAATTCGCGGCTAATTTTCATATACTTTTTTTACCCCGCTTTATAAGATTCGATAATTTGTTTAAATTTTTAAAAAGGAATAAGGTGTTCTCATTACTCCATTTAACACCATCTAAAACATAATTAACAATTTTAATAATCCCACAAAAAATAACACATATATGTATATATAAACCCATTAAGGCCCGATTTTATGAACGAGGATAAATCACAAAAAATCCAAGAGTAATGATTAATCTTTACTCTTTTATCGCAGTTTTATAGCAGTTTTTTGTATTACTGGCAATACTTTTTTTTGCGTTTCTCATCAATTGTGTCAATTTTGATAAATATCAAAGTGTTAAAGTTTAATTAAATTCAATATTACAATAATAAATTTTTAATATAGACCTACATTTCCTACATTTGTGCAAGGTAACTATAAAACTATTTTTGTTCATCAAATGGAAAATTGTATGTGATATTTTTGTGTTTTTAAGATGGAAGGATCAACGTCATCATCATCTTCAAAACAATCTAATTTATAATACTTAAGTAAATACTTCAAATATTGGATCCGACGAATCAATATTTTTAATTGGACGAACGGATGGTTCTATAAACGAATATATGCAATTTGTCCTCCGCCTGTTTTAAACCTCTCTGCATTTTCACCAACGACAACTTTTCTAAATTCTCCTAATTTATTTTTCAAAAAAAAAACAAAAAATAGTATTAATTTTTTTGGAAACACTTTTATTTAATATATTTTAGCTCAATAAAATCGATTGTAATATTTATCATATGTAAATTTAATAAAATAATATGTATTTTTTAAATATTAATATGTCACGTTCCTATATTCAAACAATTTTTATTGTATTTTATTTTTTGTTTATCGTCGTTCATAAAATGCAAACAGTGGATTAATCCTAGATTAATCGTTTATCCGCCTGTTCATAAAATCTGACCCGAAAATGTACATACTTATACAGATATTTTATATTTTACAGTAATAATATTAATTATATATAATAAAAAAAATATAATTTATCTTGTCGGAAAATATCCTCGTGTTGATTCGATAACATTTTGGTTTCACTCTATGCTTTAGGTACAGAGTAAAACTTTTTACTCCGTTCATGATCCGATTAATAATAAAATGGAAAAGGCTTTACTCCGTTATATCTGAATTTAGAATACTTAAGTATATTCGAATACTTTACTCCATCTACTCTTTCATGCTGAATACATACTTGTGGAAATTGTTGCGGCACTAATATATCGCACTCGCTCTCGCAGGTAAAAATTCATACCTGCGGTGCGAGTGCGATATATTAGTGCCGCAAGAATTTCCACAAGTATGTATTCAGCATCAGGGGCGGTATGTTGTACTATCACTTCGAATCGAAATTCGAAAAAAGTCGAATGGCGGTATCTTGTATCATTTTCGAAACGCAAAAAAGATACAAGTTTCACTTTTTCGATTCGACTTTTTTCGAATTCGACTTTTTTCGATTCGAACTGATGGTACAACATACCGCCCCAGGGGCTTACTTTTTTAAGGTGTTCAATATGCGGGAGTTGAAGATATCAAATCTGGAGGCGGATAAAAAAAATATAAAGAAATATTTCCTGTACTGAATATTGAAATAAAATATTGTATATTTACAAAAAAATAAATCTTTAATTTCAAAATAAATAACATAATAACAATTTCAATGTGAAAAGTACTATAGAAATCTCTCTATCTGTTCTCTCTCTAACTGATCTCTCTATCGGCTCTCTCCAATTTATTTTTCTCTTTTTAGTCAGGATTCTCACCAACACTGGAATTTTTGTGACTTTTCTTTGGCTGGTAGTACGAATTTCCGTATACTCAACATGGTTCTTTCCATAGAAAGAGTGTGATTTTAGAACGCGAATGTAAATGGAATTCCGTCGGCATTGCATATTTGGGAGCTGGATACCTAGCTATACATAAGCAAAGAAACCAAATGTGGACGGCGATTGATTTTTTGAAATCATTGAATCATGACGAAAGAATTAAAGTGTGGCGAGGCTCATAAAGAGAAAATTATTGTATCAATACCACTACAATAATAGGCCATTTTTCTATATAGAAAAATTACATGAGTTGGTGTAGGTAAATACAAACAAAAACATAGGCGTTTTTTTTTTTATTTATTTGGCACTGGCTCCAAAAATTAGATGCCATTTGGCCCAGTTTAAAAATTACAATTTTATTTTACAGTTTTTTTCAAGTTTTCAATCATTCACCTTTCACTCATCGATCCCCTTTCATACTTCTATCTGATTTATATGATTATCTGATTATCTTTCCACAACCATGCAGCTAAATACATAAATACATACACATTCTTATACACGTTCATTCCCATTCGTAATAACTCTGTTAAATTCTGTGCACTCAAGATAACATCGAACATTTGTCTGGTCTGCTCAAATGCTGAGCATTTTAGAATCAAATGCTCTATGTTCTCCACAACCATGCAGCTGTCACATAATTCACACTCAATCAAATTGCGTTTCTTCAAGCATTCTTTCCAATTTCCATAATTCAGTCTCACACGTTCCATTATTCGTATCATTCTAGTATCTCCCTTGAGTACCTTAAAGAAAGGTTGACTCAAAGGAGAACTAACCAGCTCAAAGTACTTCCTACCTTTCACCTGGCATTTTTCAAGAAATTCTCTCTCCTATTTTCTCCACAGATTCACCTGAAACATGCAAAATACATCTCTTGCACCCATGCATTCATATTCATTTACCTCCTCAACCAAACAACCCCTTTTTGCAAGCATATCGGTTCTTTCATTACCTTCAATCTGTAGGTGTGAAGGTATCCATTGAAGAATGACCTCATTCCCACAAGATTGAAGGTACTCATACAACATTTCTACATACACATTACCACGAGTTCCCCCACCCTTACTAATTAATTCCAACCCACTCCGGGAGTCGGAGAATCCCTTGTGTCATTGCCAACTTGATCCCTTCCATAAGTCCAATCAACTCTGCATTCATTATACAGATACTGGCATTCAATCGTAGCATTTTCACTTTTCTTATTGACGGAATAAAAATTCCTACACCTACTCGATCATCATTCACACTCGCATCTGTATACACTTCCACATGCGCAAAATAATTCATTCGCGTTTTTAGAAACTCACTCTTAACCGACAACTCATTCATCATCGCTTTTGTTGTATCACCAAAATTCAAACTCACCATTACATTCCGTCCCTCTTTGCAATCTCTCTTTCATTTCATTCACCAATTTATTGTCCTTAGTCAACATTCGCACAGTCTCTCGCACGGTGATCCACTCCCTCTTATAATTAAGAGGTGAATCACCCAATTCAGGCCACAAAGTGTGTATTGGGGTTGAATTAATCGCCCCCAATACCACTCTAGCACACGCATTCTCAACACTCATCAACTTTTTAAAACCGACTTTGGACCCATCACCATATACACTCAGTCCATACGCAATTTTTGATGACACTAGCACCTTTCGTAACATATCAGTCACACCAGGATGAGCTCCCCATTTCGGTTTGCTCACCCTTTTGATTACATTCAACCTACACTTGCAATTATCGGCAACTTTTTCCATATGCACTTTAAAACTCAATCGCTTATCAATCCAGATTCCCAAATACCTATTCAACTTTACACACTCAATTTGCTCGTTATACACTTGCACATCAACCCTACGATTCATTCGAAACGACATACAACAACATTTTCTCGAATTAACGTGCAAATTCATTTCAGTCAAACATTCTGTTACTTGGTTCACACATTCTTGAGCCCGATTCAAGGCCTCCTCGATGGACCTCCCCTTGCCCATCAGGACAAAATCATCTGCAAATTGCAAAATGACTTTGTCCGAGGAGTTTAACCTATGTATCGAACTCGTGTAAAGGTTGAAGAGAGTCGGCGAGATTTTACTACCTTGGGGGAGGCCCATATTCACCGCTCCCTCCAACCTGTACCCTCTACCACACACTACTAATTTTCTTTCATTCACGAACTCATATACCCATTTGCAAATTTTCCAAGAAAACCCCAGACCCATAAGGATCTGATAAAGTTTCCCCGGAACCACGTAGTCATATGCTCTTTCAATATCCAAAAATACCTCCACAACATGCTTATTTTCCTTCCGTACTTCGCACACAAACTTTTCTACACATTCATTAGCAGAGTGGTTGCGACGGAATCCAAAGGTGGTTTCCGGCAACAAATTACCCTCATTCACAAATTTGTCTATACGAGCTTTCATCATACCATTCACAATTTTAACAAATACATTCAACATACATATTCCCCTGTAATTTGTTGCCAGATTTCTGTCCCGATCCCTTTTAGGAATAGGTACCACCCTGCTTTCCTTCCATTTTTCCGGTATTTGAATACTCATCCATACTTGATTGAGAATTCGAAGCAAGGCCACCTTGGCTTCGAATTCCAATCTGCCAATCATTTTATAACTCACTCTGTTAGTTCCGGGAGTAGTAGATTTTGATTTTATAAATCCCCTCGGAACTCCTCCCATTCAAACTCCTTACACAAATCGTTCATAAATTCACTTCCATTGTCAAGTAACAAAACTTCATATCTATCGCTCAAGTTACTACGAACATCCATCATCATTTGTAAAAAGACACCTCCATTCTCTCTGTCATCTAACACTGCATTTCTGCCTTGCGCTCTATAACCTCTCACTCTATTAAATTTATCCCATACATCCTTAGTTGTGGTTCTATGTGTCATTTTCGCCACATAGTCCCGCCAACTTTTTCTTTTCGCTCTACGGATAGCCTTTTTCAATTTTGCATTCATCCTTCCATAATTTATTCTGCATTCATGACATATACACCTATTGAACTCTCTCAAAGCTATCCGTTTCCTTTCATACCAATACTGGATTTCATTATTCCACCAACCATTCACCTTGAATTCATTCCCTCTGACTTTTATAGTGCACATTTCATTCACTCTCTTTATTTCATCCTCAAGTTGGTTAACCTCATTTGCTTCATTCGTTGTGAGAATCTCATTCATACGTTCGACCCATTTCTTACCATTCATAATGTCCTTACGGTCTATTTCAACATTTATACACATCCTGATCAAATAATGATCACTACCAAGATTCTCATCCGTAACGTTCCAAGTGACTTGGGCCGCCAACCCGCTAGACATTAAAGTTAAGTCTATCGCACTGGCTGTCGACCCCACGCACGCCATCCTAGTTGGCCCACCATCATTCAAGATTACGAGATCGGAATCCAGAATGAGGTGAGTCAACAAGTTTCCCCAAGCTTCATTTCTTTCACACCTCCATACTCTCGAATGCGCATTCATATCACGCCCTAGAATCACGTCACTTTTCTCTTCCACCCAGTTAAACAAGATTTGAAAATCTCCCAGGTTTTTTTCTCTATCACTCACTGATTCAACAGGAGCTGCATATACACTCACAAATAACAAATTTCTGTCCAGATTTCGAGTTTTGGCAGCGATGACTTCGATACGCTCGAATGTCAGCATGCCACAACGGACAAGACTGATATTGTTCCGTGCCAACATCGCCACTCCGCCGAAGCCATCGGCCCTCGGTCTGGACAGAAGGTTGTACCCACTTACACGAAACGTCTTACCCTCACGCTCCCAAGTTTCACACAAAAGCATCACATTCACATCGTTTTTGGCCAGATAAGTTCGCAACATATCGCCATTGGCATATATGCTGCGGATATTTATCTGACCAATTCTCATACATTCATTGGATCTTATCACTCGCTCTACCATTCAAAGGAAAAGAGTAAGGGAAAAAACCCTTTAAAGCAAAGGTAACGGGTTTTCCCTCTCTCCCTATAATATTCATCCTCACTCATACCTTGATCCTTGTTCTGTATAGTCTGCGTCTCGTTGAGGTTGATAACTTCATATCTTCTTGTTAATACAGCTTCACTGTTCTTTTCTGCCACTGCTCTGATGACAATTTTAGTGCTGCTTTGTCCCGGCTCTTGTGTTGTAATTGTTTTTGTTTTTTCCTGCTCCGTTTGTATTGTGTTATTAATCTTCTTATTATTGTTATTATTATTGTTGCTGTTATTATTATTATTATTATTGTTGTTTTTATTATTGTTGTTATTATTATTACTGTTATTATTGTTGTTTTTATAGTTGTTGTTTTGCTGTGTACTATTATTTGGTTGTCTGTTTATGCCCGGTTTACATGAGAAAATTGTTTTCTTCTACAAATTTTTGCAGGTAAATAAGAAAGACTCCGCTATATAAAAATATTCAATATGCCAGAAAGAAATAAACATATATAGTAATGTCGTAATTTTTTTTATAGGATCATTATTAATTTATTTTTAATGAATTAAAAAACGAAATTTACATTTTTATCTATGGCGTCTGTTTTTATAATGAATCCTCAACATTTATAAATACGAAATAATTTTTTTTCTTGTTAATTTTAAAAATGTTGCCATAAAAATACTCGGATCGAATATATTTTTTGGCAACATTTTCATTTTTATGGTGATTTTTGCTCAAAAATTCTTCTGCAAAATTTTGTTGGGATATATTGCTTTTCTTGTCTCTCATCTGCAAAAAGTCAATGTTATATCTTATTCATTTTGCAGAAGAAAAATGTTGGTCGTATGTAAACCGGGCTTTATTGTATTTAATGTGTTTTTTTTCGTTCTCTTGTCCAATTATTTCGCTATATAATCGTTTTGTTTGCGCTCCGGTGGTGTTTGCATTCATTCGGTAATAAACCTCCTTTGCTTTGAAATACGTTGTCCTTTCATCTGTTTTAATTTTAATTATCGCTTTCTCCATTTGAAATATTGGGCATTTCTGGTCAAGTGTGGTGTGTTCACTTTTGCAATTGGCACAGCTTATGGGTTCACATGCGATGTTGTCATGTCCGTTTGGTAAACACTTTGCACATTTTGGGCATACTGGAATTCTCTCACACCTAGCTTTTGTGTGCCCATATCGCTGGCAATTATGACATCTCATTGGATTGGGATAATACGTCCTTACATCCTATCTTAAGAACCCAGTTCTTATGTTCAAAGGCAACTTGGTAGTGATAAAAGTTATTATTAAAAGTGGTGTTTCTTTTAGTTCGTTGTTAATTTTCCTTTTAATGCTTTCTACTTTAACTACTTTCTGACTTTCTAGTTCTTTTGCGATCTCTTCCTCTTTCATCATAAGTAGGTCTCTACAGTATACAACGCCTTTTGTTTGGTTTAAACTCTGGTGCTCTGTTACTTTAACTGGCATGTCCCCAAGTCTTGTAGCACTTAATATTTTGTTGAACGCCTCCTCCTTGTCCAGGAGTACCAACAGCTCGCCGTTTCTCGTTCGTTGCGTCTCTTTGATCTGCGTTGTAATCATAGATAGACCCTTCTCTATGTAAAATGGTGATACACCGTTAAAGGTTTTCTTTCCTTCGTCGATCCTTTTTATTACGACATACTTATGTGTCAACTTTGGATCGTCGAAAAAATTTCGCCGCCTGTGCTTGTTTTCATCCATCCTTGCATACCCTCTCGAATCCACGAGAGGCGAGAATCTATTTTCAAACTGTCCCGGCATCCTGCCCACAGGCAGTTACCGTCTTAAAATATAAACTTTGGCGTCTTAGTATGGGACACTTTGTCACGGTAAAAACAAAAAAAAATAGGTGTCTTGGTACGGGACACTCTATCAAAGCAAAAAAAAAGTACTGTTTTTTTTTGTTATTGTTGCCACACACAACACAATTCACTTAAATTTACTCTTAATTTATTGTCCACCACCTTTTAATAACTATTACACTAAAACTAATTGTTTGCCGCACCAATTACACTAAATTATACTTAAATCCACACAAAAAACTTAAATTTATCGCAAAAGATAAAGTTTATGTTTATTCGCTGTCGAAATTGTTACGTTCACTATGAGTTTGCAATTCGGAATTGACATGGGCGTTATAGGATTATCAAAAAATTACATGGGACAAAAAAAAATCTTTACTTGTCCCAATAAATCTGGTTTATTATCTACAAACATAATTTATCTAAAAGATCACGATAAATATTGATATTTTGAGAAACATTTCCAATAAAAATATTTCCCTACTGAGAAACTTTTCATTTACTAATTTACTGATAAAGCAACTACACAATTTTTCAAGGACACGTGTGCGTATAAGTTTTTTAATTTCTCTTGGCACTTGTAATATTTGTTTTGGTTTCGTTTCACGACATACAGTACTGAATAAAAATAGTGAACTTAATTTCATACATTTTATTTGTGTAATGAATTTTAGATTAAATGGTATAATATTTTGAATGTTAAAATAAAATTTTTATTTATATTCGATTGTGTTTTGTATATTATGAACATGAAACATAGGATAACATAATACACATAGGATAACATACACACAAAATACACAAAACTATTATGTGTGATATTCTACCTTCTCAAGTTTCAATATCGTGGATAACCCGTATCCTAATTTTTAATCTTTACTGTAAATTTTATACAAGCCCATAAAAAATCCAATTGTCGATAAAATTGGATTTATTTTTAGTAATTCTGTACAACCAACTAAATCACGCAATTGGGCTTAACAATAGTATTTATTGATTAAACTGTATTTTGGTTTATTACACCGTATTAATTAAAAATCAAAATTTATTTGAACAAAAGTAAAACAAGATATTTTGTTGTCATACGCAAAGACGTACACCCATCCCCTTCAACATATTTTGGTTTATGCTGGAACTAGTCAGAAATAAGAACATAACAAAAAAAAAAAAAAAATACGAATTTTACCGAACACAATTGTTTTTATTTTTTTTGGTATCCAACCAGTCAAAAATAATAATTTTAAGTACCAGCTGTTCGTTTACAAACAGCTGTTTTTTATTGTGAAATGTCTTTTAGAGAAATTTCATATTTGTTCATGTTGTTATAAATTTTTATATATAAATTTCGTATTTGAAAATGTATACATACACGAGATGCTTTTACATCGCAAAGAAAAAAGGAAATAAACTAAACAAAATTAAAATATTATATGTAGTAGTAAAATAGCGTTTACACTACGACTATTATATCATACCATTAACAAATTAATTTTTAACAAAATTCACTAAAACACCACTTTTACTTTATCACACAATATTAAAACTAATCACATAATATGAAAAAATATTAACATAGTTTTATTTAATAAATAAAATAGTAAACAAAAAAATGTACAGAAAATAAATATGGCTTCCACCCGTATCAAAAATTTATCTTCTTTTGCTGTGTATAAAACACAACAACAAATCGTACATATTTCTTATTTTCGAGCGAGAAATGCCGCGCACTATTTTTATATTAAGTGACAACTAAAATTTAAAGATGGGGACATTCGGTTTCTTTCGATTTTTATCATGAAAATTAAGTTTGACTGGGTAATAACATTGAACTGCCATTTATCGCGTTCTTATTTTTTTATTTAGTTAAGTTTTTATTTCTGACTAGTTCCAGCATTACTTGAAAAGTAAAAAAGCATGCAAGAGTAAAAAATCTCGCATATTTTTATTTTTATTTTATTTGTTGTTACGGTGTAAAACTAAGTTGCTGCTTTAATTGGAATATTACTAAATGAAAAGTTTTCACAAAATATTTTTTTTTTTTTAAATAATTCAATAACAAAATATCCCTATTTATTTTTGACAATGTATTATTCAATTTAACTTGAACGATACAAACTATTTATTAAAAATAATGAAATTGTTATTTGTTGTCATGTATTTTTGGTTCGTGTTGTATGGAATTCTCATTTCTTTTTGTATTTACATATACCAACAAAATTATTACAAGAAATGGCCTGTTATTATAGTGGTATTGATTGTTGCTAATTATGCTATTGGGGATGCGTTCAAGACAAATTTATGTTTTCCGTTAAATTAATCACGAGGCAAATTTAACAAATACGCAACGAATCATTACTTTAAAAAAATATTAACCCAACCCGGTAAGGGATGCATACATAATTAAAAATGAAAAAAGCGAACGAAATTGGTTATATCATCTAAATATGCATCAGATGTATTGGGTTAGTAATTAAATTAAAATATATGTAGGTATACATACTTGCAAACGCGGGCAAATTGTATTTAGCCATACGGAATGATTAGAAGTTTCTAATCACATTTTTTTTATTGTGTTGTCACAATTTTTAAAGGTCATATTCTTTCATTTCTATTTTATATTAAACGAGTTTTGATTTTGTATTTAGATTAGATGCTTTCATTACGAAAATTTTCTATTGTGGCAACGTCATATTTGACAGCTTTGAATGGTACAAGTACAAGGATTAGCACAAGATTAACTTCAATTGCTTCAAATTCTCGTGAAATGAATACATTTGGATCTAATAAATTTAAATTACCAGAACGGTATCAAGGCCAGGGACAGAGTGTATGGTATGTAAAATGAAAGACTGGTGATTACTGATTTAATAAGATTCTTTAAATAGGGTTGAGTATATCCAGCTGGCTTTGGAATATAAACCATTAAATTTAGGGCAAGGGTTTCCGGATTATCCGTCGCCCAAATATGCAACTGATGCTTTTGCTGCATCTGTTACCAGTGAGAATCATTTATTAAATCAATATACACGGGGATTTGTTAGTTTTATTGAGGTTTTACAAAAACGCATAGGTTAATACATATTATGTTGTTTTAGGGTCATCCAAGATTAGTGAATAATATTTCTAAACTGTATTCCGGCTTGGTTGGTCGCGAAATTGATCCGAACAATGAAGTTTTAGTCACAGCGGGTGCCTATGAGGCTCTTTTTGCTACAATACAAGGCCATGTAGACAAAGGTGATGAAGTGATCATAATTGAACCGTTTTTTGATTGTTACGAGCCAATGACATTAACAGCCGGCGGTGTTCCACGGTATATTCCTTTAAAACCGAAAGACACAATTGGGGATAATATTAGTTCAGCCGATTGGGTGCTTGATTGGGACGAGTTCGAAAGGCTGTTTAACGAAAAGACGAAAATGATAATTTTGAATTCACCCCATAATCCAACTGGGAAGGTGTTTAGCATTGAAGAACTCGAGAAAATAGCCGCACTCTGTAAGAAATGGAATGTTTTATGCGTTTCGGACGAGGTATATGAGTGGTTGGTTTATGAACCAAACCAACATGTCAGAATATGTACTCTGCCTGACATGTGGGAACGTACTATTACAATTGGCTCCGCTGGTAAAACATTTTCAATGACTGGTTGGAAAATTGGCTGGGCGTATGGTCCGTCTGATTTATTGAAAAATTTACAAATTGTTCATCAAAATTGTGTTTATACATGTTCGACACCGACCCAGGAGGCAATTGCAATTTCATTTGAAGTCGAATTAGCTCGACTGGACAAATCGGACTGTTATTTCAAGACATTACCACAAGACCTCTTAAGTAAGCGTGATTATATGGCTGAATTTTTAACGGAAGCTGGTATGAAACCAACCATTCCGCAAGGTGGCTACTTTATGATGGCCGATTGGTCAAATCTAGAACGAAAATGTGATTTGAGTAAAGAGACCGATAACTACAGGGATTATCGATTTACCAAATGGATGACCAAAAATGTAGGACTACAAGGGATTCCACCGTCCGCATTTTACAATCCAATTAATAAGCATTTCGGAGAAAATTTCGTTCGTTATTGCTTTATCAAACAAGCTGAGACACTAAGAAAGGCCGCAGACATTTTGAAAAAATGGAAATAGAGAAAATTATTAAAATATTGTACAGAAATTGTTTTTCATTACAATTAAAGATAATCCATTTTTCTAAACCGTTTATTTTCTAATACACAGAAATTACATAATCATATTTTTGCAGCATTTAATCGGCCTATTGGTCGAACACTGATGGTAAAGCTAGTTCAGGGTGATCATAGCCGATTTCTTCGACGGTTAACACCCCTAATTCGGTTAGTGTTGGTTTGATTTCACGGATCAGGTAATCGTATAAATCTTTTTGTCCGCCACATTTGTCTTTGCATCCCTCTAACCACCTTGTAGCTAAGGCATAATCATTTAAACGGCGAGAAGCTTGTAATCCAGCAATTATAATTTGAGGGTCGGGTATTAAATCCATCCCTAGTAAATCATTCATTGCCTTACGGCATTCCCATTGGTCAATATCGGGGCGGCTCAAGTATTGAATGTACCGCGCATCAAAATCAGCATCGCTTTCAACCGGCCCTCCATGTGATCCGCGTACTACGACCATTGTGGCTGGCCTTAAACCAACTGTGCCACGAAGTACAGTTGTTACTTGTTTTCCTACAGCTCGTAACATCGTTTCTTAAATTTTTACCTGAATGAATTAAGAAATACAATTTTACAAGTTATTTTATCTTATTTTAACAAATAAAAAACTGATTAAGTAATCACCTATACGTCTGACAATGAAAAAGGTTGGTTCCAAATGTCACTTCGATTTTGTAATTTGTTATTGCCATATTGAAAATTCCCCATTAAAATAAAAATTCATTTCTAAATATTTCCAACAGATGACATTCTAAAATGTAAGTTGAAATTTTAATTTTGTACAACTCGATTTGATCTACAGCAGTAATAAAATAAAACCAGTTTATGTTTAGAATTTTTATTTTAGCTTTAAGTTAACAAAAAATGATAACCTCCCACTAAAAAGTTGGTATTTCATAAATATAAATGTAGAGGTACATCTCATGTACTATGTGTGTCTCTTTCTGTATGTTTCTTTTTCTATAAAGTACTCTTTCCAATTGTCATTTGTCACAAGCAAAGTTAGCGGTAGTGTAATTTGTTGTGCAACTTTTTGGTTAGTTTTATTTTTACTGCCTAAAAGAGTATTTGTTTTAGTTATTATTCGTTCCATAAATAAATAAGCAAACAAATCATGTCCAGTGTATTTGACTCAGTGGAATTGGGCCCCCCAATCGAAGTGTTTTTGTTGAATCAATTATTCAATGCGGATTCCAACCCAAATAAAGTTAATTTAGGGGTCGGTGGTAAGTGAAAAAAATGTAATACGTATACTTATAATAAATTTAAAGGTCGCAAAGGTCAAAACACTCATTTTTCATCTAAAAACCGAACTAAATTATTTTAATTCATGGTATTATCTACAACTTATGTAGTGTTTGCAAAAATATTACATAAATGCATATTAGCTTGTGAAATATTTTAGCGGAAAAATTCTATAAATAAAGTCGGAAGTTTGTTTTTTTTTTGATTGCGTGCTATAACTACATATCTCGGTCATGCGGCAACTTTATGTTTTGATATTGATTTATTTTCGAAATATGTTATTTTATAATAGTTCGAAAATCAAGTGATGTAATACATGTTTGGGCCTCCGCTCAAGTGATGAAGTATTGCCAAATGATTGGGCCTCACACAAGACCACTACAATAAAAAACGTGTGCGCTATAATTGCGTTTTTTGTAGATTGCTTGTAGTTTGTTATAGCATTGAATGCAATATTATATTTATATGTAAACTACTTTACATATAAGGTTTCTACCAGCGAACACAAGAACTTAAGCTATGCTCTGTTTGGACCACTTAGCGAGACGGTAGTAGGTGTTAGGTAGTTGTTTATTTGTGACGAGAAGCCTATAAATTTTTTTGTGGCCGTAGCACTAAATGAAGTGGTACAGACAATGTGCAACAAGTTCTTACGTGTTTGCTGGTTGACACAATAAGCTCCCTACATTAAATTTTGTAAAACAAAAAATAATAAAAAATAATTTATTAAAATTTGCGGTCACTCGTTTAATTTCACGTTTTTTGTGGTATTGAGGTGTTTGCGCTCGATCAAAAGCACTTGTGTATTTCAGTGGGTTACTAGGTCCTAACAGAATAAATAATAGAACTACACCCTACCTGAAGTGACGTTGGAAAAATGTCGACAATTTTGTAAGTGTTCAATAGACCATTTCCCTTCAAAAAATTTGACAGTTGAGCTGTATGGCAAACAAGAACAAACTAAAATTTAGTTGTTATTTTTAAAGTTTATGACACAACTATTAAAGTTTAATGTTTAATAAATAACCACAAACAATTGTGCTGTTAAATTTTAATAGCATTATGAGAATTTATGAATAAAATAAAAAACTACAATTTTATTTTAATGGTTTGCCATACACGTTCAAATGTCATAATGTTATTTTGACATTTGAGGAAAATGGTCTATTGGCTACAAAACCACAAAAATTTAAAGTCCATTCATACGACGGGAGCACGTTCACGAGAGTTACATTGTTACAATATTGTTAACAATGACAGCTCAAAATCGTTCATGAAACTACATTGTAACAATGACCACGTGCGTTTTTCGTTCACGAACTCTACATTGTTACAAACGTTATTCTGAACCCTACTCGAGACTGCCTCTACAAATGTCATTTTTAATGGTGTATTTATCATGATCGTAGTATCAACAACCATTATGTAGTTTTGAAAAATAATTTTAAGAACAAAATTCAATTTTTAATATATTTATTTTAAAAAAATTTGTGTTTTATGGATACGGTGATTATTTTGATACTCCATAATATTATGTTACTCTTTATGTTATGAAGAAATTAAGAGATCAACTTTTTATTGTTTTCATTTGTTTTGACACTTGAGACAATCTCATTGTTAACTATTACGTCATTTCTACAATGACAGTTGTTACAATAGTTAACAATGTAAATCTCGTGAACGCAATGCGGATGAAACTCCGGGATTTTTCCAGCTCAATCGTGATGTTAGTAATTTATTTGATTATTACTCTATATTTGGTCGCAAAATTCAAATAAGTTACTAACTTCACGCTTGAGATGGCAAAAATCTCGGATTTTTATAAATCGTATCCGCCTTTCCACACTTTAATTCTTTCGTGGTGATTCTTTACTCGTTTCCCTCCCCTTCAACTACAAACTACCCTCTAAAGAAATTTGCGAGGCCTCGCCAAATTGACTCAAAAGCGAGTCGCAAGCGAATTAAGATTTTCATACGACACCAATACATGGAAAATTAGTATAGTATACGCGAGCATATTTATTATGAGTAAGGTAGCCATTTTGTTTATTATCATTAAATTGACGCATTTAGTGTGGAATATAGTTGAGAAAAATTTGATTATTGATAAATTTGTAATTTATTGTGATATTTTGAATAAAATAAAATATTTGAAACGATTTCTAAATATAATGTAATTTTAAATATCAAAATTTCAATGAAATTATATGGCAACTAAAATAATTTTTTCATATGTTTTTATAATTATGTTTAAAATTTTATTATTTTTAATGAAAAATGCAAATAATTGAAAACATACTTATAAATTTGACTGATTAACATATATTAAATTAAAAGAAAATTTTATGTATGTATTACAAATGTAAAATGAATTTCTAGAAGGATAATACAGAATGATTTATAAAATGTTAAAAATAAATATATACGAATTTATTGAAACCAACGTTTTGAATTTTATTTTTCAGACATTATTTATGAAAGTATTGATTGAGAAATAAAAAGCTGCTCGCTAATGATTCACTTTAACGTCGCCTGCATTTCATTCTTGATTCGCCTGTAACTCGCTTTTAGTTCACCCGCATGACTCTAATGTGAAGGGAATACGAACTACCAATACATTTACATGAGCTCGCTTTCATTTTAATTTCCATACGCCAGGTGAAACACTAGCGACTCGCTTTTGAGTCGCAAAGGCGAGTCGTTTGCGAGGTCTTACATATAAGAATGACCTCGCTTGTGACTCTCTTGCGATTCACCATGTTTAGAGGGTAACAACAGTTTGTAGGTGAACGGGAAGGAAACGGGGAAAGAAGCAAGGTGTGGAATGGCGGTATGATACGAAGTTAACGCCTACTCTCCACCTGCCATTAACATTAAGTTATAACATTAATTTTCGAACAGTTGCACGTGGAGACTCAAATTTGCAGCTGGTTGACATATGTCGTACAAACATTTTCTGCCGAGATGTCTTAACTATCTTGTATACCAGATACTGACCAGATGACTTGATTATTATTCGTATTTGTTTAATTATTAGTTTTTCAACCAAAAAAAACTAGAAAAATGGCTAAATTAAAGTCCAAACCACACAAAAGTTTGAGTAAAAAATCATAGTATGTAATGGCGTTTTGATAAAAAATTTCGCTTGATTTGAAGTACAACCAACACAATTGTGTGTATAGTTATAGTTTTTTTTTTCGGACGAAATAAGTTTGAAAGGAATGCGCAAATGTGTAAGTTGGTTCAAAACACATACAAAAATAAATTTTTGACGCAGTACTTTTGCCGTACTCGCACAATTGTGTTAATAAATCACAAAAGGGTTATATTAGTGTATTGACGTTTTTGTATTTTGCAAAACGGAGATTTCATTTTTCTGTGTGTGAACAAAGAATTAGTTTGTGTTTTATTAAAGTGCTTGGAAAATTTTTTGAAATTTTTATATTATATATATTATCTTATATACTTAATTTAATTGTGACAATGAGTTCAAAACAGGAAGTATTAAAACTTATTGAATTGTATAGAGGAAATGAATGTCTCTGGAACATCAATTCGAAATTGTTTAGGAGGACTGACATCAAAAATAATACTTTATTTACTTGCAATTTTATTTTTTTTTTAGAAAGCATTTTCACAATAGATTTTTAATGTAAAAAAAGAATCGACGCTTTTGAATACTACAACACAAATTATGGCACGTTTACCGCACACGACGCCATTTTTATTATTTTGTATACCAGTTATGTAAATGTTATGGCAGATAATTATGTCAGGTGGAGAGGCCATGTAAACGTCGAGGTGAATAAAAATGTCAAACTTTTTATCTGGCGCGGTATGTTGTACCATCACTTCGAATCGAAATTCGAAAAAAGTCGAATGGCGGTATGTTGTATCATTGTCGAAAAGCAAAAATGATACAACTTTTACTTTTTCGATTCGACTTTTTTCGAATTCGACTTTTTTCCTTGCGGAATTAAAAAACTATTTTGATTTCAAAATTTTATTAAAATTCTCATAAAAATTGACCATACGACTAACATAAATCTGTTGATTGATGAAAAATATCTATGTATTTGAATTTTTTCCATAATTTTTGTTTTGATATACTATAACACGGCGTATACACGTTTTGTGCTGTATTATGAATACACAATTCACTCTCATTCATGATAACAATTTCATTATTTCCACAATATGTAAGTTTAATTTACAGGCCGACCAATTGAATTAAGTTTTGAGCTGAAATTTTGATGAACATAAATTAAACCATTAATATCCAGAAAATTAATTACTTAATAATTATTTAATTTTATAATACTTACATTTTAAATTAAAATGTTAAACCTGCACTTCGTCTTTCACATCACTTATAATTATGATGACGTCTCCATTCTTAGTTTACAATAAAATTTCTTTCTTTATACTTAGGACAGTATACATATACGCACCAATACTAAAATATTGATTCATCGACTTTCTTCTAATATTTCGAAGGCAAATGCGATAGCTCAATTTTGAGTTTCGTCTTGTTATACTTGGGACAGTGGAAAAATTGCATCTGAGGCTGTGGGCCAATTCTCAAGTAAATCTAGAGTAATGCCGCTTTTAACAGTGTATGCGGTAAATTGAAATACTGTACTAAAAAGCAGGGTAAAGCGAAGACACAAAAGGTAAATAGTAGTGGTTTTTGTTTTTGCGACGAATCATGAAAATATGGCAGCCATGTTTCTAGACATAAATTTTTTTTATATTCACTAGCATTTCCCATGAAATGAAAATGTGCTTGTATATTTATGAACACAGTTTTATTTGTTAAAATTGTTATTAATTTTTCCAATAAGTTTATTGTGTATATTACGCAACAAATTTGAGTAAATATACAATTTAAATTTATTCGTATAAACAATACGAATAATTGGAACAACAACAATAAAAATTATAACATTAATTCGTGCGCCTACATACCAATTTTTCTATATTCCTAGAAACCATGTGCCCCTTTTTTTTTTTTTTTAAAGAAAGTATTAATCATTCAATGGTTTTAATGTCCTTTTAAGGTGAATTAATACTCCCCTTTTCATTCACACACACAACCACCTATTCCGCTACTCACACAATTACAGTGCAACCTGCACGTTGCAGACTCCATGTCAGCCTGCACACTGACATGAACGGTAGGTCGGCGCTGAATTCTGCACTCCAACAGAGGGTCTAAGGCCGTGTCCCAAACACAGACTTATTTGCTTATACCGACTTATTCAAATAAGCCTGCTATCGAGGTGACTTATTTTGAAAGCAAAAAAACTTATTTGATCACGTAAACAAGCAAAATACATTTGATCATGTAAACATGAAAAATTCAACAAATTATCAAATATTATCAATAATTTTCAAACATTAATGATATCCCACTTAATTAATAACTATTAATACAATATTTTCTTAATAAATTAATATTTTAGAAATATAAAGATATTTTAGAGATATAAAGAGGATTAATAGAGGTGTAGCTTGCATAAAAAAATTGTAGCTTGCGCATTTCGCGCATCTCCAGCTACAATAATAAATTTTCATCGTGCTTTAATAACTCAAGACCCATTTTTATGTTTTTATTTATTAAATAATTCATTAAAATAAATTATGTTTTGTGCATTTTAATTTTTTTATTTTATTATTAAATAAATTTCTAAAACATTTGTTGTTTGCTATATCTGTCAAAATAAGTCAGCAAAATCGTTTGGGACGACTTGACCGACTTATTCAAGATGGCGTCAAATAAGTCAATAAGTTTGAAATAAGTCGGTGTTTGGGAATGCGCCTAAGTTGTGTTTATTATCATCACCGATCGTAATCGATGAAGAAAATTCGTTTTACATCCTGCCTCTGGTGGGATTCGAACCCAGTACCTCCCGGTTCAAGTGCCGAAGCTTGGACCGGGAGGTACTGGGTTCGAATCCCACCAGAGGCAGGATGTAAAGCGAATTTACTTCATCGATTACATGGACCTTCCACCTGCTATTGCTATCTAGTTATGCTAGAAAATTTCGATCAAATGGCAAGTAGAGACACGCAATAATATTTATATGCTATCTGCATGCTATGAATACATGCTATGTCGGCATAACTCGATAGCATGTTTATAGCATGTATATTTTGACGTTTTAATATGGCGATATATCAATATTCAATTTCAATATTGCGTCTACTCAAAGATGATCAATTATACTGTTTATATTGGAGGTTGAACCCAGGTTCAACCCAGTGGCGTTTCCTGGTTATGCATTCAAGGTGTTCTGTTCGGATTTTGATCAGCCAAAGTTATTAAAATAATAATAATTTATTAAGAAAATAATGAAATCTATAATTTAAAATAAAATTAAATAAAAATAAAATTTTCAATAATAAAAATAAAAGTTTTAGAAATAGAATAAAAATCAAAAATTGTTTAGTCGTTCGGCGAACGACTAGAACATCACCAGAAAACGCCGCTGGTTCAACCTGGGTTCAACCTCCAATATAAACACCAAAAGTTAACTTGGAGTTAACTCGACTCAATCCAAAAAATTTCTTAGGTCGAGTTAACTCTGGTTGATATAAACGCCCAGAGTCGATTCGAAAAACAACAACAAAAATAATCAATAAATTTAAAAATAAAAATGGCGATTTTTCATATTTTTCTTGTAGGAGCGCGTCTGTGTTTAAATTCGGCAGCATATTTTTGTGTTTTTTCAATTTTGTTTTAATTTTTTTTTAATTTTTTTTAAATATTTTTCTATGTAACTAGTTCGAAAGAAAAAGTTAGAATGATTTTTTGAAGGAAAAAATTAGAATGATTTTGACATTTATAACCTGGTTTCGACTCAACCTTAAGATAACTCTCCAATATAAACACTAGAAGTTAACTTCAAGGTTAACCTGAAGATAACTACAAGTTGACTCAACCTAGGTTCAACCTCCAATATAAACAGTATAAATTTATATAGACCCAAGTATAACAAAACGAAAGTAAAAATTGAGCATAGTATTTTCCTTCGTTTTCATCCAAAATTAACGAAAGTTAAACTTCACATTATAATGATAGTGTTTGTAGCGTATATGTATACTGTGTTGTTACTACTGTATACTGTGTTACCGCAATTTTTCTTTCGTAGGAATGTGTATAGCGTGTAATGTACATGGTTTGTTTTTATTTTTCATGTTCACGACATGAGTTTGGTAATTTTATAAAATTTTGTTAAAAAAATTTAAAGATGTGCGTTAATTTAAATAAAATTACATCAAAATATATTTTATATCTATTCAAATATTGTTTTCATAAATTAATTAATTTCTAGTTCAGTTTTAAGTTTTTAGGTAGAAAACAAATGCGAAAATAATAAACTTGATGTGCAATAATCATAGTACCTATTTGGAAAATTATTTAAACTTTTAATATTACAATCAAAGAATAATTTCAAATTGTGTAATAATAAAAAATAATTAAAAAATTAACTAAAATATAATTTAGATTCGTATATAATATGTATATATGTATGTATATTTTTATACCGCAAATTTAATAAAATAAAAATATTCATTTTAAACCTAAATTTTTATTTTGCTCTCACATTTGGATGCCGCCATCTTTTTCTTCTAACATTTTCAAATATAGCATTTTACATTCATGCACAACCTCGCGCCCGCCATTTTGTTTTTTGTCTTTTCTGTTCACACATACATGTATACAATCCTCCCTTATTGAGTTTCGTTCAGTTTCGAATAATCGCGACACGTTTCATACGTTTTATTTTAATAAATTGCAACTCAAACTTAGAAAAATACTAGACTAAGTTTAGTACTTAAGTACGAATATCGCCAGGAAAATTGAAAGTAAAAATACTTGGGGATAGAAACCTGCAATCAA